>CM029277.1:17788242-18255742 GCA_016920895.1 Vaccinium myrtillus
GTTAGGTTAAGATATGAATTTGATATCACTGTGTGATTTGGCTTCCAATTTGACATGCTCATGCTAATTGCCAATTAACAAGAATTTACCTACTCCTTGGCTTCAAGGTTAGAGCATGGCCTGAAAACAACTGATGGTAACTTTTCTTTTGCATTTACAACCTCCAACTCTCATTTGCTAAAAGCATCATGATGATAAATTCAAAGAGTTGGCAAAGTGGTCTTGCCTTGGGACTTAACCACTTAGGGGTTTGCTAGGTTCGATTCCCCTTGCCAGAAAACCCTTGTGGCCACTGAGGGTTATGTCTGGTCATTACCTCAAGGTGGGCCTCGGAATTAGTCGAGATACGCGCAAGTTGGCCCGGACATTTGGTTATCAAAAAAAGAACGTCAAAGTGATTTTAGTAACTTGTTTTTCGCAAAAGGAATATGTGAGAGAAAATTAACTTTTAGCAACTTAACTTTTCGCTAATAGAAAACAAAAATAATTTTAGCAATCTTGCTTAAAGCTCAACTTTTATGAGATTTTCTATTTTAGTAAAGGAGAAACTTGGCCTCAATACACACAAGGAAGTTTAGTGCAATGAAAACATCTCAGTACACTTAAAATCATGTAGATCGAATTTGTGTGATTAATGTAGAAAAAAGGATGGGAAGCTTTGACAAAAAAACTTCCACCTACATCATTATTAGGATAGGATAGGATAGGATAGCATTATCCTGATATTCTGTTGCGTATTGGACTTATTATTCCGTTGTATGCGGTGAATTGTCGCTTTGCTTTGGGCTCTGGGAAACAGTCAATCACCATATTCTAGCTTATCTCATCCACAACCGACACCGGCCATATACGCATTACACTTGTCAACCTTTTGGCACAGCGCGTGCTATTCTTCTAACCAAACGTGGCACCATTACTGCCAGTTAATGTGGGCACGTGTAAGCTTTACCCTCTTTCTTTGGTCTTTAATTAATCGCCATGCATGCAGCACTTTCCTTATATATACCTACTCCTGCATGCAGCTGTTCCTCATCATTCATCCAAAGCTTTTGTTGTCTTGTTACGAAATACTGTAGTATCCTTGTTGAATTACGTTTGTGTTCTTAGCTCCGGTTTTCAGACCAAGAAAAATGGCACAGTATGGGAGTGGAGGGTATCCGGGTCGCCAGACGGACGAGTATGGCAACCCGATTCGTCAAACGGACGAGTATGGAAACCCTGTTCACCACACGGGCAGTACCATGGGAGAGTATGGAACAACAGGCAACACGGGTGCGTACGGCACCGGCGGCATGGGGCAGCAGCAGCAGCTTCATCATCAGCAGCAGCAGCATGGCGTTGCTGGGATGCTTCACCGCTCTGGCTCCAGCTCTAGCTCCGTATGTCTCCCCTCCTCCTATCACACTTATTAGTTTTAGTACTCTCTCTTCTTTATTTTACCCTCTTAATCATCTGTGAAAGAAACAAAACTGAATAATCTAGTTCCAGCTGGTACTTGCAGTCGCATGATTTGTTGACAAATATGCTATATATCTATAGATCACAAACATGCATGTACATCAGCGACGCAAATATCAGAAGTACTGGCCGAGGCATCGATTGAAATGAAAGACAATACTATCCAACTACTCCCTCCGTACCCAGTTTATAGTTTATTTTGAAAGTTTGTGTTACTTTTCAATTTGTTATATCTTATAATCTATAATGTTTTAGGTGACTTTAAAATTTTAGTTTAGTAAAACTAATTGATATCTATCAAACAATATTCGTATTCCTTATAAAAAGGATTATCAATTGAAATATATATCCGGTTACAATGGAACGAGGAACTATAAAATGGAAACGGAGGGAGTATTATTTATCTACTGCTTGTCAGCAAGACCCATATATATTTAAGTTTTTATTTGAAAGTGTGATGCAAGGTTGTATATATACATGCATGCTACGTAATGACTTACTGATCCATATATATGTTGTGTGCGTGTTGTGACTTGTGATGGATGGGGTGCAGTCGGAGTCCGATGGGGAAGGTGGGAGAAGGAAGAAAGGAATAAAGGAAAAGATAAAGGAGAAGTTACCAGGGGGCCACAAAGCAGGCGACTACCAGTCCCATGAAACTGCCACCACCACCACTCCAGCTGGAGCAGCAGGTGGTTATGGCGGCTATTCCGGAGGCCAGGAGCACCACGAGAAGAAAGGAATAATGGAGAAGATCAAGGAGAAGCTGCCTGGCTCTGGCACTGGCCACCACTAAAATCCACTCAAGACACTGCTGTCCTTTTGTTTTTTTCCCTTCAAATTGCAGTCTTTTGTATGAATGTGTGTGTCAGTGTTGATGGATCGATCATCCATAGTAGTAGGCTGGACATACTACTAGTTTCTCGTGGTTGGAGCGCTGGAGTCTTTAATGTTTTAAATAAGCGTTCTCGTTTGGCCGCCGCACCGCTTTTTTTTAGTGGCTTAAATAAGCGTTCTCCTTTCGCATTTTTTGGTTTTTAATTGTTATGAATGCATGCCTCCAATATATAATTGGTAGTTAGCAGCATAATATATACCAATCACCATATTGCATCCCTTCCATTTTGGCCAAGTGAGAGATCAAAATGTTTCTTAGTCCGTTTTAAAAAATTAAAGAAACGACTTGTTGTCTTAGGGACATTTTTATCCAACGAAAAATAACAAGTGGACCTCATGCTTTACAAAATTCACCAGAGTGGACACAGGGCCGGCCTTTTAAAAAGGTGAAGTGGACTGGGCGTCTGGGCCTATTATAGAAAATATATATATAATGGATTTTAGAATAATTCTTTAATAATAATGGGTGATACTATTGTGTCTAATTATTCAATACTCTTGTTGCACGACCAATAGTACTCTAAAGACACTTAGCGTCTACATGAACTCCACTAAAGAAACTTAGCGTCTACATTCTCGTGGAGTTCATGATCAAGTATATAAACCTCACATAAATACTTACTATAGTGTATGCGCCGTATTTATGTGCGTGTTTTGTTGAACATCTGCAAACACCAAATTATACGTTAAATTTGAAAATGGTGGGAGTGTAAAAAGATTTAAGTTTGGCTCGTGCTTCTACTGGAAATTATGTACTCGGTGGAAAGTAACCGGATATGTGGGCCAACACACATGGCCTTCTAAGATGTTGACACCTACAGTACTAAAATCCTTCAGGGTCCATCGTGGCATTGCACGGCATGCAATCACCGCGGAAACTTTAATTTGCCATAGCTGTAGTTCGAGAGCTATATCTGTAGTTTCAAGATTTGCTCCAATGTACTACTATGTTTGTCATGTGGTCTACGTTATCATTCCATAGTCTATCTTTTTATCCAGACTAGTTTTATTATGCTACGTGCTTCGCAGGTGACGTGTTTATTAGCGTTGAAAATTTGGTTTGTTTTGTGTTTGGAATTTTGGTGCTCAATAGGCATAACAAGCAGAAAAAACAAATACAAGATAGACTCACATTTATTGAACAAATCACAAAACTATCACGGAAGTGCAAAAAGTCTTCAACCTGATATTTCAATAGTAGCCCACGTTTTTGTTTTGGGCTGCTGAGAACCCACTTGTTGATCAAGTTTAACTTTTCATCACATTTTACTATGAGTTGTTATCGTAAAAAGAGTTATGTAGTTTGGAAGTATTGAAAGGTAGTTGAAGAATGGTAATCGAGAATTAAGTGAACGTATATTTGATAGTAGACCCTGAGTTATGAAGTAATGATGATGGAGAAACACTTTTAACCCAGATGGATTTTGAACAATTCCAAGAAAGATGGATATCATACGAAGTAAAAGGCTATTACATATGAAATCAAGAAGATCCTGATCCTGATCTTGTCCATTCTATGATCTCATATGTTGTAGTTCACATATGGGATCAGTGGGTCTGAATCTTCAAAATGATAAACTCCTACAAGTTTTAGAACTTAGTACATAATATAGTCCTGAGTAGGATAAGCTATTTTAGCTGAAAGAGCTTGTCAAAAAGGTGATGAAGACTCACTTCAATTGGTTCTTTCTTTTCTTCAGATTACATGGCTTCTCCATAGAAGTTTGGTCAAGAAACTTTACTTTCTTGACCAAACAAACAATAGATTTTTTTTCCACAAAAGGTACCCAAATGCTACGCCATCTTGTGGATCATAGTCCTACTTAATCAGAGCTTTTTGGATACGTCCCGAAACAACGCTATAGTCTACTAAAGCTATCTTAAATCTAGCAATATTATCCTTTATGCACGAAAAAACAAGCGGTCCGAATTCAACAAATGCACCCAATTCGGTTTGACTTCCAAAGCAGTGAGACAAAGTGAACTAATTAGGTTTCTAAACTACTTTTATTCTCAAGCCAATAATTGAAGAAAAGAAAAGACACACTTCTCCTACACAAACAATAGGATATTGTAAATACCAGATAATATTCACCCTTTAACCTTTCCTAATGGATCACTTTGAAGAAAAGCTACCAAGGTTAAATATATATATACTACTACAACATTTTAGTTTCTCATGGCATACGACTGAACAAGAACAAATGATGCCAAATGAATACGTACTCTTATATTTTTTTAAATATAAGAGCATCTTACAAGTATAATATGAATGAAACCTACTATCAATCCAAAGATAACATGGGGGAAAAGGAATCCAATAGTTCAACTGACAATAGAAAAGTCACAGCAGAGAACAGAAAATGTAACCTGAGAAGCTTTGAGAGACATGTGCAAGTTCTCCAAGTAAATATCCTACTTTTGTATTTGCCAATCGGCAACTTCATCCTCCATAGGCAGCCGACTAAAGCTTGAACTCATTCGCCAATGATACAATCTTTGAACAGATAGTGGAAACTGGCTCCATGGCATTTTGACAGGATACGAGTACCCTTAGCCCACACTTGTGAGACAATCTCATTCTCTACTCCAAAGTCCAAACTGTAATGAAACCAACATACCTACCGTTCAATGCATCATAAAAACTGGAAGGCTTTCTCATAGGTAACTTAAGAACATACATCATCTGGATCAACTCCTTCCTGATTTGTTTTTAACTTTTAAGCTTTGTGAACTCCATGTGTTCCTTGAATCTCTTCCCAGTGCATGGCCTCCACAATCCTCCTCTTCACGTATGACATAAAACCTTGCAATTAATAACAAATACCGTAAACTATTATTTTGAGACAATGGCTCTTACAAAAACATAGCAACCAAGCAAACCATGTCCGCCCTTGTAATTGACGTTTATATTTCCGTCAATCATTTCACTTGGTTCATTTACAGATCCCCTTTAACTTACTTAATTGCTTTTTTAAAGAAATGCCATATTCAAGAAAAGTAAAATCTTTGCGGATTATAATAACATATATAAACAACTAAAAACTTATTAATGCTAGCAGAAATCAATGTGATTTTCAAAAGAAGGAAATATGTTTGATCAAAAGCCACTAACGAACTTAATAAGATTATTAAAAGGGTAAGTAGACTGAAGGTGGTGCAACCAGTTATTGAGGGATGGTGTTACTTTTTAATTCTAATCCCCACTATCAGAATGACTAATCCCCACTATCAGAATGACCCTCAAATTTATCAGAAAACATAACAAATGAGCAATGACTCACTTGTTCACAAGAATCATTCCAGATTTCTGGACAATTAGATATAAGGAATCAAGGGGACTTTTGAACAAAGAAACCAACAATATTTCTTACCAAAAACTAAATCAGGAAAAGTTCAGTCAACAAGGATTTGGTTTGAGTTCAAACCATGATAGTTCCAATCTTTCGTAAAATATAAGGTACCCTCAATATAGTTATATAATAAATAACGACTTTACCATAACAGCACCGGGAATATTACTCAAAAAGATTTGTGATACTATGAAAGACACAAATGAAAGATATATTTAAATGCAAGGGGAGATTGAATACAATAACCGAACTGTTATAAGACTTCTTCAAATTATCAATGGAATCTAATTAGTTAGTTGATAAATTCATATAGCGTATCTAGAGATCATCAACTCCTAATGAATTACTCTTCCAATGAACGAAAACTACCTCAATCTCACAATCTATGAAAACTACCTTATTTTACACTCTATACGTTAGATTTCCCATGAATCACTCGTTAGCATTAGCCTCGTGCATATCAGCATACGGAATCCCCAATCAACCATGACCCCATAATTAGTGCAAATGTAATCTTAAATATGATTACTCTAATCTTTCCCAGAGATCCCAGGCTAGCTCATGTCCCTCATTTCAAATAGAATTAAAAATCTACCACGCCCACTTTCATATTTATTCATATGGACCGAATAAATCATGAACAGCTTAGCTCTTCTCTCTATCTAAATCAAAAATAAGTAAAGAAGACACAGAAATTGGTTCTCATCATCTGAATAAAAAAGCTTAATCAAAAGTCGTTTAGCATTTCCGTAGGAGATAGATTCCCTTTTTTATCGTTTGTGGAAAAACTCAAGATCAAACCACAGTACCACACATTAAGTAGAAATAGAATTACTTCCAAAAATGACTACCAGATTAGAGAAACTAAGAACTTAGATTAAAATAATTCAAACCAGTTTCTGGTAGCGTCAAAATTTCTGAAATGGTCAATGTAAAACAAACAGAGATCTTCCACTGCATACATCTTCCAGATTCAATTTATTCCCACAAACAACAAAACTAAAATGATATTAAAAACAAAATCTAAACATTAACAGCCAAAATATAGACATTCCTTTGACACGTACCAGATATTACGTTCAAAATCGAGAATTTTGAGGCGACAATCTCGTCAGACAGGATACAAAGGGAGCGACAAACGGAAGTGGTCACACCCTGCCCTACCTCCTCGTACAAAGTATAATGCTCGTCTCCAATTGGATAATTCTCCTTATCCATTATTCACTCAAATATCCTTCTCCTCTTCTCCTTGTTCTTTGCCGCCTTGGACATCAATACGCTAACTGAACGTCGAACAATACGCAAATGCAGGTAGCCAGCGATCTACAAGTCTGAACCTCAACAAATTCTTCTGCACCCAAAAAAACTCACAACCAATTTCAGACAATTTTATTCAGAGAAACCTTTCAAATTTCACAACAAAAAAAGGGGATAAACAGGTCAAAAGAAGCTGGGTCAGTGACATAAATCACCATCTTCTCTTCTCTCTATCTCTTTAGCAGTTTCTCTCTCATCTAGACTCCAACAAACCTTTAAATTCAGCTCAACGAACTAGATCGGATGAAGAAAAGGTATAGCCATGTAAAAAGAAACGAATTTGAAAGCAAGAACTTGTAAAAGAAACAAATTTAAGAGTAAAAAGTACACGATCAAAAAACACAAACTCACCTAGCGAAGAACGCCCAAACGCAAGCAATGACATTGCACAATGCTGACCTAGACTGCTGAAGACAAGAAATAGGAACACACAATTCTCACATCTAGGATTAGCTTTGGGACAACTAACAGACGAAACATATTATACATCATATGAACAATGAATAAAAATTGAACTTCAAACTTTTCTTAAGCAACCTGAGATTTCCATTTATGGTACAGAATTAAGCTCAGATACAACTTGAACAAACCAATTCAATTTGAAAGGGTGACCTGGGACTGATTGGTGGGGATCTTTTTTAGTCATGCCATCACAGTACAAAGGGGCAGTTTCCGTTGAGAGAATATGCCCTTTCTCCAGAGTTCTAAACCTGTGCAGCCTTATGGAAGACTCCCTCCGTCCCATATTGCTTGCCCCTTTAGGGAAAGTATGCATTTTGCACGCAAAACATGATGTGTTTATGAGAATTATTTTTTAAAAACATTTACACCAATTTTTTCTACTCAACGAGATCTTTAGATTGGTGTAAAAAATTTTGAAAAAAAATGAATGCTAATACATTAAATTTTGCGTACCTAAAAAGGACAATTTGGGACGGAGGGAGTACCAAACACTAATACTTCCTTCAGACTTTGGTACACATTCAAGAGGTATATATGCCAACATGATATTACTTTTATCAGGCATTACTTAACAGTTCACATCTTTCTTCACATTTAGCTGTCAAAATCTTATTTTTGACAAATTCTTGCAAGCTTCAAAAGAAAGAGTAGTTTGCCAACTGGGTAACCAATTTAATGTAAATTCCAATAAATTAAGGTACCAAATGGCAATTCATTGCATAATGAACCAACTTGTTCAAAGTTCCTCTTCCAACCAAGCTCATATCGCGATCTTGAAGTTGACCTCTTCTCATATGCCTGGACAGAATAAAAAACAATTATCCAGAAAAATCCACGCCAGCTAGACCATTATAAGAAGAAGTGCTTTACTGAGATGTTTTCCCTCGTCAAGATTCCACATTGTTTTTCCTCCATTAGGGCAGACATTTTGCAGTGAAAAAAAGAAGAAAAAATCATCATAGGTTTCAATTTGAGCAAATTTTGGGATCTTCCCTAAGCTTGATTCAAGGAAAGCACCTTGTTCTCCTACATAGATTGGCGAAAGTGAAAAGCCATTTGGCTAATTATAAAAGAACTCAAGCAAAATCATTTCTGGCACGCAAGACTCTCTCACGCAAATGAATTAGAGGCTAGGGCTAGAAAGATGACATTATATGAAATGAACACGTAGAGTTTTGGAGAAGGCAATACCTCAATAATTGTGGTATTAGCAGCCATCAATGAGATGTGCATATTTAGAAAACCACACACACTCAATGCAAAAGCTAGGTTTAACACTGTGGATAGAACAGGAAATAGTTACTCCCTCCATCCCGAATTTCTTGTCCATTTACGGGTACGGGTGCCATTTTTCAATTGCTTATATCTTTCAATCTATAATGTTTTTTACAACTTTGAAAAGTTTGTTTAATAGTGTACTATAGCACTCATCGAGAACTATCAAACGAGATCCATATTAAATATATATAACATTATCCATTGAAATCATAACCAATTTTTTGAGGTGTAGTGAATAGTGAAGGTGAACAACAAATATGGGATGGAGGGAATATATAGAATGTGCCAGCAAAAAGGGAAAAATGTAAAAAAAGAAAGTAGCCTAATTAGACCTCACCAAAGGCAAGAAAACTGGTAGCAACCACGCCTAGAGTCCCAGGTCTCTCTCCATCACTAAAGAATGCTATGAAATGCGATAGTAATGATAAAGTCGCAAGACTTGTTTCCAAAAACGTATAGAACCGCGTCAGCAAAGTAATGCAATTAGCTTTGTATCCAACATGCCAATTGGATGTTGACAAGAAATTAATGTCCCTAAAAAGAGAACTGGGAGCCTCTACGCACATGACAAATAACAACACCCTCTCCTAAGCAAAAAAAACATCTCACATAACAACTGTCAGCTAGCTATATACATGAACTTATTAGTTTGACCTCCCTTGTTCAAGGTAGTCTGATGAACTACTATTCCATGCAATATCTTAATACAATCTTCATAGAAGAGAGCCATGAGTTGGTTGAGGAGGGAGTGGAAGAGAGAATGATCCGGAAATAACTTTAAAAACTGATCAGTGTGCTAGTAAGGCTAATAGAGAAGTTCTGCAAACTGTAGCATGTATGTCGTACCTGATACAGTGTTTCCCGTGTGCATCTTTATTGGAAGCTTAAAATAGGAACACTTGTCACCAGCATAGGACTATTTCTGCTTTTGGTAACTATATTAGTAGGACTAATTACTCAACACAGTCTTCTTTTCAAAAAGAATGTGATTCCTCAGACAGACGAAATCAACTACAAGTATTTTAGATAACCAATCTTTCGATGATAAGACATCATCATACCAGAAAAAGAAGGAAATACTTGTACTTCAAGGCCCCGACACAATTGACAATCCACACTCAGTGATGATCCATTTTCAGCACACACCTCCTACCCGAAACAAAATTCAATTTAAAACCATGGGAAAAGGAATTCAATCTGGTGAAGACTTGAATATACGACTCACAAACAGAACAATGATGGCACCGAGGTGGTTTTAGTTGATTGCACTTCCGACGACACCAGACCGTTGGATTTGTTGGGTCCGCTGGCATACCACTGAATTCTGACCTAGTTAAGGGATCAGAGTCACCACTCTCCTCATCCAAATCAGGCCTCCAATTGGGTGGCACATTTCCATATCCATAAATACAACAGCAAAGTAATTGCACAATAGCATCACCTATCTGCAATATTGTAGGGGGCATCTACAGCCGAAGAAGCGGGGCTTTTTGGTCCAAAATGTGCAAAAATGTGCAAGCCACATTCTCTCTTCTATATATAGGTCTTTGACAATATCAAGTTATTAACTAAGTGTATTGACACACGTTGCTATTTTTTAAGAATGCTGGTCAAAAAAATAAATAAATAAATGAAAGAATTCATAAAGTTTTACGTCAGTTAATATTTATATGATTATTATACTATGCATTGCATGACCCCGTTGCTCACCTTTCAGTCGAGGAAGTCGTTCATCACTTGTAGCATTCACTTGTTTGTTGTTGTATGTGCTCTGCTTTTTGCCGTTTCTTCTTTACATTGATTTTCTTCTTTACATTAACTTATCTAAGCTTATTTCCTTAAAAATATTGATGTATAGCGTTTAGCAGCAATTGCCAATTATCACTTATTTAGATTTTGTCATTTATTTCATTAAAAAGTAAAGTTATTTTAAGCTTCCATTTTTAATTTTATTGTTCATTAGAGTCATGTAAACATGAGGGGGAAAGCACTTATCAAGAGTTCTTCCCTAAAACTTTTATTAGACAATTATGATAGTAACAAGTTATGTTTCAACTTATTTACCCAAACAATTTAAACTTTTATTCTAATAAAGTACCCTAGTAACTTAATTTAACTTTTCCAACTAAATAGTTAGATATCATAATCTAACAATCTAAATTCTTTGTGGTAACAAACATGGGCTATGTTTAGGTAGCCCAAATAAAAGTCAATAAATGAAAATACAGAACATAAGAGAGAGCACGAAAAGAAAGAAAATAAACTCTACTTAAATGTATATGATTCCAAATATAGATTGTTTCAAAAACAAGACAATGGTCAACATTTCCAATTCAAAATAACAAAGATGGGAGCAAAACGGAGTCTTCCATCAATTGGCACGCTCTTCAAGTTGTCTTTTTTTTTTTATCAAGAAAAACGGTGGAAGGGGGAAACCAGCATAGCAACCCCCTGAGAGTGACCATAGGGACTCCCAACCCGCTATGGAATGTCCGGTTCGAGCCATAGCTATTGTCCGTGAGGAAAGGCCGTCACCACAGCACCACCTAGGTATTATATGGTAGTAATCCATGTGCCCTCTTGTCCAAGTTGTCCTGTTAGAACCTCTATTTCTCCCATCTTTCCATTGCCTCAATAAACTTCTTCCAAGTGACTGGCCGAACCACATTGGCTATCACATGCTTTCTAGTAAGTGGTATTCATTAACAAGGTCTGATCAGAGGTGAATAATCCTTTGTTTTGCACTAGTCCATCATAATATTTGTTGTCTAACCTGGTTGGGGTAAATCTGTCCTTAAAAGTTGCCTCTTTTTTTGCCTACACTGATACAATTGCCTCTTTAACTTCTGAGCTGAGTGGAAATCCATTGTTGGATCTAGCACCCGGTTTTGCTAAAATTAATGTGCCTCCCAAGAAGCGATGAACAGTGAAAAACTCCTTTAGGTCCTGCATGAGAAAGTACAGAACTTTTCAGTCTTAGGAAATAAACGCTCTGCTTGTTTCAGCTGAAATATTTTGTGGGAAAAAAGTCTTCCGCAAAAACGTTTTCACATGTGTAGTTTGAGACCTGGAAATGATGGTATTGGTGGTTGTGGGTGTGGTAGGGCAGCGGGTGGCAGCGGGTGGCAGCAGTGGCGCACGGAGGATGGGGTGATAGTGGCGGTAGTGGTAGTGGCAGTGGTATCAGTTGTTGTGATTTGGTGGCAGCATCGGTTGTGACATCAGTAAGAGTGGCATCCCTCCTTACTTAACAAAAGTTTCTGCTTAAATATGCTTACTTTTTGGTTGAATTTTGTTTTGTCAACTGAATACCAGAAAATGCACAAACGTTTCTTTTGAAAACATTGTTCGCGAAACAAATGCAGCGAGTGAAACTGGAGAGATCACTCTACTCAGAAGCACGAAGGATTGGTAGACCAACCTGAGAGAGTGACCAAGTCTCAAGTGATAGGCCCTTTCTGGCAAAACTTTGTTCAAGTAATTGGACATTGGCAGAAGGGGGAGGGAGATTCAGGGGAGCATCTGATTCTCGAGAGGTCCTTCCATCTTTCCTTCCTACACGAACTTCATAGAATTCAAACTTACCAGACTAATGAGAGAGCGAAAATCACACAATCATGGAACAAATAAGTATCACAATGTTTTGCCAATGCACTTTAGACACATTTGAGCTTACCAGAAGAACGCTCTCTAGCAACAAAAATGAGAATGTCAGCACCAGCATACTTCCAAAGAAACAGCATTGGAGCTGAAACTATTGTTAGATTGAGTGGTTATCTTCAGGACCAAGTCAAAGCAGCCGTGATAGAGTGTGATACCAGACACAGCTGTCAACAATATATGATATGCCCTTTGGTTGGACAGTCCAGTATATAAACTCGGGTCTATATTGATTCACTCGTAACCGGGGTTTTAAATAAAGGCCGTTACGTATTGTATCAGCCATTACGTAACAGGGTTTTGGACCTACAATAAGATATTGTCCGATATCCACCGATACCGTTACATTTCCCCATACCACGATTTACCCTGCTCGTAACTGAGCACAATTATCCAATTTCTTTCTGCAACACTTCATTCTTCTAGACAACTGTCTGTTAAGACATCTTCTCTTTTTCCAACTCCATAGTGCCTGGGCAGCACCTATTATAGAGCACTAACAAATGGTCAAGAGCAAATCTAATTCATTTGGTAGGACAACCAACCAAAAAATTATGAAGAAGAATAGATTAGGTCTTTAGTAGCTGGATCTCCCTCTAATATACTCAACCTGAATAAAGGCTGTATTTGTTCCATGAATAAGAGAAACAGAGCAGTTGAATTGATAACCCATACAAGAACTGAAAGCCAAACAAGACAAAAGTGCAACTAGTTTCCATCCAACAATAAAAAATTTCGATGCATCATCAAAAGAAAAGTTCAATCCATGAGATTTATTTCTCTAAGAACCACTCGAGATTCTGTTTTTTCCTCAGCTCTACTGATAAATTACTCCACAGAAGAAACAAAAGAACTCCAACTACTACCCCCCCCCCAGCCATCCATTTGATTGGCGTCAACAAAGAGAAAAGCGTCAAAATAGAGTCACATCAGTGCACATACGGATAGGCTGCAAGAAAAGAAACGTCAACCTACGAGTGCTACGTTTTGTCACCAATTTTGCCTCGCCACAAGTGATTAGGAAAGAAAGATCAGTGAGCAACAAGCAAAAACATGCCAGTAAATTAGAGAACACCTGGTTAAGTTTGGCTCCAACCTTTACCAAAAAAAAGTTTGGCTCCAATTTTCTTTGTTTTCTTCAGCAAGAGATTCCAAAATATAAATACAATTCACAGATGATCCAAATTACAGAATTAAGAGTTCAAGTTATCAACGCTTTGCAAATACAATTTACTAATTAAGAAGCATCCTAATGCTACTAGCAGTCAGTAGGTTAGGCATATCCACTGTATCCTCAGAGTTCTTTTTTACTGTTCACTCCTCACACCAATCATATAAGAGGATAGGGCTGCAGACGCACTGAGCTGTTTGTGAATAGCTCAAAGCTTAGCTCGTTAACAGATCGTTCGAGCTCCTTTATTTACCGTAACTAATGAGCTTGAGCCTCACTTTTATCCTCCTTCCCGGCAAAGGCTTGAGCAGTTGCCTGCGTGTGTCCTAGGACCGAAATATGATCCAATGTTTAAGTAGGCGCGGGCTCCTTGATCTGTCTTCTAATGTTACGGTTTGTGTGACCTAGGGGTGGGTTGGGCCACAAGGTGGTTCTTGCTTTGCCTCAACGAAGAGGACTTCAATATTTCTCAACAGTTGTTGACAAATGGAAACAGAGAGGAACTCGTACAATCAACCGTAGCTAAAACAAGGCAAATCGGTAACTCGTAACACAAGCGATTGGCGCAGTTCTTGTGTTTAAGTGAATTTCAATGCTATTTGGAGGCAAATGCTCTTTAAAACTTGTGAAAATAATGAGAGAAACTCGTATGATCAGCCGTAGCTAAAACAAGGCAAATCGGTATCTTCTAACACAAGTTTTCTCGGACGGCATCCGATTGCCACGGTTCTTGTGTTTAAGTGAATTTCAATACTATTTGGAGGCAAATTGTAACGACCGGCGCCAGCTGACTGCTGACCTGCTAACTCTCCTTAACCACATGGCTAAAAGGTTAACCTCGAGTTATGCAGTATCTCGTAGCATTTCGTTATATACTACTATAACACTTTTTGAAATCCCACCAATGTGGGACTTTAATGGGGTGTCACAATCTCCCCATCTTATGATGCAAAGTCCTCGTTGCATTGACCCAGCAACCTTTCCCCCGGTGGCCATGGTGTAGCACTCAGTTCTGTATAGCACTTTGCTCCAATTCTAGGAATCAAGAGGTGGCTCATAAATATTCTAGAGGTGGCCCTCACCATGTAAACAGTGGTTGTGCTCTGATACCACCTGTAACGACCCGCGCGAGCTGACCTACTAACTCTTAGTCTAACCACAAGGCTAAAAAGTTAACCTCAAGTTATACAATAGCTCGTAGCATTTCGTTATATACTATAACACTTTCTAAAATCCCACCGATGTGGGACTTTAATGGGGTGTCACATAAATGCTCTTGAAAACTCGTGAAAAAGAGATCATTACTATGGAAATAACAGAGGTAATGTGGAAATGGAACTAAAGTAGTAATTACATGGAAAATGCTAGACTAACTAGGCTTAAAACGGGAACCACACTCATACGGGTTGAGTAAGTGAACAAGGAAACTGAAGAACTAATGGTGCTGGACCAATTCAAATAAAGTGACTGCTGGATTCTTGGCGTAGGAGCCCGGATTTTGCCTTTGAAACTTGTATTTATACGCCGAATTCGGGCCTGGAATTGTGCCGCTAAACTGCCTCAGCATTTCCCACGTTGACTGAGTCAAAGTAGCCGTTGAATAACCACGTTTGGAGCCCAAAAAAATGGTTGAAGAAACAGCCCACTAACAACACTTCAAGGAACATGGGCTTCACTGTAACCACCTCCCATGATGAAATTTTCGCAAATGGTATGGGCCGTATGGCTTAATTGCTATGGAGTTCCCCTAAATTTGTAGAATGCTGGAACTTGGAACCTTTTTTAGAATGGGGAAGTTATGGGGTGAATTATAACTCTTGCTCATTCAACCTCTAAAGGCTTATCTTTTTATGCGGGAAAGATTTAGATCTCATCCAAGATTTTGGAGGTTATCAATTAGGTGATAAATGTGGAGTCAAATGGTAAACTATATCCAGTCAGAGTTGTGGCGGAGCAGTTGGTAAAAAGCTTCATTAAACAGGCTAGTGAATGTAAAGGATGTGTTCTGGCGAGAGTGGATTTTTCTTCAAACACGAGATTTCCAGCAATGGAGAAGAGGAGGTCGATATGAGCATGACCTGGCCGTTGACAAGGATCCACCTGATGAGGATGCCAATCCGGTTGATTACGAAGATGGATTTTCATATTCTATTTCTGTTGATGGAGAATCAAGATACCCTTTGGAAAATGGGTAAGGAGAGGGATTTTGTTGATAGATTGGCCCATAAGGAAGCAAAAGACCACAATATTACCCTCTTATTTCAGGGTAATAATACATGAATAGCTCTAAAGAGAGCAGATTTAATCTGGAAAAGGAAGAGGAATATAGGGTTGAAGATTTTCACCTGAAATGTAAGAGGTTTGGGAGGGTATAGGAAACTATTTTTCCACAGCATTGTGGAGCTTGTGGTTCTCAGGAATCAAACTGGTTAAATCCTAATCAGGGTTGTTTGAAATCATGGTGGCCACAGAAAAAGTATTAGTTACTGCTGAAATTTTCCATTGAACTTTTTGGGGGTGTTTAAAAGGATTGCAAGTTGTTGGCATAATTGGGTGTTGGGTTGAATAAAGCTGGTTCTTCTCAAGCGGTGGAGGACTCCTCTGGTTTTGCATGTTCTTTGATGTTGTGTTATTTTGGTGTTGTATCATTCATCCAAGTCTTCCAAGTAATGGTGTTTGGTTGTTAGTTTCTTACCAACTCCATTAGGGTATAGAACAGCATATGATTGGCCAGGTTTCTTGGGCCATCTTTTGGATATTCATCCTCAACTATGATGTTCTTTTCTTCAAATACTTATTAGCTTGTCGTGATATTACTGAAGATAATAAAGTCTATTTTCTTATCACATGCACAAGCTCGGCTCGGCTCATTTGAAGCCCTATATGAGGAGCATGCGAGAGCTAGCAATAGTTACTACTTACCCAAATGATCCTATGGAAACTTCTTTTCACAAAGAATATCATCTATCCAATCACATGAAACAGAAAGCAAAGGACAATCTGAATTGTTTAGCATGATAAGTAGAAGAGCATAGTATAGTATGATACCTGATTGAAGATTGATACTGCCGCTGATGCATCCCATCCTAGGAGTTATGTCCCAAAAGGAAGCAAACTTGGGGATAATATTGGAATGTCATTTGTCATTCCATATCTACCCAGTAAGAACTTACAACAGCTATTGTATCATGAAAAGGATGTCAAAACTTGTGTAATTGTAAGTTCGAATTACATATTGACAACAATGAGATCCCTGCTTCAATCACCAAAAATTTCCACAAGAGCACTTCCCATCTTTGAAATGGTGGAACCTCAAGTTATCTCTAATAACAATCTCCCTGCTTGCTATCTGAGATGCACCACACATAACTGAGTGGCAATCCTCACAAATTCGGAGATTCTTCATAATCCTAATGGTGCAACCGGCACTTGTAGAGAACAGCCCAAACGCCAAAGCTAGCTTCTCACTATGAGTCATTAGTATGCGCTTCTTATCTTCATCACTCAGATCATAAGGAACACAACTTAGGTTTGGCTCGTACCCATGTAATTGTAGTTTATTCATAAGATCCTCTAATGCGTGCCTAATCTCTCTAGATTTCACATGGGTCATATCACCTGCAAAGAACTCTTGTATTTCTCCTTTCTTTCCTTCAACCCAGCTACTCCCAGGATTCTTTTTCAAACCTTTTTCCCTCATCAATTTCCTTACCCTCGCAACATCGTCCCACCTTCTTGCTGAAGCATATATGTTGGAAAGCAAGATGTAGTTTCCTATGCCGTTAGGTTCAAGCTCAAATAGGTGGCTAGCAGCAATCTCTGCAACATCAGGGTTCGCATGGATGCGACAAGCTCCAAGCAGTGCTCCCCACACACCCCCATGGGGATCCATTGGCATAGTTCTGACAAGCTCAAGGGCTTCTTCCAAGCACCCACTTCGCCCAAGGAGATCAACCATGCAAGCATAGTGATCTAGAGTTGGTGTAACACCATAAGATTTTTCCATCATACCGAACAAATGCCTCCCATGCTCAACCATACCCACATGACTACAAGCTGTGAGCACCCCTATAAAAGTAACACCATTCGGCCTAATATCCGTCTTCACCATCTCATGAAACAACTGGACTGCAGCATTGGCACGCCCATGCATTGCGAACCCAACAATCATGGAACTATAAGAGAATACATTCCTCTCTCTCATTATATCAAAGACCTTAAACGCCTCCTCCACATCCCCACACTTGGAGTACATATCTACCAATGCAGACCCGATGACAACATTATTGGCCGGCTCATACCCAGATTTCTCAGCAACATGCCTAACCCAATTGGCATACTTAGTCGCACCAAGTTGAGCACAAGCTGATATGACACCAACCAATGTAACTTCATCCGTTTCAATCCCCGCATTCTCCATTCTCTCGAAAAAAGATAACGCCTCCCTGGGCCTAGCATTTTGCGAGAAACCAGTGACCATTGCTGTCCATGCCACCATATCCTTTGTAGGCAACTCATCAAACAACCCACCCGCAGACTCCATATCTCCTCTCTTTGTGTACGCAACAATCAATGACGTCCACGAAATAACATCTCTATCCGGCATTTCATCAAACACCTTGCGCCCACAATCCAAAAACCCACATTTCACGTACATATCAATCATAGTATTACCAACGTACAAATCAGATGTAAACCCACCAATAGAAACCGTCTGGCCATGAATCTGCCTGCCCAAACCAACATCAAGAGCAGCAGTACAAGCCTTGAGCAGGGCGGAAAACGTAAACGAGACAGGACCAGTCCCATGTCTTCTCATAGAATTATAAAGAAGTATGGACTCGAACAATGGCCGTTGAAGGGAGTAACCACGAATTAACGAAGTCCATAGAAAGGGATTGGGTTGTTTTACTTGTTGGAAAATGAGGCGTGGGTATGGGTCCATTGGGGCATTTAGTTTGGTGAGCATGCGAATGAGCTTGGTGAGAAGGAAGCTGGATTGGTGGAGGCCATAGCGAATGATTTGGGCGTGGACTCGTTTGATTTGGTGGAGATTTTTGCAGTCGTCAAGTAGAGAGATGAGTCTGGATTCTAGGAGCTGCTTGTTAGTGTGTTGATAATGTTGAGAGATGGGAATGAAGGAGGAGTTTCGTGCCGTTTGCGCGTAGAGTATGTGAGACGCGGCAACCATTACACTGTGGAGAGAGAGAGAGAGAGAGAGAGAGAGCGAGAAGAAGAGAGCAGAAGATGTTGGCGATAGGCAATCATACAGTATATGTTTATTTCGTAAATTTATCAACCAAAAAAAAAACACCGTATAGGATGCTACAGCATATCTTAAGTTCTTAACCCATTTTTTGTTTAAGTTTTTGACACCCAAACTCAAAGTTGGGACAAAAACTCATATTCAATGCATAATCCAAATCCCTCCCTATTTGGCTTTTCCCGGTTTTTTCCCAAATAAACGACAAACCCAAACTCATCCCCATGTTTTTAATGATAGAGATAGAGGGTTACCTGTTGTATCAAATTGCTAGAGCTTTAAACCCAAACCCATTCGAGAATGAGAATTATAGAGAGAGGGGTGGGTCACGGCGGGCTCTAACGTTTGGGTTGCCGAAGCTCAACCCAAAATTTGGTTGCTCACTTGATATAGTCATACAAAATTAAAAGATATACGTGCAAAAAAAATAAAGTTGCATTGCGCTTTTAGTTTGAATTACATCAAAAAAATTAAAATCAAAATGTAACGCTGATTATAGTTCTTTTTTATGATTAGCACGGTCTTCAGAAGAGCAAAAAAAAAAAATTTGATATGTTCGAGTGGGAAACAAATTATTTTGCTAAAAGTTTCTAATTTTGTTTTTCTACCTAAAGATCATCTGAAATTTGATTCCATTACATTTTTAGATTTGTAAATGGATAAAACTTGATTTTGGTCATTCTATTCAGGGATTTTAAAATTATAAAGTTAATATGGTTAGAGGAATCAATAGCTTCATGCATGCAATATGTTGTTTTGCATATGCAATGTGCAAATTTTGAAGAATTTATAATAACGCTTTGGAATTTCTAGAATTCTTGCCAACAAAATATTTTTTTTGGGTCGCAATATAAAACTGTTAGGTGGATGGATATCACAAAATGATCACCTAATATATTACTATGAAAAAAATGTTGCAATGTATACCAATGTTAGTTTGAACTTAAATTAGGGGTGTTTGGCCACCACCTACTTGGTTTTCACATTTTCTATTTTAGGTGTTTGGCACACTATAGTGAAAAACACATTCTGCGAAAATGAGTTTTTGGTTTTTTAGTTTAGAGAAGAGAAGTCAAAAATAGTTTGAGAGAAGCTTTTTGATTTATCATTTTCCACTTTTTTCCATTTTGATTAACAAAAAGACCCACAGAATGTATTCTACACATTTCTCTCAAATGCTCTTACCAAATTCAAAATACATTTTTTACCATAATTTAAAAAGCCAAAAAGTTAAAAATAAAGCTCCCAAACACCCTCAAGATAAAAAAAAAAATAAAATAAATTCAAAACAACAAAGGGTGAGAGACGCTCGAACCTGCTACAATAAACGAGACCGACGAGCTAATCATCAGCGCTACACAAGCTGTTGAAAATTGTTTCCGTCAATAAAATTTTATATTATTACAAATGCACAGAATTTGCCCTAACCCGGGAGTTGCCCAAGCCCGGAGATTTTTTGGGCTTACTCATGGACTGGCCCTAGCGGGGGTTACTTATTCGTTGGGTAAAATCTGTGTCATGTAATTGTTCATACCCAAATTGATTTTTTCTCAAATTTTGACTCAATTTCGGTAGAAAAAAGGTAGGCGCTGGTTGATGCTCTTGTAGGAAAACATGTACCGGAAAAACAATAATCGACAATTTTATTTCTGGAAAATGAGGAACACGAAATTACATAAAAATCGAAATTCAACAATAACGAATATGTAAAGGATAGAAAAAACCAAGCCGCGGCCCGTGTTTCACACGGTCTCCCTTAAAGCAAATTCACCGCCCCACGTAGGGTATTTGGAGTTTTGATCGGCGTCTGCTTCCCAGGATACAACGGCTAAAATGACCAACGGTAACACTTACCGGATCACTCTGTCGAACGAACAAGTGCATGTTCTCTCTCCCACTAAAAATCAACAAATAATTTTGTGTAGCTGTGGTGTGTTTTTGGTGTGTTTTTCACAATGCTAGAGACAGCCATTATATAGAAAAAAAGACGAGCCTTTCCATTCATGGGAATTAAAGCAATAACAATTGCTACCTTTTAATATGCAAAACTGATATAGCAAATTAGTGCAATATTCATATCACACAATTATTCTGCCATAAGGCAGAGATCAATTCCGTGGGTTTTCTAATATGGAGTGATAGCCATCATTGAATCATCCGATTTCATAACTGAAATCTTATTCAGTGCAATCATAACGGCTCGTGTTAAATTCATGCACCAATTGTCCAAATTCAATTTTCGAACTTACGCAAATTAGACACAGACCACAGACCTCGGACCACAGGCCGCGGGCCCACGAATCCTGAGTCCCGGTCCCGGCCCCGGTCTTGTTCAGGTGTTCAGTGACGGCACGCACACGCACGTCCCTTTGGCTTTTCCCATTCCCACAATGAGACAATTCGCATTCATCTTAAAAATGAATTTTGCTCATATTTAGGCTCACCTAAATATTCGAACAAATCTTTCATTTTTCCAACAACTCTCACTGCAATGACAATTATATATATGAACAGAGCTGGCTCATAGGAAAATCCTATGAAGCCTGAGCTTTAAGCCCAAAAAAAATACAAAAATTTGGGGCCCCCAATTATTTAATACACCTACATATATATACTAGGCCCAAATAATTTTGTGTAAGCCTTCCATACCAAATGGATTGGCTATTTTGTCTATTGAGAAGGATATGGTGAAACAACTTGATTATGAAGACTTAATTAGTAAGTTTGCTGCTAAAAGTGCGAGAAGACAAATGTTCAAATGATGAATTTTGAAATATTGTAGCGGTTGTTTATTTTTGGATAACTATGGTTTGCGTTTTGTGAAGGTAAATGTTTTGTAATGATTTTTATAAAAACTCCTTATTGAACAATTTTATGTGCAAAATATAGGGTGAGCATCGTTTAATGAGTTCGATTCAGACTTCCAAAATTTATGAGCCGGCTCTGAATATGAATATGAAGACGGTAACTGCTGGAGTCGATCGCAATTTGCAGCTTCGTGGCTTTCTTCAGCCTGATAATTAAATTCAGTAAGAATTCTCTCTTTAAGCAAAAACAGCAGCTTAGCTATATAGCCTTTTTAGCTATTTTAGCTAACCAAAAGGGGAAACTTTCAGCTGCGCTTCGCCTATTACTGCTTCGGTAGAGTACCTCCATGAACCATCGCTTCTTCTACCGAAACTGTTCACGGGCAATGCATCGCCCTTCCCTCTCCCGCGCTATCTCTCTCTCTTTCTCTCTCATCTGCTTTTCTCTCATCCCTACAGCTCTCTGCTACTAAACAGGTATGAATCCCTAACTTTTTATTGTTTTTGTGTGTGAGGTAGAGAAATCAGGGTACTAATTATGCATGAATGTTGTGTTAGGGCTTGAAATATTGTAATAGTCAGCATGAAAATCTGCATTTAGATCCAAAAAAAAAAAACGTGAAACTCTATATGAACCAAACTTTGAACTAAGAGATGAATGGGGACGCTCTCTTCTTTATGTATAGATACCCGCTAATTTTTTCCGTGGATAAAAATGGAGCTTTTGTTAGGAGTGATGTATATGAACACAATTGTTGGAGAAAACAGCTCACCAACTGTTTGATGAAGTTACTGAGTGAGATCAGAAATATCGATTCCATATTTTCTGGATACATATGCTGGTACATGTATTGTTTCTTCCCATTACAACATACTCTAATACGTGTGAGCATTCTCTGAGATAGTAGCTTGCTTGAACTGTTTGCATAGATACATCCACATGCCACGAATCTGAACTAAATTCAAAGGGGTCACTGATTTTATGGTTCATGTTGCTAGGCTGCTTCGAAAAAGAGAACGGCTCATCAAACCTCCTTCGAAAATAATACGGAGGAAATACAGGAGATTCAGTAAAATAGTCATCAAAAAGCTGTTTTTGACCTCCAAAAGTGTTGCTATTAATAACGTTTGCTTGTAACATTGCTTGTAACATTTTGTTCACTATTTTGTTCTTCTTCATACAAAGCAATTGCTTGTAACATTTCCAACTCATCATCAGAGTCAGAAAAATCTGAATCGTTCATAATCATGTCAAGTAAGCTATTGGGAGCCATTCATAGAAATGAAGGTGGTGAAGGAATAAGTAGGAAAAAAAAAAGTAGTTCTTTCTTGCCATAAGGAATAAAACAAAGCAGGTGTTGAATTGCAGATGTTAAAAATTGCTTTGAAGTAGCAAAAGCCCCATTTTATAATTGAAAGAAATGTTACCGTTACTTTGTGTTTTGTCTTTGGAACATTACCGTTACTTTTTGAAAAAGTAAACTCTGGTGCACGTGGACATTAGCTACAGACAAAAGAAAAAAAAGATGTTGGGGACTTGGGGCTGCCTTTGGTAAAAGAAAGGAAAAGGATATGACAAAGAAAGAACAAATAATATTTTAAGAGGTTTTAGGTAAAGTAGAGAATGTTGGTGTAGTTTTGAAAGAAATTCAGTCTAGCTAAAATAAAATTAGGCACTGTTGAGTAGCAAAAATGGCTATATGCTGGTGTAGTTTTTGAAAGAAATTCAGTCTAGCTAAAATAAAATTAGGCACTGTTGAGTAGCAAAATTGGCTATCAGCGCACATGCTCAGGTCTTCAGGAGCCCGGAATTGTCAGCTTCAAGGTTCTCTCTCTCTCTCTCTCTCTCTCTCTCTCTCTCTCTCTCTCTCTCTCTCTCTCTCTCTCCTATATTGTGTATCTGTACCCTGCGTCCTGCAACTGCGAGCAGTGTATGTGTTGCTTGATTTCTGCTCTACTAGAGTGTTCAGCATCTCGAGCCCTTAAATCCTTCCCCACTACTCTTTTCAAACTATCATGAAAAAAAATTACCAAATCAATGAAGGCTCCTTCTGTTGGCTACTTTGTGGCCTTTTTTTTTGTTGTCCTC
This sequence comes from Vaccinium myrtillus, assembly GCA_016920895.1. Classification (NCBI taxonomy): domain Eukaryota; kingdom Viridiplantae; phylum Streptophyta; class Magnoliopsida; order Ericales; family Ericaceae; genus Vaccinium; species Vaccinium myrtillus. The sequence goes on from CM029277.1 coordinate 17,811,998, forward strand.
GGGTAAAAATTTCGTTCAACAAAACAAGCTTACAAAGAGACAAAATTGAGAACAAATCCAGAGCACAAACAACCAACACCCGCAGCTCTCTAACTAACCGAACACCCAACAAAAACAAAGTAGAGCAGAAACACTGCCCCTTATACTCTGATCCATCACTTCCCCACACCTTTAGGAGTCTTGGAAACATTCTTGAAAATCTGGGCGTTTCTTCTGACAGACATGTTATATAGAAGCAGCCGAAGCCAATTTGTATAGCTTGGTAAAACATGACCTCCTCGTATACTGCATAGCCTCTACTAGTTCCCCATCCAAGCAACAGCAGCCCTTCTTATTTGCATTATATTAAGCACGCCTGACCATATCATAGCATTGAAGGGCATTCAAAGAAAAGATCATCATGAATTTCATTTTCCATCCCACACAAATCAAACAGGAGGGTGAACATTCATCCCCCAACTTACCAACCTATCTTTTGTGGACAACGTCTCATGACAGCACAGCCAGTGTATAAACAGGCCCACTTTGGCACATTTCCCTTAAACCTAACTCCCTTATGCCAAAGAACCTTCTCCCTAGTCCTTCCAATGGCATTCCAACTACTCATAACGGTGAATGTACCATTAGCACTAGAGAGCCATATATCCTCACCTCCAGACATCAACTGAGATGAAGTATGATCCATAATCTGCCTAGTAGCTACTCTGTGGCTTTTACTTTTACTACTGTCATATTTATGAAATGTTTACTTGAATGTATGCTTAAATCTTTTGCCCGTTGAGGGGTTCGATAGCAAACGAAGCTTCATAAGTCGAAAATTGAGTAGAGGGCTGGAAATGGGCTAAGACTCGAGGAAATGTTTGCCCCATTTTTCGTTAAAGTATACCCAATTAGTGGTCTCGGTGTAGTTGTGGTTCTGATGAATTTGTAGATGAATGGTTATATTTATCAGGATATGTTAGATCATGAGGTTCAGGTTTACAATTGTATGATAGAATTCTGGAGATTAAGCTTGATATAATGTACTCGTGCAGTGATAATTTATATAAGTCAGGGAAGTTTTAGCGACCTACTCATCAACTATTTATGGCTCGTATTGTTTTGAAGATCTTACCAAGAGAGGAGGTCCCGTTTCCTCCGATTCTCTTCAAAACCCTTGGGTAACCCGTATTACTCGATATCGGGCATTACAATCATTTCATTGTGATATAGTTGCACAGTTGCAATTCTAGTTCAAAAAACCATCTCAATTAGAAAAACAATTGTCTAAATCTGTTGGCCAAAAAATATTATCCAATTAAACGAGTTATTCTCATCAAATTTTATTGTGTTCTTATGGGCTCGTTCACTTATTCTGCAAATGCGAGAAACTTTTGTAGTATTTTAGATGTGTTTCTACCCTCTATCCAGAAGCCATCTAATGATTTCGGCTGCAGGAATGAAGGCAGATTATTGAAACTGGGTTTACTGTGTTAATGCTAGGAACTGGAGTAGAAGGTCATCATGTTTGCGACTGCAATTAGATATATTGCCAAGAAACCAAAGCCAAAGATGAAACCAATAGAACTCAAAACGCCACCAGAGCAGACACAAACCATCACTAGAGTTATTTTTGACGTTTTGAAGGAGCATGGTCCTCTCACTATCACGGACACCTGGGAACGTTTGAAGGTAGCCGCCAATTCTGCTCTCAGATTTTATTTTCATTGTTATTTTGATTCTGAAAGATATGTTTTGAGGTACAAATTCTAGGAATGGGTTATGCTTCTTTCTCCAGTTTAGTCGTCAGTGTTTAAAAAGTAGGAGAGAGAAGGTAAAAAAATTCCTAAAAGAAAGTCAACTAAGCTCCATCTAAAAAAGTTTGGCTCATTTTGGATACTGCATAGAATAACTGTTATGGTACGTTCCCTTGTTTACTTCCTTTCCAGTTTCATTTGTCTGTCCTCTTCAAGTTGCAGAAGTCAATGATTTGAACAATCGATTATATATTTTCTTTACTTTATACCCTCAGATATCTCACTGAATGAAACAGATTCTAGTAATTCATATAATCAACGAATGAAATTCATATTCATTGTTAGAGAATGGATGCATGTCAATCCAAAAATGTAATTTACCTTCTGTCATGAATATATTATTAGTGAATTGTGCGTGACACGTTATGGGCACGATTAAACTCAGTATCTATCTGACACATGGAAGTACTGCCATGGCTCCTCTGGAAATATTGTCATGATTCATAGTTCCAGTGGAGCCGAGGGCTTTACTTTACCCATGTTACTTTACCCATGAGTCATGACAAGGCTTCTGCATCTTCCATGATCTGGTTATTTAGGCTGCATTTGGTTTTGGATTATTGGAGCCAGGGAAAATGGTTATATGGAGAATTCCAATTACATCCTTCGCTGCAAGAGGGGATTAAAGTGACTGTACCCTCTCATGTTATGAGGAGTTTTAGCTTTTTATTCCTGTCAACGCAAATATAAAGGTTGTCCATGATTGGGATCCCTTGTTGACTCTTAATTGGTTGTCCAAAAGTTAGAGTATAGATACTCTAACTTTTGGACTCCTAATTGGTAAATGTATTTCAAGCATCACTGATTGTTGACTCTTTATTTTGTGACACTACACAAGTAGAAGCATCAAGAGCAATTGCATTAGTGAGAAATATTAAAAATAAGACATGGATAGGATATGAGGATGATTTGGGTTTTGGAACTTCTATAGTAAATGGAATATACAGAAAAAGAAGAAGTCTGGAATTAAAGGGTGATGGCAGTCTTCGCAAATTGCAGAATGTCAGATGTCATACGGCCCCCCTACAACCAAATATGGTTTTAGGATGGAGTTGTGGATAGGATATGAGGATGATTTGGGTTTTGCCTGTTTTAGGAGATAACCTGCTGGATTTTATGGCTGCAAGGAAAATATGCGTTTTACTGGACTGCATGAAGCTGGAGTACTAGAGGCTGGGCCGCTGGGGTTTAGGATCAAGGTCTCAAGATCAGGAGTTTCAAGTAAATAACTGGTTGTTGCGAATACATTTGTTGAATTTTGATTAGAAGGATGTTAGAAGCTTAGAATCTACTTTGGTTGTTTAGGTGTCTCACCGAAAAGAAGTTTAATGATATACACCAGTGAAAGAGGGCAATACACTACAGAGAGGCTTTGGTAATCAAATGCTCTAATTCTCTTATGTAGGAAGTACATTATCTTTCCTGCTAGAAAAGGATTTCCTTCAATTTGTGATGGAAAAATGTGTCCAAGATTTAGGCAACTTTTTTGAAAAGAGCATAGCATGTACTTAAAGTCATAATCAAACTGCCCACAAATCGAGGTATGAGAAACGAACATTAAATTACGGAGATATCCCCAAACCTGAAACATACCAAACTTCCCCTAATGGTAAAGCATATAGTTTTGTTCCTTCCAAAGGGTGTTTGAGCCATTTGGGGTGGTCCAAACCCAGCACTAATATTTTCTAATCAAGTGATGCCCATGGCTCAATAATGTCATAATGTGCATACTTGAGCATTTTAGGATTGAGGAACTAGATTTGCAAATTGGCTTAATGCCACATTATTTTTTGACAGAAGGTTCTTGTTCTTGATTTTTTGCTGCATACAGATTCTGCGATAGGCCGATAGCTATGGGCAACACGCTTCCTCGTAATCTCTTATTATCAATGTGTTCCGCACATCACAATACCACACCATTCCAATATAAGCAGCACAGCTATGCACCATCATTTAGCAGCCCTTGTGCCTCAATTCCCATCTCTCATTCCTAGGTAAAACAAATTGAGCATTTTTTATGCACTGCCTCAAACTGCCATTTGAGTCCTCGGCCTTAAGTCTGTTAACACATTACTCGTTCCAATGAGAGATTAATGTACAGAGAGGCATATTGTTATGCACAGCCTCCACTTGTGTGGTTCCAACCTTATTTACAAATGGCTCTACAAGATAGTTGCTATGAGAATGGTACTTGAAGGACAGAGTGGGAGGGGCAGTTGGAAGCATAATGATTTTGCATTGCAATTCTTTCCTGTGAATGAAATATTTCATGAAAAATATTTTTGGGTATGTATATTTCCAGTTTCTTGCTTCCGACAACGTTTTCTAATTATTTTTACTTCCCCGAATTTTGATGTGAACTGACTAATTGGCTAATGTAATTCTAACATGTTCAGGAAGTTGGTGTGAGAGGGCTGACAAGCAAAAGGCACATGAAAACAGTACTGAGATGGATGAGAGAGAGGCAGAGGCTTAGGGTAATTTGCAACCATGTGGGGCCCCACAAGCAATTTCTGTATACGACGTGGTTCACTAAACCCAATATCAAGCAGCCAAGGCCAGGAAATGTGCATTCTCAACCAAAACTCCCATGAACTTATGGATTACTTGCTGAATAGCCTTTTTAATTGAACCCTGCCTGAATTTGTAGAGGAAAGTGGTGTTTGTTGCAGATCTTGTTTTCATGTATGCAGAATTTAAACATTGTTACATTAGGATGATGTTGAGCTAAATTCTTTTGATCCCCAAATATTTAGCGCATATCCAATTCAAGTTGCATTTTATCAAACGTTCCTAATCTTTCTAGTAAGCATCGTCACGGTTTATCAGTGGGGGAAAGATTGTTTGATTTAGCTCAGAAAAATCAGCTGGGTTTCAAGACATCAGAGCGGTGAAACGCAAGATTTTGCCGTAGCCAAAACAATTGTGCATGCCTGTATTCTGTATGACAGGAGCCAAGACTCTGATGGATCCCAGGCTACAAAATTAAGAATTTAAATGAACTCTAGTAGAACTGCTAGAAGTTGTTCCCAACATCAATATCCATTTTCCAGTATATAGATTCCCTCTACAAACAAGGCCTCAATAACAGCTACATATCATGGCATCACAATTTTGAACTCTATGATGCCACCAAAGTAAAATAAAATCTGTCATCTTCTCGTCACTATGTTAAAAAAACACACACACCAGCTTACCACAAATACACAAAGAAGCTTCTAATAAACTCGTTGACAACATCAAGCTTATACACTAGCAACTAGGATATTGTTCACCTATTTACATGCTTTCCAGCTCTTCTAAGAGAGTTGAAAAGGGCATGGTTTTGAGGGAATGGGCACAACTCTAATGATACCACACGAGTTTTCATGTGATAATAATTGACCAACCATATAGGTTGTAACATTTGGAATAGAAAAAACGCACGGATGGCTGGTAATAGAAAGTCTCTGCTTGTTAGTGAAAGGATCAGGAGGTGTTCACAAACGTTTGTGGTTCTTTGCCTTTCGCAGAACTTCCTTAAGAACAGCATCAATTCTACGTGCCATGTGGTGTTCTAGAAACATCTCCTTCACCCTCTCGTAACCCCTCTTTCCCATTGTAAGCCTCCTCTCAACGTGAGTGGCAAGTTTGACAATGTTTTTTGCAAGAGGAGTAACGCCTTCTTTCCCAATTGGATGCAGCAAACCTGTGGATCCGTTCACTACAATCTCTGTAGTGCCTCCCGCTGATGTTCCCTGCCATGTGTCACACAAAAGCACATAAATGACAAGGAAAGAGAACAATTAAGGTTGCCAAAATCGACGAAAAGAGGGTAACCTGCTAGCCCACAACTATAATATCAATTATATCTTGAACCTTAAAAACAAACCAAAAGTAGAAAAGCACTACTACACATCCAAAAGCATTTTGCTTCTATATAATCTGTTGTGGTTGATATATCTAAGGAAAATGTTTTTATGTGCAGTTCGAAAAGACCTACACATGGAGACGACGGATATCAAGGGAAGACCTAGGTTTCTTGGAAATCATGTTCGACAGAACTCGATGGAGACAATAGAGTCATGTAGCCGACCGCCTGACCCCAATTGATTGGGACTTGACTCTTGAGGCACGGTTAGGTTTGATTCGGTATGTCAATGTAGTTGCAGTGTTGCACAATGAATAAACAATTTGGCGAGGTGATCAACATAGTTAATAGAGTCGTCAAGGTTTCAGAGCTAACATTGAAGGCAAGCATAATAGGGTCGTTTACTCCTCGATCACTATTAATGGCTGGTAGCCTGGCATTTTTATTGGATCAAGAGAGAGAGAGAGCAGTATCAGCCAGTGCCTTTATCCTTGTGACCAGTGCGAGCGGGGGCCATGGCACCCTCAAACTTTAATATATCCTTATTTTCCTCATACATTTTTGGTACTCTCATTATAATATAGTGTTTTTGGCGCCTTCAATATGTCAACAGCTTTACTTTAACCCCTTCAATTTTATTGTTTTTGACAATAATAGACCCTATTTTACATCTGACACCCTATTTCTGAAATTCATGCAACTGCCACTGGCCGTGATCTTTCCCACAAATGATATAAACAAATTGGAAGCTTGAGTATTCCGGTCATGTAATATAACATACTTATTCACAAGTACATCTTGTGCCCATTAAACGTGCAACCAAATATCAACAAGTAAAACAATATCACAACACTTTTTTCCATAAAGCAAAGACAATAAAAAAGGAAACTGCAATAATTACCAGCACAGGTAGCTGAAATGCCATGGCTTCAATGGTTATCCTCCCAAAGCACTCTCCCCGAGCCTAAATAGAGGGGAAAGAAGAGAAAAAGATGAAAGAATCAGTAGCATCCGAGTTGCATTTTAGCACCCCAAGAAATCTCCAATATTCATAGCCACTATACCAACTAAAAAACAATAAATACCTAAAAGTAGCCAAGAGTATTCTAAATATATCTACGATATGAGAAAGTGGGGCAAAAATTAAATAGAAAGTCATGATGCTTAAGATCAGATTCTTTTCAGGTTTAAAACCAACCAAAAGCTACTGTCCAGTAGTATCATGTGCACCCTGCATGTGTCTTACAAAGAACTTAAGAACAACTTACTGACCAGGATTCTGAACTATACACCGTAATCACCAAAATTTATTGACCCAAAAATAAACTCCCCCGTAACACCAACTCTAGGACAGTGGGGTCAGCAAAAGTACAACCATCCCAATAGATCGTAACAACCATCATTTGATAACCATTATCCGAGAGAGGTCGGTTGCATGCATCAAGTATGAAGTTATGAGTAAATGCCAGTTAAGAAACCTTCTCTCTCAGATTAGATGGTCAACTATTAAAGAATTTCAATCCAGACACTTATTCCTTCTTTCTTGCGAGCAAACACCAACGACCAAAAGGAGCCTCATAGAAATTCCCAAATATCACAAACAAAATTTTCTAAACAGAAGATTTGGCTGAACCTATTTACTTATGTCCAATTAAGATCATTTGCCGTTTTTACTACTTTGACCCCATGTTCATCTGTACACCAACTACTTTGACCATGAGAATTCACTTGTTTCAGCAATTTGTATTTTTCAAACTTGATAGTTCTTTTTTTCTTTTTTCTTTTTTTGGGTGTGGGGTGGGAACAAAGAGAAGTAGTGAAAGTTAGTAAAAGAAAATGGTTTATAGTTTAGTAATAAACTCCAATTAGGCTGTGCAATTGATTATCAGTAATACAACTTGTAGAAGCTAAAAGTCGCAGTTGGCATAAGGTTAACATTCTCTTCCTCCTCAAAGCCTACAAAACGAGAGAAGCAAAACAGTAGGCAAGCCACATACAAGGTAACAAAGGGTCAAAGCGTATCTCAATCAATGTTCAGTTTGTCATTTCTTGACAACTTTGCCAGCATCAGAAAGAGATGTTATTAAATTTATTTCTAGAGTATAAAGGGCAAAGTTAGTTATACAGCGTAAAGTTAGTTATAAAGCGGATGAATGAATAAACAATAATTAACATGCACAATAAACCAAAGAATGCCACTCATAAATGGGAAAAATGATGCAATATTAAGCAAATGAGAGTCAACCTACCTGGGAATTCTGAACAAGAACGTCAATAGCAGCTAAATAAGGAGCTACTGTCAAAGTTTTATTTACAAAATGAACACGATTCTGGATTTTCTTCTGAGCTACAAAATCCCGAAGTTCTGACTCAAACTTGGTCTGTGCAGTGATGTCACTTCCTACAATAACTGCATGCAATGAAGGCACTTGTAACTTCTGCTCTTGGATAAGTTGCAGACTCTCATAAAATGCACGGAGAAATAAATCTTGGCCTTTTCCACGTGAGACACCTGCGGTTTCATAGCAGTAATCTCAGCACATACATAGCTATATATCAGTGGAGGAAATAGCTAGGATAGAAAACAGCTAGCAGCCAGCATAACCATGTAAATTTTCAAGATCCTTTTTAACAAACTGTTGAATTATGAAACCAATAGCATTTGAAAATTCAAATACATGGAGTAACTGGATCTGACAATGCAATTAACAGATTTCTACTAATGTGCAAATCTACAGCAAGCGGATACACATGGAAGCAATCCCCAACAGGTAAAAGCATACTGTTTATGAGAGCAAAGACTATATCTTCATTAGTTACTCCAAGAGACTCCCGAACATGCTCACGCAAAACCCTTTTTGCTACATTGTCTTCAGCAACGTCCATTAGTTCCTTGCTATTGCCGAGGTGAACAACATAAGTCTCAGGCATTTTAATCCTACAAAGAAAGGATAATCACCATTGATCAAATAAACAAATCTGCCAAAACAAGGTAAAAGATGAACTAAGCCACCCATATGATCATGTTTTGCTCATATTACGTGGAGATTCCTAATTGAACCCTTATATACTGAAGTATCCACAACCATGGGTAGCCCTCACCGAAGTATTATTTGACATTGATAAAGAAACAAATGTTATTTGGCATTGATAAAGAAACAAGTATTATTTGACATTGATATTGGAGGCATACTTCAACCGCTCTTGCGTCCTGTTCTTCCAGTACTCTGCTGTTACATGTGAATCGATCATTGCACCAGCAACCAAAGGGAGGTGCTTAACGTATTCCATTTTGAAATAATGACCTCGCATTTCATGAATCCACCACAACACTTTTGGGAGAACTCGGGGAACATTTTCCTTGAGAACAGCATCCAGCCACTTCCCAGCAACAGCAGTGTTCAAAACAACCAAATCAGCTTTCAGAGCTCTATCTACAGCTTCTTGACCTTTTGCAGAAAACACCTAACAATGTGAGGAAAATTGTAATCAGAAACTGGGTGGAAAAGCTTCGCAGCAGGATCAATCAGCTTCAAGAGAAACAAGTTTGTTCATTATGATCCGCATGAAATGCGACACAGGCTACAATATAGCCGCCATAGTGATAATTCATTTTATAGGTAGCTTAAGACGACTCAAACTAGAGTCTCTTTCTTGGTGAAATGCAACCTAAGCAAAAGCAGCTGGTACTAAGATATAGTTGTTCTGAAACACCCTCTTCAACTTCTGCTTCAATCTATTAGATCACAGAACAAAATGGTTGCTTCCAAGATCACGAGCACCATAATTACAGGTATACGTAGAATATACACAAGGAATCTTCCAAATGTAATAAATAAGCACACATGTCAGAAACTCAACGGTCACACCCGGATAAAGGAATAGGTTTTCGACACTTTGTCAGATCATGCACCCTGACACGCATACCCAAGTCCGTGGAACACAGTATACAGATAATTGTTCAAGGAGTTTAAGTTGCTGAAGGAGTGGACAACCAAAAAAACACTTCATTTGCATAAAATAGCTACCATCAAAGTTGAACGAGCATTTTTGTGCTTGACAATCTAAGGTAATCTGTAAATCCATGTGATGGCCCCTAACTAGGAAAAGTTGATTAAAATGAAAAAGGAACCATAAGCGACACAAATCAGACTGCTACACAAAACACCAGGAACCCATCATTAGATTCTTAAAGATTATCATGTCACATAATGATATTTGTTAAAGCATTCAATTCAAAACTAATTGGCAATGAGTGGAGAGGCCGCCCAGACTCATATACTAGTTTTGGAAGTCGTAATTAACCATGTTAAAGCATTCAACTTAAAACCAATTGGCAATTAATGGAGAGGCCGCCCAAGCTCATATAATAGTTTTGGAGGTCGTAATTAACCAATGTGGGACAAGCTCTAACATACCATGTTAGATTTCTTGAAGTGTTCCAACTCAAAACCAACTGGCAATGAGTGGAGAGGCTGCCCAGGCTCGCATACTACTTTTGGAGTTTGTAATTAACTAACTAATGTGGGACAAGCTCTAACACTCCCCCGCACGTGGAGAGATAAACGGATCCATATCCTAGGGATCACAACAAACAACGAAACAAGATGCACTTAAGGGCACAGACAACGGGGCAACCAATTAACGGATTCCTGTCCAAAGCCTCCGAAAGCTTGGCTCTGATACCATGTTAAAGCATCCAACTCAAAACCAATTGGCAATGAGTGAAATGACCGCCCATGCTCATATACTAGTTTTGGAGGTTATAATTAACCAATGTAGCAAGTTCTAACAGTATTAATTAGGGGTGAGCAAAACCTGGTCCAACCCGTCAACCCGATCCGACCCAACGGGTTTCGGGCGGGTTCAAAGTATTGTCAGGTTTAGGTTCAGGTTTAAAATTATGGAAATTTCGAGTGCCGGGTTGGGATTACAGAACTTGGTTTAACCCGAACCGGCCCGAATATTTTACCTAGCATAAAAATAAGGAATATATATATATATATATAGGGAAATTTTCTAGTCCAAACCCTCCCGTTAATAAGAAAAAAATGATTTTTTTGTGTTGCAAATTATTTTTGGAAAATCCGAGCCGTCCAATGTGTTCAGAAGGTGTTTTCAAGGGTCCACGCGGGAAATCTTCAAAAAAAAAAACCGGGAAGGGCTTGATCCAAGCATTTTTCGCAAAAACTGTAAATATATATTTTTTGCGAAAATTGCTTGGATCAAGCCCTTCCCGGTATTTTTTTTTGAAGATTTTCCGCGTGGACCCTTGAAAACACCTTCTGAACACATTGGACGGATCGGATCGTCAAAAAAATGCTCGGATCACGGAGGTCCGGAAGTCCGGAGTCCGGACTAGAAGTGGAACCTATATATATATATATATTGTTGACAAGTTATGTACTCATGTAACGCATGGGGAGGAACAGAAGAGACTTGAGAGTACATTGAGAATCGAAGTCTGCTTCTCTCTTCACTCTTACCATTTTAAATTTTACTAATAACCATTAAATATTTCATTTACCATTTGGGTTGATGCTTTACATGGGAAAAGACGAATACACTTTCCCCTATCAAAAGTCAATGAAGTTCAACTTCACACGTTTCAAACCAAAATTTACAATAAAGGATTATGTTCACCCCTCTTCCCAATCAAAAGCACACTGCCCAAAATATTCACCCCTCACCTGTCCTATCCTTTTCCAAGATCAAAGTCCTCTCTTACACTTTATTTAATGGTACGCCACAGACCACCTTCTTCTCTTTACATCTTCCCTCTCGTCTCTCTCTCCCACCTCTGTTCTCAAAACTCAAACTCCATGAGTGTACGTAAAACATGGTGTAAGGAGCATATAAAAAATCCAAAAATGGTGTAAACCGTAAGGAATCATCTCAACGTCGCTGCCTATCAAACCCCGTCACCGTTGTCCTCTCTCCCTCCCTCTCCGATGACATGAGAAGTCGGTAACCTGACGAACCCGACCCGACCCCGGACAAAAACCGATATACCCGATCCGATCGATTTCCAAGGATGTTTGGTTCGGTTTCAGGTGCCGTTTTCTGCATCCCGACCAAATCTGACCCAACCCGAACTCGACGAAACCTCCACCTGAACCGACCTGTGCTCACCCCTAATATTAATAGGTACAGTAAGAAAAGTATGGCGCCAACCATGACTCTGATTTTTCAGAATTCCTAATAAAGGGGCAATCATTCAGAGAGAAATTTACTTCCAAATAACAGCCTATTACATTTTGTATCTATCAGTACCTAAACTCTGAATCAAAGTTATCAATCTCGTATGGTACGAGGATTTCTGCCATTCAAAAAAATATATCTCGTACTGTACTGGCATGTACATATTGTACCACCGCAAAAACGGGATACTATGCTATGTGTTCCGTTCCAGTGAGAATACCACCCTTTCCCAGATGTTCCAGCCTGTACTGGACATTTTCCGGATCCCGAACCTTTTCCGGATCCCGTCCAGTACATATTTTTTGCCCAGAACCCTCTGAAGCTCTCAAGGAAAGAAAGAAAAGGAGAGGAACAGAGACGAGATGGTTAACAGGATCTCTGTCAGAAATCAAGGGAAGCGTACCTGAGCTTTTTGGCAATGGAGCTTCATTTTCCTATGTTTTCAAGGACGAATATGTGTAGCTGTACACAAATATAGAGTTGCAGACTAGAAAGGCTGAAACATTAATGGGGTAGGTGTTAAGCTCTACGAGGAAAAAGAAAGAAATGTGAGAGTTTTTATTGTCTGCATGCACACTACACACCTGTGCACAAAAGGGCATTTATGGTTTCTTAACATTTTAATGCAACTGTAAAGGATTAATATAGTTAACAAGAAAAAAAAAAAAAAAGCAAAGGGTCAAGAAAAAAGTAAAGGGTCAAGAGAATAAATGTAAAATAATTTGTGAATTGTTATTTCATCTCTAATCTTTGTATCAATGAAATTGCTAACAAAATGAGAAAATGATAGATAACCCTGTAATATATCTCTTGATACAAATAAATATTGACATTACGAAAAATCCGAAACGGTATGCTAGAATTATCTGGTACCGGTATGTACCATTCCAACAACCGTACATTATCCGGTACCAGACAGATAACTTTGCTCTGAACACAGAGGACAACAACTACTTGTGTAACTATTCAACTCTGAATACACAGGAAAACAACTTCTTATGTAACTATTCGCCTCTAAATACAGTAACTAAGCAAAATTCAGCTAGCATTTATGATTGCAATTTTCATCCTAATGTTTGTCAATAAGATTTTAGCATAAAAAAGAGAACAATAACAATGCCCAATAAAGAAACTTCCTGCAGATTTTTCTTAGTAAGTGAATGGTGATACAAACACCAAAACCTCAAATAATTAGTCAGAGATGCTAAAGGCACATTGTGTATGACCTGTACTCCTCGTCCCAACATCTTATGTTCCAAACTGTGTACCACTTCATCTCTTTCTGAAGGTTTCTGGTTCGTAATCCAACAAACTTCAGCACCAACACCTCTTAATAGAAATGCTAGCTCCATCAGCAACAATGGCCCACCTGAAGGAATTTTTCAACTTAGAAATCATTAACATGAAATATTGACCAACAAGAGAACCAAAAGCACCCTATAAAGGGGGGTGTTTAAGAAAAAACTACTTGAAGAGGGATAGCAGAAATGTGTCCACAACAATTAGCTTCATTACTCGATAACCAAGTATTGTCTACATCTTTTAGTATAAGACTGAACAAAGAAAATATCATGCCTTAACTGTAACTGTATGTATGTACTCGTCGATATGCATTACTTTTCAATATTTTTTCTCAACAACTGTTAGGACTTAAGAGCAATTCAAGCTAAAAAACCAAAATATTATTCCCTGAATAAGAATTGCTACAAAACATAAGGCAGACCAATAACCATACTAGTTTTCATTAGTATTCTGTACCTGTCGTAAGTTAAAAGTCATATCATGGTGGAGCAAGTTCAGTGACGGGAATTGTAACCTTTTCCCAAATATAACTGAAAAGTGAAAAGTAAACGAAGTAGAACAAACATGAGCACTCATCACGAAATATCCATCAAGGGATAAACAGAATCATCAAATACAACTCTACAATGCAATTAGCATGTTGAAAATGTTCTTCCAACGTTATAATGCAAGAGGAAACCCTCCTGTGTATGAGAATGTACTCCAATCTACGCAAGTTACTTTTTTCAATGAAGCATTTGCACATTCTCCCAACCATAGTTGTCTGTGTGTTTCCCCAAAGGTTCTTCAGTTAAATGCGAGTTCTGACCAATTATGATCCGAATGTTGCTATTGAATCAGAAATTAATAGAATCTTGTGATTAAATTTGTGTTTACTTTCATTCATTGTGATACAGTATGATTCACTGCGGGTCACTGCTGTTTCTATTTTGTGTTAGCATAGTGCACAAGAGAATGTCGTTTTCACTAGTCCATTAAACGAGATTTTTGATTTGTTATCTTGTTTTTAATTTTTATCCTATCAAAATTCACATGTACAGAGAAATACACAAATTTGTATCATCAACATATATTCTACTTTGAATAGAATAATTGTCTTTTTGTAAGCATGTTAGCATGCAAATATACATGAAGATCCAATAAAGTGAATCTTACAAATCATAATTTGCTCCGATTGAACAATTCACTAAATCGTAAAAATGATTCACAACTCGATTTGCAATTTGGCATTGATGCTCCCAAGCTCTTAAAAATTTTGGTGAACTAAAATAGGGACAAAATTAATTCCAATAAATGCATGAAAACACTTTTTAGATCAACAAACCACGAGACATGCAAGCTACGTAGCTGTCGACAAACATGACATTCCTATTTTGTCATGTTCTAATTTATGGCTTGAGTTAAATTGAATCCAACAGGTGAAGTGGTGAACCGCTTATTTATTTTTATTTTGTATAAGTAAATAAAAATATTAGAAACAAAGCATTAAGGGAATGCCGCCCACGTACAAAAATAGACGAGCCCTGTACCCCAACGATTTGTATGGAAGTGCTTAAACCAATCTATGAAATGGTCAAGGGAAGGATTACTTTCCCCCTCGTCCCAACTAACAAACTACTAGTCAAAAAACTTTTGATCCTAAACAAAGGTTTGTTCCACCCCTTCAAAACATCTTATGTTCCTATCACGCCATATCATCCACATCAAACAAAGAGGAATTATGACCCAAACACGCTTCCTTCTTTTTCCCACTCTAGCACCTCTCCACGCGATTAAGAGCTCCCATGAATTCCTCGAAATAGCCCACTTCACCCCAAACCAAGAAAACACCAAAATCCAAAGCTCCCACGCCACCAGGCAATGAATGAGAAGATGATCAACCGTCTCCACATCCCTTTTGGACATACAACACCAATTGACAATAATCCTCTGCCTTTGAATCCAATTATCAATAGTAAAAATCTTTCCTTGAGCCGCACACCATCCAAAGAAACTCACCTTCAACAGAACATTAGTCTGCCAAATTTCTTTCCAAGAGGTGAACCGCTTATGTGAGAACAAGATCCCTAATCCCCCAAACCACAATCGACTAGTAACAAGAAGAACTCCAAAATGGGACCTTCCAATCCTTCCGACACCATCGCTCTACAGTATATGTTCCCTTCAGACCACATAGTAAAAAAAATGGACTTTCATGGGCATAACTCCTGACTAGTTAAGAATGTCAACATTCCTTTCACAAATGGTAGGCGGACGACTTGTAAAATATTTTTGTATAAAATTCATGTTGTTAGCCAGCTCAGCACATTATTTTCATCTCTTCAACACGTGAACGCATTAAAACTGCATAAATAGCTAATACAGCAGCTGTAAAACTCAGTGTTGTATAATAACTACAAAACAGACATAAAGTAGCCAACTTATACAAAAACAACACCAAATTCCTCAGAGCAGAGGCGGTTCTAAGAAGAGCCGAGGGTGGTCACTTGAACACCCTAAAAAATACTCCCTCCGTCCCTTTTTAAGTGTTTAACTTTCCATTTTGGGTTGTCCCTAAATAAGTGTGTGGTTTGAAAAGTTAATGGGTAAAAGTTTGTACAATTATCATTTTCCCTTTTGCAAAGTAAGTGGGTAAAGAGTTAATGGGTAAAACTGAAGGACAATTTTGGAAAGTAGATGTAAAAGTTGATGTGAAAAGTGTAAAGTGGAGGAAAAAGTTGATGTGAAAGGTGTAATGATGATGTTTTTTTAATAAGTTGGATTTACGAAGTAACACATTTAAAAAGGGACGGAGGGAGTATATATTTTTTAAAAATACATGTAAAAATTTATTTATTTATTAATTTTTTTTCATTTTGAACACCCTAACTAAAATGTTTGAACACTCTTTCCAAAATGTTTGAACAACTTACTCAAAAAGTTTGAACACCCAATCCCAAAGACGGAGCTCACCATGGACTATTTGATAGTATTAGAGAATAGTATAAATTTGACATTTGAGAATTTGGGTGTTTCTTTGTCTTTACACATTTACCTCTGAGAGGTAAGAACACTTTTAATTCTCTCTCTTTAATCTATTTATACTTATTCCAAGTGATTACTCATTACATTATAAAATATAGATCAATAATTTAATTTATGTGCACTATTTTTTTTTGTGAAACACTTTATTAATATACACATAGGGTATATAGACACAATAGATTTGGATTATTATATAGGTCATTCATAGCTTTGATTCTTTTTTAATTTTTGTTTGGTTAGTTGGAACTATGGACAAGTTTGTGATAAGAAAATCAAGAATGGTGCAATTGAAACTTTTGATGATAGCAACCCCCAAAACTTGTAGAAGCGAAGCCGTATTGACTTGGAATTGTTGTTTTTTGGTGGCATTGTTGTATTAGTAGAATTTTTATTTTTTATTTTTGTTTATGTTCAGTTATGATTTCTAGAGGATCCTCTTAACTTTTTGGGGCCACCTGCACAAGATCTCATGGTTCTCGTGGGGTATTGGCTTTGTCCGGTCTATGTTTGTGGCGGGGCGTACATAGACTCTGGGATTAGTCGAGGTGCGCGCAAGCTAGCCCGGACTACCCAGTTATATAAAAAATGGTTTCCAGAGGACCGTAGTAGAATTTCTGAACCCCCTCACGAGAATTCCTGGAGCCGCCACTGTCTCAGAGACTAGTTCCCAAAGGCCCGAACAAGCCACGAACCACGGTGACGGGGGATTAGAGCACTTGACTACAAAGATCAAGTCGTGTTTTTGAATCCCTCCTCTCCCACAACCATCCTATTAATCTTGACCTTTTTCTAAGATATATCAGGCTATGATTCAGTTCCCAAACAAATCACTGTCAGCCCTTATTCCTCTAATTCTTTCCATTCTACCAATAACTCCTATGTTTTATGAAACTATATTACTTTTTTTCCAATAAGTAGTTAAGTTCTATTGAAAAGGCATCAAGGGGATGTCACCCATGTATAGAAGGAATCGAGGAATAAAAAAGAAAAGATCAAAAGACCTATACCTATACTCCAAAGTACAAATATATCCAACATGTCAAAGAATTGACTCAAAGTAGGGTTGCACTCTCTTGGCTCCCAACTAAACAAAGCATAATAAAAGACCCTTAATTCTGAACAATGGCCTATCTTCCATGTCAAAATATCTATGATTTTTATTCCTCCAGATTGACCACATCAGGCCCAACCGAATCATAATCCATAGCTTCCGACTTCTTCTATATTACAATTTCTAAGAATCACAATAAGTGATTAAAAATGACGAAAGGTAAAGACATTTCAAGGAGAGCACCGTAAAGTTCGAGCTTATAGGACTAAGTAACTGACTACAAGAAAACAACTGGCATGATGAGCAAAGAGTCCGACCATACAAGCATATCTACCAGCTAATTCACATAAATCAGCCTTAACTAGGGCTGATAAACGAACCAAGATATTCAAGCTTATGTTCATTCGTTAAAAGCTAATTCAAGACCGGTCTGATACATAAACAAACCAAGCACTTTTTGTAACTCCTTAAGCTCTCAAACCAAGCTTGCTACTACTCAACTCGTTCGGCTTATCATGTATAAAAAATTCAAGCTACTCGAGATCAGCTCGTGTTCGGCTTGATTAAAGCTCAAGGTCGGCTCGTCTCACAAATAAGCCAAGCTTAAACATTTTTAGAAGCTGTTAAGTTTTCAAACCAAGTTTGAACTACCTGTCTCGTTCCTTCGGCTCATGAGAAACAAAATTTAAAAAATCAAAGAACAAAATTTGTGTTAAAAAATCAAGTCTAATTTAAAAATTTCGCAACGAGTAGATTACCAGAAAGTGAGAGCTCGTGAGAAACAAGTAGAACGTGCTTAGACTTCATAAAACTGAGTGGACTCGGAGCCGGAGCAGAGTGAAACTGCTTCTTCGGAACTTCCAAGTGTTGGGTGCGATCGCAAGAGGAGTCGAACGCCGCTCTGAGAATGAAAGCGAGAGCGGTGGATAAGGAGAGGGCGACGAGAAGGGGCAAGAGCCAGCGCTTGTTGTGCAGGGCCAACCATCCAGCCGACTGTTTCGCCATTTGTTTGGTGATGATGGTGGTGCCTAGGGTTTGAGGTTGGCGCAATGGCGGTGGATGAGATCTCCGTCGTCACTGGTCTCCGCATTTTAGGGTTTGGAGATGTGTGTACATCTGGCTACGTGAATGAATTCTGCCACTTGGAGAAGAACTTCTGGTTATTCGGATCCTTTGTTTAAACGGCTTTGGAAATGACACCGGAATATTGGTACTCGAATATTCAGTTCCGATATTAGATTTTCATTCAGATTTTGTTACGGGGAGGCGGGGTCGTGCCTTTCCTCCTTGGGCTTGGGCTTGGGCTTGCGCTGCCAATAGCGTCTCCGGTACTGACTGTTTATTTCACCTAAATTTGAGTAAAAAATCATTTAAATTCCTAATTCCCAATTTGAGTTGGTCGATCTCAAATGTAAAAAACCATTTTTCAATCCAAATTTATTTTTTAAATTACAAATAGATATGCAAATAAGTGAAATGATAGAATCAACTTCGGCAAGGCTCAACAAGTCCGGCGAAGGTCCGGCAACCCCCATAAACATCGTCGAAGGTCCAAAAAACCATCTTATTATTATGGTTAAAAGTAAGATCATACCAGTGTTCATGGTAAATTTATCATAATACCTTCACCATGATACCAAGTTGTAATACCCTAATTTTCGAACATATTATTTAAATTATATATTACAAAACTATTAATTTAATTAACTTTAAATAACAAGTCTAGACATTACATTTTTAAAATACTAGGATTTATGTCTTGACATTACATTAGCAAAAAAACAAAATTACATTCAAAAAAATAACAGAGCTTCTATTTAGGATAGGGGTTCCAAGCTCCCTCCTGCTTTGCCACTTGCTCCTTAGTCTGCTGGTACTGCTCACCTCCCTCTGTCTCTGTACCTGACATGAAATGTCAGGACCAACAATAGCACTATGAAAAAAAAACTCTCTTTAGATAATCTCTACATTACATGTAACAAATGTGACAACTCAATCATATAAGAATGATAGTGAACACTCATTTCATTTTCGTTACTAGTTCATCCTATGTGATATCTAAAGTTCTCCTCCTTTGAAATTTGTTTCCTCTCATAACTCCAACTATGACCATCTCATAGTCAAACACCCCCTCTTGTTTGTCCTGCACCGGGATCCTAAATGAGTCCATCTAAGTTATATACCTAACATATCTCATTTATTATCATAACAAGGGGTAAAGGTATCCACCGGTGTTAACCATGTCATGTTATTCCGAAATTCTGATCAAATGAGATTCTAGAGTTCCTGTCGGCCACCCTTAGCCAAAGACTCCACTAGGCTGCTCCGAAACAACGCATTTGGGTTCTCCTCAGTCGGTTCCATTCCTAGAATCCTGGTCGGCTGCCTACAATGATTCGGGTTCCCCTCAGTCTACTTTTATCCCAAAACCCCCGGTAGGTCGCCCTTAACCTTTTCATCTTTGTTTAGTCGTCCTATTACATCTAATTCATTTTTGTTACCCAAAAGGCAACCTAGAGGGGGAGTGAATAGGGTTGCCAACAATAATGCCCAAATAAAAAAATATTAGGCAAAGCAAATAAATAAATAATTTGCACAACCAAAATATAAAAGGAGTCCAGGGAGAGAGATATCACACAGAGATATATAGTGGTTCGGTCTGAGCTTTGTCCATTTGCTCAGCCTAGTCCACTGGCCTAAAGAGTCGTTGTTTTACTAATCCAACAACCAGCTTCTAGTGCCGATTAAACCTTACAACCGCAATGCTAACTTTCCCGAGGAGTTAGCCGAACCGCTAGAGTTTATCTCCCAAACTCTAAAAACACTCACAGAACAAAACTCAGTTCTGTAGTAGCTTACTGAGAATTTTTCTAACTCTCAATACAACACTGATATGAATTTGTAGTGTGAAAAAATAAATCTCTCAACAAGAGTAGATACACAGATTTTTGCTCTCAAATGATATATGTGAAAATGAAGTGCTCTAGTATATTGCTCTTGAAAATGATAGCTCTGGTGTGGCTTAGATAATTTTCTTCGTCTGCAAAGTTCTTTTATAGCTTGACGAATTTCGACCGTTTGAATAAATCCGTTGAAGGCAAATCTTTTGGCAGTAAGTTGGATCCTAAAAAAAATTAACGTTGAGCCGCATACCGCTTGTAATCTGTTTGCAACGTTCGTCTGTCATAAATTCAGAAGTATCAAAATTCAACAATGGCAGAGCATTTAAAGAACCTGATGATGACTAGTTGGCCAATATGGAGCTATGACATCCACCCAAGATACACTAGAGATTTGTTGCAGGAAATTT
The DNA here is from genome assembly GCA_016920895.1 of Vaccinium myrtillus. NCBI lineage: Eukaryota > Viridiplantae > Streptophyta > Magnoliopsida > Ericales > Ericaceae > Vaccinium > Vaccinium myrtillus. Next base: position 17,832,532 of record CM029277.1, read on the forward strand.
GGAAGAGACCACTTGGTCTTATAAGACATTGGGGGGCCAGCACCTTTATATAGGATGGACACTTTGTCAACTGGAAAAATGATTTTAAAAGACCCACGTAGAAACAAAGTTTGGCTGGGAAGTTTCAATCATAATGACAATGATTCGGTACAACCAGTACCGCTATTGTACATATGTTCCAAGAGCTAGCAATGTAATTGACATAACTTGGAGCTGGACACATGTATTTTAAAAGACAATATTGCGAGTTTTACGCGAGGGCTAACGGATATTTGTCCCGAAGCATTTAAGAGCTAATTTTGCCAAGTAGAAGATTTTATCAATTAAAAATATAAAAGATTTTAAGAAATCAATTTTGTCATAAAATATAATCAAAATCAATTACTACCAAATTAGAAAATGTATTTTAAAAGTCAAAATCAATTATAACAAGGTCAATGTATTTTAAAAGTCAAACCTGAGTTAAGAATCAAATTAGAAAATTAGTATTTAAAAATATCACAAATTTTTAATTGTAAAAATTTGCTATATTACAAGGAGCCAGGATTCAAACTTGGAGGTGGCACTCAAAAACATCAATATAGTCCCTCCGACCATTAGGTCACCCTAGTATCCAAAAAAAAAAAAAAACCAAGACCCACATTCTCCATTTATTAGTCCTATAATGTCATGTTGAACTATTTAAGAAGCAACTACGCTAGAGACACAAACAAAATTACACCAACGCTTGCACAAACTCACATGAGATGAAGGTCCCAAACATTGCACCGTGCAAATTGCAGGGGTAAGTATTTCGACAAACAGGTAATTATCATACCAAAAAAATTCAATCTAATTTCTTTGAACTAATCACTTCCGAAAAAACAAAAAACCAACAACATTCTATTTGGAACAAACCCAACAAATTTAATGCAGTGGGTAACAAACCTTTAACTTAAAAAATATGTCCATAAAAAGTCTGGTAGCCATCCTAGTATACTTGAATCACTTTCACATTCACAGCGCATTCGTTTGAAAAGACTAAATTATCTTTTTTATCAATTAGTGTTGTGCACTTTTGAAAAACAGGCCGGAAAAATAAACCAATGTGATTTCTTTTGTCCCGTGCATCGAACGAGCACAATGCTAGTTGAGATGTATAACATAGTTGCCATAGCAATGGTGCGTGACAATGTCGAATCTACATAAAATTCTCTCCCTTGCTTAAATCTCTTTTTCTCTATCTCTCTCTCTTTAAAACCACAAACTCAAGAATGTCTCCCTCATTTTCTCTCATTCCTCCCTTAGGATTTCACTTCCCTTTGAGGTGGAGGGAGGGGAGGACATACTCCTCGATCGTTGTTATTTTCTTATTCTAGATCCAATTTCTCTCCTCCCTCCACCACTCTTCTTCCCATCTTTACCCTAATCGCTACCACAAATCTATATCTTTGCCGTCTTTTGGTTTTGCTACTTCCTCTAGGTTTCTAGGTTGCCATGAGGTTACTGTTGGTGGCTGGTGGTTGTGGTTCACTGGTGTGATCAGAAGAACTTGATGTCGCCGTCTCTGGGGATGGCGGTCTTGGACGCTGGTGGCTTGTAGTGGGGGTCAAAGGTGGGCAGTGAGGTGTAGTAATGGTGATGCTGGTGGCTGAGTATCATTTTTTCAGATTTGTTTTAGCGTAGTTCACCTCCTTTCATGGTGATTTGTTTCCCTTCCATGGAAATTTCTCTACCCTCTATGAGTATTTGTTTGTAGTCATTCCCCTCTATAGGTATTTGGTTGTATTCGTTCTCAATCCATATTGGTAACCCAAAAGTTAATGATTGTTCTTCCCAACCAAGAGCTCCAAATTTTGGGTGATTGTAGCTAGGGATGGCAATTTTCTATTACCCGTTCGAATCCGATCTGATCCCCGCTCTGAATGGATCGGCATTTTTGGAGGTCTGTTCGGGTATCGGGTAGGATATAGGGATTGTTTTTCAAAGATTTCGGGGATCGGGAAGCATGGGGGGATAGGTGTATCCCCACCCTCAATCTGATCCGATCCATCTTCTAATCCCCAGTTTTATTTATATATGTTTTATATATGTATATATACGGAAAATTTCCTATCCGGGCCCCCAGATTTAAGGAAAAAATTGATTTTTTCACTTTTAAAAATTGTTTTTGGAAAATCCAAACCGTCTAATGTGTTCAAAAGGTGTTTTCAAGGGTCCACATGGGAAATCTTCAAAAAAAAAAATACCGGGAAGGGCTTGATCCAAGCAGTTTTTCGCAAAAACTGTAAATAGACGGTTTGGGTCGTCAAAAAAATGCTCGGATCATGGAGGACCGGAGGTCTGGAGTCCGGAGGAGAAGTTCTCCCTATATATATGTGAAGTTAGCTAAATACCCTATATTTATAAGCTGATAAGTATGAAGTTAGCTAAATACCCCATATTTATAAGCTGCTAAGTCGGCAAGCTGGTGAATTTGGTGAAGTACTACGTATGTTATTTTATGCCTTTGAGCTTTTAGTTGGTACTGGAGTATAGCCCAGAGTTTATGCTCTCTTGCAATTGCTATGGCTTCCTCTGTTTTTTCTTCTTTTTTTTCCAGTTTCTTTTTTTAAATTGTTCTTTTGTCATCCGATTTTTCCGAAACTTCCGCTTTGGATCCCCATTCCCCATTTGGGGTGGGGATGGAGAGGGAAAAATAATCACCATTGGGGATCGAGGACAGGACGGGAATAGTAGTCTCTGGCCCCGACCCGTCCCCATTGTCATCCCTAATTGTAGCCATTTGGACACTAAAAAAAAATGTCGAATACTTGAATCTGCGCACCCTCTCAGTAACATCATCAATTTTGTTGGTTCTTTGAGGTGCACAAAGATTAATCGTTTCTATATTGAGGATAATAAATGAGCTGAACTTTAAATTTTTCATAATTCCAGTGCTTAATGCCTTGCACTACTAGTATTTGAAAAATGATACTCCGTTGTAGTTTCCTAAATTATTTCTAAAACACTACAATATAGTATATATTAGCGTTGAACCCGTTTAATGCAAAGGACACCAAATAATGAAGTTATGAATTAGTATTAACCAATTATTCTTCGAACCTATACCTTAACACTCAATCTCCATGTCACAGCTTTTTTTCTTCCTTCCCCACTCCCTCTTTTTCTACATATGCGGCGGTTGGTTACCAGAGAGGAAGGGACAACTTCTTTCTCCTTTGCCTTGCTCAATCTTCCTTTTCTGATTGAAAGTAGCAAGCGACTCCACTACTGGTACAGAGGCCAGATAGAAGGTTGCTTTTATTTTTATTTTTAAACTCGAAAATAAGAAATTTTATTGCTTACTAATGGAGCTCCTATTTACGAATAATTCAAACGTGGACGAATAGAACGGGTGAAAATCACAATGAAAATGAGTAAATTAAAGCTATCAAGTAGCCATCCTGTAGACACCCCAATTTGAGCTCTTGAAAGTTCTTAGCAATCTCAATGATGAATTTGGACCAACAAAATACCTTGGAAGCTTGAAAAAGTTCTTGGAAATCATCAAACCACTAAAAACCAAAAACCCCCTCAGAAGCCCCCTTGAGCGCTCAAACTCCCCCCTTTGAGCACTCAAACCCACCCTTTGAGGCTTGAGCACACAAACCCACTACGCACGGTAGACTTTTGCAGAGTATTTCTAACACCAAATCATGAGATTCTTCTGCAAATAACCACTCTCCAGCCCTCGAATCCTAAATCTACCCCTTAACACCCTCTAATGGCCTCTAGATTACCCTAACCCTTAATTTGAATTTTAAACCCACTTTTTTCTCTCTAAAATTCATCTATATATACCCCTATACAAACTCATTGTCTGGGTTACACTCCAAGACAACCCATTAGCCTCAAACACTCTCTCTCATCACTCCAATCACATTTTGGCTTCTCTCTCTTCCATAGCCATTACCATCCATCACCCTCAAGCTTCAAATCACCACAAAACTTCCTTTCTAAGCCCTAAAATCATAGGGGTTCTTAGAAAAACCATCTCTTCTTAAGCCTACAGTCCAGAAATCAAATCTGTATACCAACCTTAATCAGTCCTTATTCCTCACTGATCATCCCTTTTCAAGTACTCAGATACTCCAAAACCCCTCATTTAAGGCCAAATACACATGAGTCTTTAAGAAATCAAGCTTTATAGTACCAACAGCCACTAAACCAGGTCCAAAGCCACTCACTCCCCACCTATATTCCTGAAGACAACCTTGATCAACCCTTCATCCATCCAAAGGTCTCATTTCTAAAGCCAAAACCACATGGGTTCTTAGAAAATCATAAGGTCCAGAGCCTATGACTCCTAAACCATCTTCAAAACCACTCACGTCATAAATAGCTAATAAACCAGCCTTGATCATCCACCAACAAGTCAAAAATCCCATTTTCAAGCTATTTTTCAAGCAAAAAGGTAGGAAAACACTATCACAAGTGTTGTTGAGTCCCCCTAAGGAAAGCTAGTAGGCCTAAGTTGGTTCCTTATATCAACTTTGGGTCTACATTTGGCTTAAACATGTTGCAATAACAAAAAGCTTTTCAAACCAGTAAACTGGTTTCAATGCTCAAAGCATCACCTTTTAGCGCTCAAACTAGTCCATGGGCAGTTTTGTCCTTTTTGGTTCCTGGTCACTATGTTATGTTCAAAAGGTTCCATAAGCTATTTTGGATCAAAATCAATTCATTTGACTTCCATTTATCTCATGAGTCAAGTCCAAGTTGTGCTTAAAATGATGATCTTGATCTGAAACCAGTGGCAAAATATGAAGCTTTGACTAGGAACAAGGCCTTTGGGTCACTATATCACACATCAAAATAAAAATGATAGTAGCTCAAATAGGCAGCTTTAAGCGCTCAAAGCACTCCTTTGAGCGCTCAAACCTATCCAGGGGCATCTTTGCCATACCAGTTTGCTGGCTCTCTGATTTTCTGTCTCTCCTTGGTTTATCTCAAGAATCAAGCAAAAATAGTATTCAAATGGTGGCTTGAACCTCAATTCTGTGATGAAACATGAGTTTTTAAAGCAAACAGTGGACCTTTGGACCATTTCTCAACAAATTAGAAGCAAGACAGAAAATGTCCAAAGAGACAACTTTGAGCGCACAAAGCCATCTTTCAACTCTCAAACCCATTCCAGAGGCAAAAGTTGGTTTTTGTTCAAAATAGTCCCCATTTCCATAATATCTCATATTGTTGTTTATGATCCTTGTCTAACATTATGGTCTCTGTCTTTAGGCCCTTATTTCATAGCCATTTATTACTATTCATCTGTCATATCATGTTCATATCTCATACGCATTGTACAAAGCACAAACATCCATTGTCACTTAAGTTATGTTTGAATATTTATTTACTTGTTTCCATTCCCTATCCCGTTTACTTGCTCAAAGTCGAATATAAACATTTTACAAATCCCACAAATGCTAAGTAGAGACCGGTCATCGAATCGGGCGAGGGGGGTACCACAAAACTCTTCTCCCTCATAACCAAGCTCCCGAACCTAATATAGTACGATGAAGACGAGCTGGTATTGAAAACCTTATCTAAAAATGAGGCACGAGTCATTCGAGTTCGGTTCCTTGGGGACAATCTGCTAAAACCCGGGTGGCGACTCGGAATCGAATTCCTCGGAGGGGTGTCCACACATCCTTAATGAAGAAAAACATAAACTCAAAATTCATCAATCCTGTTATAGAACTCAAACTGTAATATCTCTGCCAAAGTATTATTTAGAACTATTGAAACATTACATGTATGTAATTTACAAATTCATGCAAACATATTTCCTACCAAGTTGAGAAATTAAAAAATTACAATGAGAGCAATGAGATCGCCCGACAAAAAACATTTGTAATGTCTTACTGCAGGTTGACTTACCGTGGTGGTTGCACACATTTGGCAACACTGCTATTGTGATCGGGACTTGATAGCAAATAATTATTGGTGCAAGAAATTTCTCTTAAACAAATATTCTTATGCTATTCATCATTCTTTTCCCGGGAGAGTCTCTCAATGGTGTGAAAAGTGAGTCTTACATATCAAGGATCCGACTGTGGTGCCCCAAAGTGGTATTGGGGCACCAGTGCCCCCAATTGTTTTGGACAGTTGGATCTCCCAAATTAATCTCAGCCCTTCATCATTCCCACCCTCTCTCTCCTATTACCGGATAGACCAGTTGAAATATTTTGAAAGCCCTGAAAATATTTCGCGCTTCTCATCTCTTCTGAAACAGATGCCGACCACCATTGTTGGCCATGGGTTGAAGCTGCAACTTTCTCTCTCTCTCTCTCTCTCTCTCTCTCTCTCTCCATTGCTTCAGATTGACTACAAGAACAAAAGGCCTACCCAATACCGGGATCTCCTCAACTCACTCTCTCCATTCCAGCAGGTAACTATCTCTCTCTCTCCTATTCTTCTTCCTCTGGTTGAAGAAAACGACCAAGAACTACTCTCTTTGTTCGACCTTTATTTTTAGAGTGTACTGTAAACTAGAATTTCTTTTCAAAGCCCTAAGAATCATTTTTTTGATACAGAACAAGAAATTAAATTTTTTTTCAGATTTACTTCGATTAAACCCTAATTGGGAACTTGTTGTACAAATTACTCTTATATAATGTCTCTATGTTTAATATGGTGTTTGTAAATTGACAGTGCATTTTCACCAACATCTTGCTATAAGCACTACCATAGTAATGGGTTTAATTATATCAAACGTGTACATGTATATATTGATGGAATAATAATATGGTGAAGTTCTATGATTTGCTCCAAATTGGCCAATGATGGCATGATGTATACATGCTAGCAAATAACGAAACACGGATATCTTGAATTTTTCTATTGCCACTCGAAGTAGGTTTCTTCTCCAAGGCGTGGGTAATTACTTTATGCTCCTATAGCTTCTATTGCATAAGCAGGTTATAATCTGTTCCTAATCCATTTCGAGAAAGGTTGGTAGACTTGAGAATGATGTTTGAATATATATAGTGGGGAGCAAAATCTAGAAATTAGTGAGTTAAAAATGTTAGATTTTCTTTGGGATTGGCAACACGTGCAACCAAAATTTTAAAAGTATATAGCTAGATATGTAACTCCAAAAGGAGATCAATGTGGTGGTCAACTTAATAAATTAATCACTGAGCATCCCTAGAGCATTATTATAAAAATAGGTTCTAATTAATTTATTGAGAAAGATTCTATGGACGTCTAAGGTACTAATCTAACTATGGTAAGTAGGTCCAGTTTTTTTTTTTTATAGTAAATATGCCCTGTAGTTGTGGTAAGTAGGTCCAGTTTTTAATAAACACGTCATATAGTCACAATAAGTAGATTCAATTTTTAGTAAACACATATCAAGTTCTTAGTAAGTATGTTTCATTGAATATATCCTCTATTTTCTCATAATTCCTTTTAACAGTTTCACTTTAAGAGTTGAAAAATGGTTGATGAAGTTGCTGCAAAGAAGCACCATTCTAATGCATACATATTTCGTAGAAACTTACTCGGAGAAGCTCTTAATTTGTTGTTCTTCAAAGTTCCATAGCTTTTTGAATGAAGATCTAAGCTTTCTTGTGAGACAAGAAGGAAGATGTATGGAATAGTTGAAAAGACTTGCTACAATCTGATTGAGAATAATTTTTGAGTAGTTTAAGGTATGTAGGAGAAATTTAATTCCATTAATGGCACAATGCGTGGTAGGTAAGCAAAAATTTAAAGTTGTTGCACTTTTATAAAATGTCTGAATACGGAGTAACTTTTTCCTTTCCAAAAGGTAAGTACTAGTAGAAACCGTAGTATGTTCACACAACATACGACTTGTTATGGTTGTAAAAAAATCAGATGGCGTGGTATTCATAACCTTATTCTATGGTAAGTATGGCATTAATGATGGGTATGTATACATTTATGTAACATTAATGCACTATAATAAGGGTAGTTAAAAACATAACTACCAATATATTTAATGTCTCTTAGTTGTACTTAATTTGTATTATCTTGCACTTGAAACATATTTATCTTTAATAATTAATCAAACTAAATAATATATTGAATGAGGGATTATAGATCAATAGTTAGAGCATCACTAGTGGTATACTCAAATATGGATACTCAAATATTGCCACATCACATTTTGAGTATTCATTTAATGGGTTTATAAGTTTGAGTATCTACCCTTCTACAATGGTTCATTTGTGTCCATAATAAAAAAGGTACTATTCACTCTATTTTTATTCATAAAATGGGCACAACTTTAAATTTGTACATGTATTTTTTTATAATATTATTACCATTTAAAAGATATTCATAATACGTTTAAAATGAGATCAATCTTGAACATATTTTGGTAAAGATTAAAAATTGATAATTTCAATTTTTGGGAGAAAGTGCAAAAAAATTGAGTTTTGAATTAAGTATTTGAAAAATGGAGAGAGAATGTTGTTACTTTTGATACGGTGTGGTCCCCAAAATTTGGTTATTGAGGTTTGGTTATTGAGAAAGATTAGTAGTTTTGAGTATCCAAATGCCAAAAGTTGAGTATTTGTGACAAATGTTGTTAACTTTGAGTATTTATCCAAATACCATTGTGAGCCTCTTTTGTGTATCAAAATACTCATCTTTGAGTATTTTTGTGTTTGAGTATACCACTAGTGATGCTCTTAGTAGTTACTATTACATTAGTCATTTGTATCAATCACTCATTGATCTCTGTCAACCAACACTACTGTGAAGTACTACATTAAGTAATAATATTGATAATATCAATCTAAATTAACCAATTCATTTTAGCCAATTTTATTAACTACTACATTAACCAATTGTATCAATCACTCATTGATCGCTATCAACCAACACTACTGTTAACTACTACATTTAGTAGTAACATTGATAATATCAAATTATATTAACCAATTAATTTTAGCTAATTGTATTATGTTCGCTCAATCATCCCTATTTATCATTGACTATTAGTTGTTAGATTTGCAACTTATATTATATTGATCAATTCTAAAATTGTTTGATCAATCACTTAAACTCTTAGTCGAATGACTCTGACTACAACCGATAATTGTGATTAATCGTCAATCAAGCACTACCCAATGTCAATTTCAACTATTAATCATTACAATACCACGTTAATCAATTGCAAAAATAAATTTAATTTATTGTTTTGCATTTAAATCTGATTGAATAATCTAATTGTATTAAATACTTTATCTTAATTCAGTGGAAGGTCCTACTAAATTATTTAATATTTATTACTTATTGATTTATTATTTTTCATTCAACATTGTTATTACAATTATTGTAGCGTGTGTTTAAATAAAAAAATATTTTTGCAAATTATCAAAAATAATAAATGAATATCCTTTTTTCACTTGGTCATCATATATTTAATAATTATTTAAAGGTAAATTATTTAAAACTATTTTAATGTAATTTAGAGATGATTATTATTATTATTATTATTATTATTATTATTATTATTATTATTATACAATTAATATTTTTATTTCAAAAAAATTGTTCTAAGAAATATACCTACACAAATTAAAAAATTTAGCTAAAGCATTTTTTACCTCATTTTTTAATATTGCCCCCTACAAAAAAGTTTAGCTAAAGGACAAAATTCGGAGTAGATTAAGTAAAAAGTGGTGTGATGTTATAACACCCCAAAAAGTAAGAATTTTTCCGCTCAAAATGGTGACTTGCTACCGAATTGACCAGTCGCCTTATTTTGTAGTAAGTATTCCCTTATTTCGTGGTAGGTGTTGTCTTATTATGTAGTAATACTTAGCTTATTTGGTAGTATATATTTTTAGTGTTCATAATAAGAAAAGTGCGAGTTTTTTGATGGAAAAATCGCAAAACCACCTTATTTTTTGGCAAAACCACTTACTTTTTGGGATCCAATGGCTGATATTCGTTTGTTGTAGATCCAATAGTCCAAATTTAGTGAGGCAACGATGCCGCAATACCACACTGGGGCACCATAGAAAGATCACAATCAAAGGTGGGGGGGAAATTTAAGATGTTGGGTCGCAGTTAATGTGAGACGTCATTTTTTTATGTAATAAATAATTGAAAAGTCTAGAAAATTAGTATGGGGAATTTATAATACATTCTGAAATCACCTTCTTCCCATTTGATGAGGACTGCAGAGTCGGCCCCAAATTCTTAAATCGAACAGGTAAGCCCCTCCCTCCCGCTCTCTCTTTCGTCGTCGTCTCCTCTTCTCTCCCTCTCACTCTCTGTTTGCACTTTTAATGGGAAACAGAGTAATTTGGGGTCTATAAGTAAACAAACGCACCTTCAGGAGGGAGTATTTTCACACATAATGTCTTCTATTATAGTAGTATTATACATCTAGGGGTGGCATTCTTTTTGGCATATTTTTACGGGTCTGAAGCGGTGGGCTTTCTAGGCTTCTGCCCCAACACTAATCGGAAGAATTTCATATTCCTCCGTAGTCATAATAATCTCCAATTATTATGTTGTGCAGTTTGCTTATTTCCTGGCATTATCTTTCTCATTCCTAGTTTTATCTTTTTCTTTTTAATTATTAGGGATGCTTTGTCTGGTATAAAAACCTGGAATATGCAATGGACTATTTCAAGTTCAATTCGCTAGTCTTTCTTTCACTGAGAAGTGAGAACTCAATCATCACTAGGGAACTTGCAGAATTTGTTGTATCATCTCTCTTAGGTTTTGGCCATTATAGATATTCTGTTTGTGCATAGCTCATATAACTTTTCTTAGCAGGGCATTCTTGAGGTTCTGGGAAGATGAGGAAAACGAGAAACCCATTAGAAGAAAATTTGCTGTATCGTCTCTTTTTAACTTCAGCTACAGGTGTGGTTACGGCTGACCGTTAAGAGTTTCCTTTTGCTTTTGCTACTGGTAAATATGGTCGTTCTTGTCTTTATGTCGGGTATTGTTCCATTTTCTTGTCAGCTGTTTTGCTCCAGGTATGCCGAACTGCGTCAATTGGGGTTCCGGGGTCCAACTGCTATGCCCTTGACAATTCTGGTCACATTTATGATTTTGTATCCTTCTCACTGGCACTGCAAATTCTAGTCGCATCAGAGTAGGCATAATCTATTTTTAAATGTTGGCATGCATGTATCACTCATCGATTGATAGGTTTGTAACCATTCTCCATCATAACTTTGGAAGCAATGAAGTTGCTGTTAGAGGTCCTTGGCTTGTAGGGTGAAGTCCCTTCGGGAATATGAGTGGTTGGTCTTCTGGACAAATAGGATTTAAAAAAGCAGGACTCTTTGGACCTGTTTTACAATCTAGATATCCGTTGAAATCACTACATCTAAATATCAATTATTAGGATATAAAAGCAGGATTCTTTGGACCTGTTTTACAATCTTGTTATCCTTATCTTTCATTAGGATTTAAAGCAGGACTCTTTGGTCCGTTTTTACAATCTAGATATCCGTTGAAATCACCGCGTCTAGATATCTTTTCTCCCAAATGTATTCATTGTACCATCTCATCCATTCGATCCCAAAACTGTTATTCCGCATGCTCATCCAAACCAACTTGGGGAGATGCTCATCCATACCAACTTGGGGCACATGGGCACTTATAGCAGTCTCCCTGATAAGAAGTTCAACTGATATTATCATAGCTCCTTTTCTAATGACCGTTATTACAGAATCTTTAAGGTGTTTCCCTACAACTAGTCCCATACCATTCTTATGCCTGTCCTTCCCATTATAATTAAGCTTATTCCCAGTATTCTGCATCGCCTTAGCTCTCTCTTCAACCCACTTAGTTTCTTGTAAGCAAACCATACTATCCTCCTCTTAATCATACTAGAAGGGTGGCACTCACAATATGAGTGCAAGTGCTGCATTGTGAGAGAGGGGAAAAAAGTAGAAGATAAAAACGTTAATTTGTTGATTGGCATAAAATTGACAAAAAAACTCACCGATTGAAAAGCTAGTTGATGACTCTTTTGTAGATGCACACTGAATGTTTTTCCTGACTTTCAGGGACGTGGGGGTGTGGGGTTGGGTTGGCGAAGGATTTTATGTTTTTCTTTGACTGAAACTTTTAGGAAGACGCAGGGGTGTGGGGTGGTTAGGTTGTGAATGATTTTACTTCTTTGCCCTTAATATAGTTAGTTGATGTCACATTAAAAGTTGTAAAAACATATTCTTTTGGGGGGCAAAAGTGGAAGTTACTTTTGTGACGCTGCGTAAAAAATATGGTCTCCCCAAAATGGCTTCTCCCTTTATATAGTAGAGTAGATAATCAACTACTCCAAGGTTTTTTGCCAAAAAAAAAAAGAAAAAAAGAAAACCCTAACTCCAAGGTTTAATCTGTCAACGACCCTATATTCTAGCTAGAGAGCTGAAGCCAACAATCTTGGGCAAACTTCTTGACTTGCACTCATTCAGGTAGACGTGATAACCCTTGCTCATTTATCGCCGCACCCAGGCGACAATGTGATGCCCCTAGCAATTTTTTTGAGCACCCTTAGGCAGGCGCAATGCGTCGTATGAAGGGAATGCCCTAGATAACTCATATTCATATTCACGTCATAAGGATCTAACGAGGTCTTTTACGTGCTCGCTATCAGCTACCTAATGCACAAAACCCTCTTCCTTTATTCAGTCTTGTGACCGTCTGTTTAGAAGATATGACTGTAAGCATGAAACAGACTCGAAGCATGAATTTTTGAAATGATTTTGGACATAGTTTTCCATTAATTTTCTGCTCAGAGTAGTTGGATTGGACAGCCATTCGAGTATGAGGGGAAGGTACTGTCTTGAATTACAATCATACATCAGTTTTTTATTTCCGTGATAAGTGAAGGTATATAATGATTCGTCACGAGCATCAGTGTATTGGCCATTAGTAAGCATTTTCAGAGATCTATATCTCATGCCTTTTTCAATTATTCAGGATTCTGACTTGGTGGTTCAATTTTGTAAAGATGTGGAAAGCAGATCACAGACGGTATTCGCTGACACCTGATTTGCAATTATCTTATCATGGTGGTATATGTGAGTTCATAGACTCTATTTGTTGTTGGTTGGATAAATAAAGTGGATGGAAGATTCTGCATTTTATCTTAGGTTGTTACTTTCCATTTTCAATTTTCTGGTAAATTGTTTGAGTGTTATGGAGGGAATAATTTCTTTTCAGCATGAGTACCTGCCTCCTCTCCTCTATTTAAAGAAAATTACTCTTGTTTTAAGAGCCATATATAGCATGGGTTATTCAAGGCCAGGTAGATTCATATCATATGTAATTACGTAACTTACTTTCATCTCTCTCCTTTTTGTGAATAATTGCTTCATTGCAGACAAGTCCAATTGCATACATGATTCAGTTTTACTTTGTAACTTAAAAATGTCGCTCTCCTTTATGAATCCTTTTCTGGTTTCACTGGAACTTTGTAGTCACTCAGATTTTGCTGCAAGATTATGGTAGAAAAGGAATTTAAAGCTTGTGTTAATCTACAAATGAGTTGTCTTTTGCGGGATTGTATGTACTGCAAATGCTACATGGGCCTTGGTGTCCCATACAAGTTTGTGGATAGTAAGACAGCATATAGGGTGGATTGCTTCTTGGTGTTGCCATCTGAAACAGGCATTTTGTGCATTAAGGTCAGCGATTATCCAATGCCACCAAGCAGATGAATATGGTATATTCTGATTTGGTGTGCTAGAGGGTACTCAGCTTCGAAGCTTCCCCATGTTGAAGCTGTACAATCATCCACCAAATTCGAGACACAAAAACGTTTGATGCTCCCATGTTAGACCCAGGGTTTTTATGCACTTTGTAGTTTAGACAATTTAATCGACCTAGAATTGATGTGCTGACAAAATTGCAGGGATACTTGGATTTTGGCAGATTTGACAAGTTTAACTATTTTGTTGCTGGTTCAGGCCATTTTAATTTCGTTCAGGTAAGTCATAATTGATAGTAATTCTTATCATGTTAGAAAAGAAATAGAACTTCATCTAGTCATCATTATTGTTTCTCCCCATACGTTCGATTTGATCTCTGATGGTTGCTCATCAATTGTCATATTCTAAGCAATTAGAACTGATAGTGGAGTTTAATTGACTTTTGTGATTTGTAACTGAATTCTGGCAAATGACGCGCAGATTATCCTCCCAAATATTGACTTTTATTTTGCCTTTATTGTGTTGGCCTTTTCCTGTGATATTTTTCTCCTTTGCATACTATTGGTTCAGTATTTGCCTTGACATGAAAGTTTCTTAATTTCCATATGAAGGGAATGGTGTATTTAATTAGTTGATGGCTTAGTAGTTACAGTTTTCTCTTAGAGATTTATACATTGCACCCTAGGAGTGCTCAGACAGTATAAACTTGTTCTTCTGATCTTGTAATTATAAAACAAGTTCATTGGTGGTAGGTGATAAGTTCATTGTGATGCAGAGAGAGAGAGCTTGCAGGATAGTTTGGTAATTGGGAAGCACTGAGATTTTTCCGTTGAGAGAGGGGGTGAGCAAGCAAAATGGTTTTTACGTGAATGGCATACCTTTTATCTAGGATCAAGAGTTTTTGATCAAGGGGGAATGTAATCCTTCCCTTGACCAATTCATAGATTGGTTTGATCATATTCATAATAATACTAGTGGTAGGGTATAGGGCTATTTTGTAATTGCCTTTTTTGTACATGGGCGACTCCCTTAATGCCTTGTTTCTAATATATATTTACTTATCAAGAAAAATAAAATTTATTATCGGTTGTTCGAATATATATATATTTTTTTGGTTGCTGTAAAGTTGAGTTCAACGTTGTTGAAGCTTAAAAAGTCAGACAGTGCAGTTTGGGAAATAACGTAGATCCTCTGCTTTCACAGCTCCTCTTAACTTCTAGATTGTCATAACTGCTTTGCTCTCAAACATTACACTTCTTGGCCTTGTCGGCTTTCGACGAAGTGCGATGATGAAGTTAAATTCGAATTCTGTGAAACGCTTGCCCACCTAGGTTATATTCCGGAAGTTTGGTAGCTAATCTTATATGGATCTTGTGTGCTTGAGCTCATGTGACATTCCAACTTGTACAAATTAATATTTATCTAGTCAAATTCGCTTTTCGTACAGGAGTTTTACAATGGTGATTTGATAAATTGCGAGCATAGTTATGACAAAATGGGACGAACAGCTAAGGTTAGTGGTATGATATTCCCCCTTTTTGATCAGTGTGTAAACTTAGTTTTTGATAAGATTCAGAGGGTTGTATGACAACACTCGCAAAAGTGACATTTCCCCCTTTTTTTGGGGTGTGGGGGAAGATTAGGACGCATTAATCGTGACAAGAATCTGTGAACTTCTGTTCATTGTACTAATAGATTATGTAAAAGTTGTCCCGGCTGAATTTCAGGTTAACATCATATGTGGGAGTTGTCCGAATGGTGAATGTAAAGGTATATTTTCACTTCCTTTATGATTAAGTAATTAATGACTCTTGTGGCTATGCCTATATTTCGCAACCACAAAAGTGTTTTATGTTTGATTGCCTTGTATGTGAAACTGGAAATTTTTGGTAACATGACGATTGATGGCAATTGAGAATTTCCTAACATTATTCAACTTGTGGAATGGAAGTCCTACTCTAACGACACGGAGAAATGACCAAACATTATGTTTTTGTGCTTGGAGCCTAACAAAAAGGTTCTTGTAGCTGTGTTTGTTCAAAAGTTCAAATTTGCCACATCATTGCTTCTTCTCTGAGAAAAGATTAATCTTGAAATTCTTCCTAGTACTATACTATTAAAGTAGGAGCGTAGCGAACAACAGCGAAAATGCTGTTACTTATAGTCTTTTAACGGCAGCTACCCTATCTAGGGATTGCTATCCAGGGTCGCTATGCTATTGAAGATGAAGATGAAGACGGCACATTTGCATTAATATGTTCTGTCTTATCGTCTGCTTCTAGAGCTACTTCTATGACAATAGAGGCAAGAGTCGAAACGCTTTACCGATGGACTGCCTCTAGACTGATTCCTCTTCTACTCTTCTAGTTGATCCAATCCAGACAGATTTAGGACTTTTTTTTTTTTTTTTTTTGAAAGGCGACAGATCTTGGACTTGACAAAGACCTACCCCCTCAGGGAGATCGACCTCACTCATCATGCCGAAATAAAGTTGGAGCTGATTCGCTAGATATGAGGACCCTAGTAGACTAGTCCCTTTTAAGCCAGATCGTGGCCGTGTTGGCTTTTTGTGGGCAGCATGCTTTTATGTCAGTCATTCAATTAGTAATTCTTTATTTGGGTATTTTTATTAGTAACCCAATTCACCCCTATTGGGTTGCCTTTTGGGTAACACGGTGTTTAGATTTTATTTATTTATTTATTTTTCATGTTTCTGATTTTAAATACGAGGGATAGATATGGTTGCATAACTAAACGTTGTATTCTTTTCGTCGTGTTTTCTATTAGGTGTCTTCTTTATTATTTGAATTAAAAATTGCTTTCCATGTATCAGGTGGACTTGGATGCATCTGCAATGTGACATACGAGTCAACTTGCAGGTCTTTCTGACTATGGTTTTGCCTTTTTTTGGTAACCTAAATTTAATACTTACATACCATGACTATCTGCCACCAATGCATGCCATATCAACTGTTTTGCTGAAGATGCCATTATTTGCTCTTTTACGCTTCCTGTTTTACTGTCCCGTGAAAGGGTATCTTTATGGAATATGTTAGAGATCAATACAACAAATCAGGAATGAAGATCGTTCCCTCTTTCTTTGGGATTAGGCCTGTTCTAAATTTAACAAGTATATTATTTAACGTGCGAGGGAAAAAGAAAAAAAAAAAAAAAGATAAAAAAGCAAAGAAAGATCATCACAAGCAGCAGGCGACTCGACACTCTATACAATCCATTAAAGACCGAATGAAAGCTAATAGTGAAATGGGTTCATAATCTGAAAGGGACATTGGTGTGGGATCTTTCATATATGCTGTAAAATATTTTCAGTCAGAAATGGGGTTCTACAATTCGAGAACTTCTTATATGTTTACCTGACAAAGGTCAAATTTCTGCTAAGGCATATTCATGCATTCAAACCCCTTTCGACCAAAGATCCCCCAGCTTTTGAAATTGGCATGGTATTTGAGTTCCACCATGGTTGTTCACTGTGTTCTACGAAAACTCTCAAGGTAATGAAAGATGGCTTGTCATTATCTGTAACCCTATAAGATGGAGATGACAACAGGGAATGTGATTATGTTCTGCATGGAAAGTGCACTAAGGCCTTATGATTGATTTGATGTTAATTGGATTATTAGGACTTGAGAAACCAAGTGAGAAAATTCGTACGTAGTTACACAAGTGTGCCTTGTGCTACCACCATAATCTTAAGGCTTGTAAGGTTGTGTACAACCATGTCATTCTTATGGTTGCTCAAAAGTTACAACTATACTTCTATCAAAATCTGGTGGTAGTAATTTTGATTAGTTAACGAAAAGTAATGTCTTGTTTTATTCGTGTAGAACTGCGACTGTTGGATATTGCGTTTGCTGAATAGCCCTCATTAGTAAAGAGTGATGTGATGTTATCTATTCTAATGTAGAAAGGGAGAAATGTCTCCCTTTTCTGAAGCTCCTTCACACTTACGAATTCCTAAAATTTCCCTGCCGGTTACATTACTCTTAACTCAACTCTTATGGGCAAAATTGTACCCACAACAAAGACATAATAACTGCTCTATGTATACACGTTGTAACTGGTACAGAAGTTTGGATGCCCCAGTAGAAACTCCCTCCCTCTCTCTCTCTCTCTCTCTCTCTCTTTCTCTGCCATATGAACAAACTTCAAAGATTCAATCTCTGGGCATACCAAGAAACAACTATTAACGGGAAAAGGTATTGGGAAGACATTGATTTGACGTTGTCTCCACTGCTAATGGTGATTCATTTGGGTAAAGGCCTTTCATTACTTAACTTTAAAAAATGCATTTTTTTTAATAGTGCAATAATGTCATCAATAATTTCATTACCAGTTTTTAAAATTTTCCTTTGCCCTTTTAGAGATGTTATAACTTAATTAGGATTGTATGGGAGTTGGTATAGGATTGCCTTGTAGTCAAATGGAAGACTGGTTTTGGAACTTTGCCTGGCCAGCGCATTGCTTTTTATGCTTTCTAGTAAATTGGAATCCAAAAAAAAAAAAAAAAAATGGTTAATATGGGATGTGGAAGATCCTGAATTAGATATAAAAAAACCCTAATAGCCAATTTTTTTTTACCACAAAACTAAATTGAACAGCAGCATTATAGGATGCACACACAGTGTATACCACCCTTCTGGTTGTAAGAAAGGGAAAAGGAAAAAATTTATGAATAAGAATCAAAGGCAGTTGAATGAAAAAAATTCGCTGTTCAAAGAAAAAAGAATCAAAGCCAGTTGTTGGGGCCGGACATGGATATTAAATTACTTGTGCTGAGGTATTTCTTAATGCTAAGTTATTGTATTTCTTCAAAACAATCTTGAGTATTAACAAAGTCGAACTGCACATTTAAATTCTTTATTTAATTTGTTTACGAAGAATTCTTTTATGCATTTTGTGTTATCTTCGCAATTTGAATGGCTGTAACTGAAAACGCACATTACAATTACTGCATCCAGAGTTCTTGTTGAACTTGCCATTCCGTGCGAGAAACAGGGTCTTCGAGTATTTGAAGGTTTCACTGTTGGTTTTCATCCACGGTCATGGGAATTAGTAAGTTACTTTTCTGTTTTCTCACTGCCAGAAATATGGAGATATATATTTTTTTGTATACAGGCTCATTACGTGTCTTATAATTTTGCTTCTTGTGAATTGTTAGGTATACAATGGCTTGACTCAGTTTGGTTTCGAGAAGTCCCACCATGAATTTAGGTGAAGGAAAGGAACCAAGTGTTCTTTTGCTCTGCATTTTATACCCTTCTTTAATATCTGCTTTTTGTGTATACTTTTGTTTTGTTCCTGTGATGAGATTGTATGAGTAGGCATCTAAAATTCATCCTTCCTTATTCTTTATTAGACATCGACATACAGTCATTCTGTTAATCAATGTCATACTGTTTTGGTCCTTTTAAGTTTTAAAAGAAAACATCCATTCTGCTCATTCATCCATCATGTCTCCTAATGTCTCCATTAGACACATATGTTATATATCAATCGTACAAGACAAAGTCCCTTTCAGCTGGATGAATTAGATTGTTGCAACAAACTTAATGGCTTTGTAGATGAAATTGTTTTATGCTTTTTTTTTTTTGATAGCCGCTATTATGACTGTACTTAGAATTTCATGACGTGTGGACTGTGGAGTATCTATTTCAATTGACACTTTCTGAAACGGAGATTGTTTTCTGAATTCAAACAACATGATCCTTTTCTTGTACTGCAGTACCTCCATTCACATGGCTGAATAAGTTGGTTACACAACTTATATTCAGCTTTACCTCCCTGCTTTTCACCCCTCAAAGTGTCACTCTTTTCGTAGAGCGATCTTGTTGCACTTTATTTTGGCACTATATGCTTGCTTGCAGCTGTGAGACACTGTTTATTCATTTATTGTCTTTTAGGTGCCTCCACGCCTTTGCCTACTCCTATCAACTTCCTCATTATGAATATGATAATTAGCATAACCTCATCTTTCTGCCTCTGATAATTAGCATTATGAATATGATAATTAGCATAACCTCTTCTTTATGCCTGGCCACTACAGGTTACTGGAATACAGATTTCTAGAATGGCTGTAATTTTGACACTGTTACTTTTGTTTCTTGTTTTACTTTTGCCTCTTTTATGCAGCAATAATTGGAATTTGAATTTCCATTTTTGCAGCTTCAAAACTGAACAGTCTCAGGTTGCCCTTTATATGACTGCAATTGCTTCCCTTTCAAAGTTAGTGCAGAAACCAACAGTTAAGGTAATGCAATATATGATTCTTCTTCAGATTCTCCTATTGGCTATTTGAATTTTGTGATCAGGTACCTGTTTATCTGTCTTTGTCGTAGGTCTCACCGGAACACGGCCTTGAGGTTAGGTTATCAGGCTCAGGAGCAACTGGCAGCCAACCAACAACTTTGTCACCCACGATGTTGATGGTGGCTTGGAGATGTATCATTTTTTTGTTCAAAAAATGCTTATTTGATTAGGTTTATGCATGCCAGTAGTTGTCGTGAAATGTTATTTCCAGAGTTACGATTTTTTGAACTTTTTAGTCCTAATTTTTCAGGTGAGGAAGCTCGTGATAATCCATACGAAGTAGAGATTACTGTCCCTGTACAGGGTTATGAGCCCATTCAGTTTACTCTTACAAAAATATGTCGTAAGTGTTCCCTTTCTCTCTCTCAGAGTCAACACAATCAATCATAGCTGGTAGTGAGCCCTTCCAGTGCTTTTTGATTATGTTGCTTTCAAAAGTCCTTCTAGGTCAAAAATATGGTGTGAGAAGTCCAAGGAGAATTGGGCATTTATTTGATAGGAGATCAGAATGTTTTTCCTTGGAGATGGAAAATTCGACCGCCGGGTTTTGTCAATTTGCAAGTTCTTCCTCAATTAGTTAAAAGAATGAAATTGGCTGATATTCCTGACGATACTTGGTGGCATAGATATCATTATGGGAGAAGTTGATCGTTGAAATGATTATTAATACAACAAAAGTACAAGCTATCAATTCTTGACAAGCAACTGGAACATTTTTTCCGATGGAAGTTTTTATTTATTTATTTATTCTCTTTTTTGAGATGAAAGTTAAAGAATCATAAATGTAGGACGTGACAGTTTAAATTATTATTTTCTGATCCTGGTGCAAGGCTTAAATTTACCTCATGATATATTTCAGTTTTTTTTGTTATTTGCTTGCACCTATGCCGCACACCACTTTGCCAGAGGTCACTTACAGCCTACAGGAATCAGACACTTGTCAGACACCGACACTCTCTGGACATGTGTCTGACACACAAAGCAAAAATATCCTATTTTGGACACTCTAAAACACATTTTGGATACTCTTAGGATGCTCCTAGAATACATTGGAGGCGCGAAACTAAATATGTGGTGTTTTGTTGCTTATCAAACACATGTGAATGATGAAAATTGAAAAGCTTCATGCGGTAACACTTTTGTGAATGATGCAATGATAGAAATAAGGCATATGTGGTATTTTAATTATAACTAGAACCTTACATTTATTTATCGTTTTTATAGTAAAATACATAAATATACTACTCCCTCCGTCCAAAAATGGATGGCCAAAACCACTATTCACGCCTCAAAAAATCATCTATATTTCGTAATGTATAATACTTTTTATAATTTTAAAAACTTTGTTTAGTATAACTAAGCAAGATCTATATTGCATGTATAATTCATCATAGCTTAAAATATAGAGATGATTTTCCGAGAGGCATGAATAGTGATTTTTGGACATCCATGTTGGGACGGAGGTAGTATCTTTTTAAATGTGTCCCCAGGACCCCAACTTGTCATGTTCTCTAATTCTTTAATATTTTATTGTTTGGGTATTGGTTAAGTGTTGTGCGTCCGTGTTGGTGCTATTTATATCACACCTGTCTGCTTGCTTTCGTTTATTTCCAAACCTGGTTTGGTAATCCAATGGGTCCCTCTTCACTCAGATATGGTTTTGTAGTTGATTTAGTTTGCACCCCTTAGAGGGGCGATCTGACCAATTTTGCACGACTTTATTGTACGTTTGAAATTGCATCATTGTAGAAAATGCAGTTTGATGAAACGGGTTCTTAGTGGGTAAAATTTATACCTTGGATTTGTCCTCATCTTTGTCATTCAACATTGATTTTTGGCTTCAAACATAAATTTAAGCTGTTTGTTCTCTAATGCGAGTTTGCTACTCTCTCTCTCTCTCTCTCTCTCTCTGATCTTCAATTTGGATCAGTTGTCCACATGTTAGATTTGGTAAATCCTCTTTCCTTGTTTTGTCCTTTTGGGCTTTGGATGCGAAACTAGTTGGTTGCCTTGATAATTTCCGTGCTCTAGCATATTCAGTCATTTGAGAAGGAAGACACACATTCTTACGGACATCTCTGCATCCAAGGATTCTATTGGAATGGAAGGGCATAAAATATCAATTTAAGAATTTGGCAACTGTCCCCTTTCTGTGGAGAAACCCCCTTTCACTTCTTACACTTACAGGATTGCATGACACTTGTTTGTTGTTTGCAATCGTTGCCAGCACCCTATCTTTAAGTCTAATACTTGAGCAATTATTTGTCTTTCTGCTCCCAAGGTTTTTGGTCATAAGTGTGATTGAGAGCGTATCTGAATCATAGGATGAAGCAGCATTCTCCTAGATTTTTTTGTTGTTTTCCCTGAACTTCATAGGAATCCTTATTTGATATTTGCATTAATATCTTCATCTTTCGTATCGGTTTGACATTATTTTGAGAAGTTCTCCTGACTTGAATGATTATTGTACTTCATAGTTCACTGCACTTGTCAATGATTACTGATAGGCAATAAGTTTGGTTATACTTGTTGGCAATTATGGTTTACAGGAAATCAACCAAATACCTGAGTCTTTTTAGGCCCAACTCTACTGCCTAACCAGCTGCAATGAATTACTTGCTCATGTTAACTATTGGGTTTCGAATTGACCCTCTTATTTGCTAATCCCCAGTTGGATTGTTGTTTGAGACAGAATACAGGCAGCATAAAGAAGGAGATGCCATAAGAGGTTGGGCTGTATTTGGAGTGATAAGTTCCATGTATGCCAAGTTCAACTTAATCTTTCTATTTTGCCCCGTGAACTGATTTGTTCAATCGTGTGGCCATTTGTACTTTATTCTGTTGAATGTGTCCCATGGCAACGATACGTTGTTATTGTTCATGGTCATGTTATAGAGGGGTACGGTTTATATAAATTATATGTGATTGATTAACCTCTAACTTATCGCATATTGATTTCTTTCCTAGTTTCTTATGTTTTTGTCTTGCACCAACTTTTGCGGAACAGATTTGTTGTTTTCTCAACACTATTTTGTTTTGGAGGGTTTGTTTACAAGACACGAGTGCAAAACCAGGTAGGATCCGTAAAATTTCCCTGATTATCCTTGTGGATTTTAGCTTTTTGCTCCCACAAGATATGGATATGGTTCTCATGTTACATATCATTTGCAGCGTGGTCTGGATGCATTGCCAGGCATGACTATTCTGTCCGCGTGTTTAGAAACTGTAAGTGAACTTACGGCACTTATATTGAAAGTTTTTTATCCTCTTAATCTAGGCTCGAATTTAGATTACTTTAATGTTGAATGTAAGTCTAGTATTTGGGTGAGTGGACTATGCCATGATTTAGTTACAGATTGGAGATTTAAGAGCTTTTTTGGGCATGCCAACGGAGTAAAAATGTGAAACTATTCAAATCATCTTGACTGAACCTATTTCAGCACCCTGATGAACATTCATTTAATATGATGCACACATATAGTGTTTTCAAGTTTTGTGGATTTCGTTCTGCAATAAAATCATGCATTATACTACTATCTATGGTCTTTCATTCAGTTCTGATCAATTTCATTTTAGAGACTCATGACCCGCATCAGAAAGCGGTTCAGAGTTTATGTTCTCAAATTCCATTTAGGGTATGGTACTTTCTTGATGAAAGTTGTCCAATTCAGAAAAATTACTCCCTCCCTTCCCTCTGTTTGTGCAACTTGGAATTCCAACTTTTTAGGGGGACAAAATGATTACCATAAAATGTTTTTTGAGTTTTCAATAATACCCTCCATCCTTTGGCAGATGAGAGTGCACTTTCTTCATGCTTGCTTTTTTTTTTTTTGATCAGCTTCATGCTTGCTTTCATATTTGAACTTGCTTTTTGTTGCTTAAAAGAGAGATGGAAAAATAGAAACTTTAAAGAGTCAATTTAAAATAAGGCAAATATTTTGGTACGTGCAAAAGTCAAATTTAAACAAACAAATTAGGAAGGAGGGGATTAACATTTAACAGAGACATATAGACTGAATAGTTAGACAGGGATATGCAAATACCAGTTGTTTCCTGGGTCTATGACTCCAATCAAATTTCATGGACAGTGGAGGGTTTCCTTATTGTTTTTCTTTAAAAGATAACAGGAAAGAAAAGATTAGCAACTTGGCTGTTACGTACCCAACTGCCAGTTTTGGTGTTGTTTACGTAAGTTCATTTCTTTTATCCCCTTCCTAGTAGACTCTCTAACAGTTATCTGTTTTTGGATGTAATAAAAATAACGCAGGTGAGTGGAGCAGGGCATGGTTATTCGAGACCAGATAACATGAATAGTACTTTTGTGAATCAAGCCTCTTGGGAACGCCCCCCTGTATCTGCCCAAGGAACAGGGAGAGCAAATGAAAGAAAGTATGGTTCAATTTGAATGTGTGGTATTCTATAGACCCTTCAATTTTCCCAGTTTTGTGCTTAGCCGTATCAATTCGGCGATGATATAGGTACCAGTATGAATTTGTACTCTCTCTGTATGCTGGGACTCAACGGTTTGTACTTTCTCTGTGTGCTTAAGTTTCTCAATAGACAGAAATGAAGGAACATCCCTTTTTGGAGTCTGAATTTAAGATTATTCTGGATGATCACACACATACACTGATGTTGGATGAAATTTGCTCCGGTCGGTCGCCATTGTTACTCTTGCTATATAGCTCTACCTTTTTGTTTGCTTCATACTTTCAAATCTGAGATCTCCTCTGTTTTGCATTGCCATTTCTCTTGCTACAGAACATCACCAGCAGGTGTGAGCCGCGTTTTGTTCAAATAGTGGGGTCAAAATCTATAGAATCGTTGTATAATTGCTTTTCTTACTTGATAAGTGGACCAACAATTTAGTTATGTTTTAGTGCTTTGGCTTGGTTGCAGTTCACACGATTTTTCTCTGACTTGCGAATCAGTAGTTTGGGAAGGTCGATGAGATGAGATTAATATTACTGTGAACTAAATTGTTGGATTGAGTGAAGTGGTGCTCTGTATTAAGAAATACTATTGGGTAAGCAAATCCCACATTAAACGGCTGAGATTCGCGCTGCTAGTTTAGTTAAGTGTTGAAAACTAGAGGTCTAGGTTCCGTTCGTGAAGAATACATAGAGCATTTTTCAAATTTTTGTGGTCGGAAAAATAGTTTTTCCAACAGAGTTAATATGACATGGAAAAACGACGAATACCTTCTTCAAATCTTGCATTAGGTTTTTTTTTGTACGTACTTGCTTGTAAATATTATACAAATCTCATGATAATCCTTTGGATTTCACTTGTAACTTGCTACAATGCTCCCTGGATTTAACAAATGTGTTAGAAGCCATGCATCGTAGTCGTGCCTGGGATTTGCAAAAATCAACCCACTTTTGAACTTAAACCCTTGCAAAAATCATCCCAATTTTGACTCCTATTTACTCTTGCAAGAATCATGTGACATTCGTATCACTACGAAGCTCCGAAGGTATTTACTAGGTTTTATTACGGGCCAGTACTAAAAACAAATATTTATTACCATTAAGGTTAGTCATTTTTTTTTAATTACAATTAAGGCCAATCACTCTTTTTTTGGGATTTAGGCACTTAGGGTGCACTTTCCTATTACAGGGTTTTTAGTGGTTTGGGCACTTTCAATGGGTACCCTAGGATTTTAGGCACTTTCATAGGGTACCCTAGGATTTTAGGTTTAAGCACTTTCATAGGGTACCCTAGGGTTTAGGTTTAGGGTGCACTTTCCTATTATAGGTTTTTAGTGGTTTAGACATTTTTATAGGGTATCCTAGGGTTTAGTTTGAGAAAATACTGGGCATGAGTTTCATTGGGTAAAGCCGTAAAGTGGACTGCAATTAGGAGTTTTGGTGGAGTGCGTGGAGCTTTAGCTCCCAAATGTGGAGCGGCCAGGAATCGCCCCCATTTACTAGAGGTGGCAATTTCCAACCCAACCCAACCCATGAACCCAATCTAACTTGCCCACTTATAACCCAACCCAACTTACCTGTCTTTTGGAGCTCTCATTTCCAACCCAACCCAACCCAACTTACTTGTCTTTTGGAGCTCTCATGTGCTTTCGCCTTTATTTTTTCATACAAGCCAAAAAAATGAAAAGTAAACCAATTATTTTTTGATATCCTCCCATTAATTCCTAAAGGCAGGTTGAATTAAAGGGTTAATGGAAGCTAGTTGTGTGAATGCCCTTTCCTTTTTTTTTTTTTTTTTTTTCGATTCAGTGATTAAAGGTTGTATTACACATTTTTCTGCACTGAAAAAAAAAATGGTTCTTTTATTGGAATTTTATGGGTTTCTCTTTCCACTTACTTTCTCCCACTGTTCAGATTCTCTGGGGCAAACTTGTTCTAGTACTCTCCCTTTGTTTATTAGTTTTGTTTTTTTTTTTTTGGTAAAAAAAGATTAGGTTTTTTTTTTTGGCTCAAATATTTATTTATTTATTTTTTCTTTTCTCAATATCTAGTTCCACCAATCCAAATAGGACCGAAACTGTAAAAATTCTTGGGTGAATTTAGTGACTTTATGATGACCCTCTTTTAGACGTTTTATTGATTTCCTTCTAGATATATACAGTACGTTAGTCCTTTTTAATTTTTATGTTTATTGTATTTTGTTTAGTTTCTTTTTTTATGAGATGGCCTGGTGCCGTTAAAACTTAAACATACGAATAACGTACGGGCCGGTACACCTTTACCCACTCCACATGGGCACAATCTCAATCTCTATCTCCTCAACTCCCAAAAACGTATGAAAGTGCTTAAACCCTAGGGTACCCTATGGAAGTGCCTAAACCACTAAAACTCTGTAATAGAAAAGTGCATCCTAACCTAAACCCTAGAGTACCCTATGAAAGTGCCTAAACCTAAACTGTAGGGTACTCTATGAAAGTAACTAAAATCCTAGGGTACCCTATGAAAGTGCATAAACCACTAAAACTCTGTAATAGAAAAGTGCACTCTAAACCTAAACCCTAGGGTACCCTATGACAGTGTCTAAACCTTCAAAACTATATGAAAGTGCCTAAACTTCTAAAACCCTATGAAACCGTATGATATTCAAGTGTCTAAACCCAAAAAAGAGTGACTTACCTTAATGGTAATTAAAAAGAGAAGTTAATTAAATAATCATCCTTTTATTGGACACCACATACGTTTTCATCCTACCCATTTTTTGGGGTTATGTTTCCATCCTCTTCCTATTTGATTTACCATTGTTACCCTTATTATGACATACATATCCATACACAATCGGTTCCTAATTTTTTGGGAGTGGTACTCCCTAAAAATAGGGATTATTTGAAAATTGGGAAAGATTCAAAAATGATTTAAAGCTCATTCTATTCCCCAAGATAACCGAACGGATGATTCCCACATACAACTGAATGGATGAATTCCCCTAGATAATTCTATTCTCCGGAATTGAAGGAGCACTTTTCAAACAACGAGATATCATGGGATGAATTCCCATATACAACCAATTTGTGTAATGCCGAAAAATTAGGCGGTTTTTAAAATAGTGGGAATTCAAATACTTGGACTACTAGTTCACCAAGAATACTACTAGAAATGTACCATTGCAATTGGCAAGTTCATGAATTCTCTCTCTCCCTCTCCCTCTCTCTTAGAGTCAGTGACCCATTGATCTCTCCCTCGGCATCAAACAACAAAATCGCAATTGGCTCTTGTTGATCAAAGCTCTGGTCCGATCATGCTTTGTGCTCGTTTCATTTTTTCGGAGAAAAAATGGAGAAGGATCTGTTGGTGGTCGGGTTGATGTGGCATTTTTGCATTTTCGCCATCGTTTCTCTGGTCGTGGGCGAGTGAATTTCGACAAGTTCATTATATTTTTACCATAATTTTTAGCATGATTTTACCATATTTTTAGCATGATTTTTTTACAAGTTCATGATATTTAAAATTTATCATGAGTTTCTTGTATTTGTTGTTGAAATTTATCATAATTCATGTATATTTTTACCATATTTTTTTTTTGCATGATTTACCATGTTTCTTTTATTTATTGTCAAAATTTATCGTAATTTTTGTATTATATGTTTACCATGTTTTTAGCAAGGTAAAATTTATCATGCACCTGTTTACATGTAAAATTAACAAATCCAATAATCAATTGACACGTAATTAAAGATGCCAAACATTGGCAAATATTTGTCAATAAAAATACACTGGATTATTGAAACAAGATTGAGTAAATACGATGTCATATTTACTCTTAATTTGAAAATCAGTTATTAGCAGTTACAAGAAATTGACAATACACTTCGAAGTCATGGTTTTAACCGCTGAATGTGTAGAGTCCACGTGTAAACCTGTGATGCAAAAACAATTAGCAGTTACAACACGTGGATTACATCTTGAAAGGCAATTACCTCCTTAAATTCAAGCAACGATGCAGAATCAGTTAAACTCAGACGTGGGAAAAGGAAGAAACTGCCGATTTCAAAGATAGAGTTCGAAGCAAGCCAAGTTCAAACTCATTGGGCGGGAAGTTCAACTAAACAAGCAGTGTCTATAAATAGAAGATAATGAAGAGTGAAAGAGCCCCAGACAAATCTTCAACAAACAGCTATCAAACAAATGATGCTTGGTTTGTTCATTGGCAAGTAGTTTTAGGATTTCGAACCCAGTTCGAAGTAGTGTAGGAAGTAGATTAGGAAGTAGTTAGGATTAATTTCGGTTGTTCTTGTAACAATCATCTGTTCGAAGTTCTCAGTACATTGTATTTGAAGTTGAAGACAATTTCGAAGTAAGTTTATCTTTGATTTATTAATCGAAGTCTCTTGTTTCTTTGTTGTCCTTTAATTTCCTAAGTAGATTGGTTTGCATTTCTTCACTTTGAAAAAAAAATCCTCTCTTAAGTGAGGTATTTGAACCATTAAAATACAATCGCCTGATTATATTTGGTTTTCCAAAGTTAATCTGAGGGAGGAGATTGAAACTCTCTCTGGCACGCTCGCACTCAATCATTTTATTGCAAAGAAGTAAAATAACCACTAACAGCACCATGGTTCTTGATTTACCATGTTTTTTATTTATTGTCGAAATTTACCATAATTTTTTTACTATATTTTTATCTAGTTTTTAGCATGATTTTTCGACAAGTTCATGATGTTAGTCGAAACGTTTGGTGTTCATCTTTACCATGTTTCTTGTATTTATTGGCAAAATTTATCATAATTTATGTATAATAATTTTACCAATATTTTAACATGATTTCCGACAAGTTATTGTGTTTGTTGCTACTTTGATTGGTTTGCTATTAATTTATCCTATTTGTGATAAGTTTATTGTATTTATGATCTATGATATTTTTTATTTCAAATTTTGTTTTAAGATCTTAGAGGGGAGAGAAAATTGGAGAGATAGGAGAGAAGAAGATTGAGATAAACTAGAGAAGATTGTGGGGTGGGGTGGGGGGGGAGAGAGAGAGAGAGAGAGAGTAGGTTGGAGGACCAATATTTAAGTGCCCCGGCCATATGACTTATCTTAATAGTAAAAATCAGAAAACATTACGTGCATGTATTGGTTTGGGTTTGCTAACTCGGAGGTTCCTTACTGGTCCTCAGTTTTAACTTCTAACTGGGCCCATCAACCCATATTTGATGTTCCGTTGATGTTTCCACTTTTTAGGCCCATCCACCCATATTTGATGTTTCTTCTTTTTAAGCCCCATAACCGAGAAAAAGCCCATTTATTCAAGAATTTTTGGGTGCAAATAGGGTACCGAACTACTGGCCATGTGGTGTCCGAGCGTGTATCTCGGTCATCCGAAAGTTTTTTGAACGGTCTAGATTTCTTCCTACCTTTCTCCTCTCTCATTTTCTTCTTTCTCTCCTCTTTCGCTCTTTAAAATCCGGACAATCCAAAACACTTAGGTCGAGATGCCCGATGGATACCGCCACGTGGTACCCGTCATGCACCCAAGTTTTTCTTCATTTATTCGATATGTTGTCAATAAGCTTAGTCAGGGCTCATATAATTTTTTTAATACTATTCATTCCTATTTTATTTTTGCATGAACAAAAAAATCAGGATGACTAGTGATAACTTTTAATCTTTTATATGTACTTAAGTCTAAAATGGATTTTCGTTTACCACGAATCCCATTGGAATTTTATGTTAGTAGAAATCACATTGGCCATTGGGATTGTTAGATAGAAGACAATGTGAAAATTTAAACAGTATAAACGTAAAACGTTCACATTGGCTCCCACAACCTTTTTGTGTGTAGGACCAGTGGCGACTCTAAGATTTTCATCCAGCGTTGAGATACTCCATCTGTCCCATTTTAAATGTCTACTATAAGAATATATGCAATTTCAAACACCTAAAAAATATATTTCTATATGTAATTTTATAATTTGTTTTATATCAAATTAAAGTGCTCATTGAGTACTTTAATTTGGTGTAAAAAAATTTAAAAATATTCTACGGAAGTACATAATACATATACATTGTTTGACAAAAATAAAATTTTAAACTAAGAGAAATGAATTTTTAAGTAGGCTAACTAAACACCCTCAATCAGTTGCCCGAGTCTAATTTTTTTTTTTTTTTGAGTTGTTCTTTTTCTTTTTTCTTTTTTCGCCGACACAAAGAGAAAGATAAAAAGTCATCCACTATCTTTACTATTAAATTATATATTAGGCTCTCTTGGGCTACGTTTGTTTTGTTTTGTTAGGGTTATAACAATTTGGTTCAAATTTAGTAGGAAACATTTATTTTAACCTCGCACGAGTAACCCATCGTTGACAATAGTAAAAAAAAAATATATATATATATATAAATTTATATATTTTTTTTCAGTGCATTTTTCGAACCCAACAAGGTCTCGCTGGTTACAAGCTAGAGTCGCCCATGTGTAGGACTTTAGTTTTGCACTAAGCCCCGTTACAATTCTGGAGGGAGCTCCGTTTTACAAAATTAATCATTTACAACAGTGGATAATGAAATTAGGACTTTAGCATTTTGCACTCAACAGACTAGAAATTCAACATCATTTAAATAAATATTTCTCTAAGAATCGCAATTGAACCTAAAAGATTTAAAAAGGGCATGTGTACTCAACAGACTAAATCAAATAACAAAACCTAAGATTTAAGGGCAGCCAAATAAGTCCCAATCAAATAAAAATAGGAAATTATTGTACAATGATAGTAATTGATAGTAGGTGCTAATATAACTAAGCTCATTTTTATCAAAATAATGGGTTTAAAATCTAGAATCATTACATATAATTGCTTTTCACATATGATAAGTGGAATACATAATTAAATTAATGTGCAAAACAATAAATAAGTATGTTTTGCATATATAATTTTTGCTGTACAGCCGATTCCATCGACTTTGCTCTTCTTCTTTTTTTTTTTAGTAGCTTTTAGAATTTTATTGTTGGACCTTGATCCCCTCTTAATTTTATTTGGGCTAGAAGAGCAATGTGCAAAGTGAGAGCAAGACTATATGAGACTAAGGCAGCACTGATCCTCTTGTTAGTCTTTGCATCAAAGCATCACATAATCACCTATGGGGGATTTCATTACGCTTATGTCGGGATCCAAGTTAGTTAAAGGTTTCATCGGGTGCAACAAGCGCTGAAAATGTAACGACCCGAATTTTTCGTAATAAAAATTTCATTTAATAATTCGATAATTTATTTTTTTCTTTTTATTAATTGGAATATTTTTCTATTAAATTATTAATAAATCCTTTTAATTTGAATAATTAGAATTCTAGTCATGCATGCGAGCGTACGAGACCGAGTAACACACCCGTTACACTACCGTAGCACCCAGATCCCGTTTTTAATACCCGGAACCACCCCAACCACCATCTTTATATCTCCCAACCAAATTGGTACTTCTTAGTTACACCACACATGAACCTTGGAACTTGGTCCTTTGACCGAGAGAGAGAGAGAGAGAGAGAGAGAGAGAGAGAGAGAGAGAGAGAGAGAGAGAGAGAGAGAGAGAGAGAGAGAGAGAGAGAGAGAGAGAGAGAGAGAGAGAGAGAGAGAGAGAGTGGAGTGTGTGCATGTGATGTGTACTCTTGCACATGCAAGAGTTAATGGATGCACACTTGTGCAAGCAAGTGGATGCTTGGGGAAGTTTCCCAAGTTAAGGTTTTGTACCCAAAACTAGTTAGAACTAGCCTTGCTATTTTAGGAGCAACCTATACATACCCACACAATACATGTATTAGAGCACATTCTACACAACCTAGACCTCCATAGGCTAGACCTTGGCCTCCAAGCTTCCATGAAACATGGTTCCATGTTTTAAGGGAGAATATTCTCCCTATGTATAGCCCACTAAGGCTACCCCTAGCTACATCTTGCATGCACATGCATATTGTGCGTATAAGCCCCTAAAAACACCCCATAACAAAGGTGACCATGCAAAAACCTACACAACAAGAGGCATATTTTCCCCACCATTGTTTCCCACGTTGGTTTCCCTATTGTTCCCCATAATTTCCTTAACTTGCAAGCATTGTACCTAGGACCTAGCCTAAAACCCTAGAGTGGAAGTTGTAAATTCCATGTACTTTCCCATGTGCACATTTAGTGCACAATTTAACACCCCACATGGGTGAGGTTCGGCCAAGGAGAGGGAGGGAGTGCCGTGAGTTTCAAGGGGAGAGAGGGAGCTCTCAATTTGCTATAAATAGCCCACTCTTTTATTCTTTGGACCACTCTATACTTACCCCATTTGTATGTCTCCATTATTCCCAACAAACTAACCACTTTAACCACCACAAAGTCAACCTATTTAGGCCCTAATTAACTTCTTACTAAGTTAATTAGTAAGAAACTTAGGTAGAATAAAGAGCCTCCACACCAAAAGATTGTTAATCGACTTCCGGTTTACACCCGGAAATCAAGGTAGTTTACTAAACTAACTTTCTAATTAGTTATTTCTAGTTTCATTATGATGTTCTAATTAATTTTCTAAGCATAGTTTTGAAGCTTGATTGGGTTAATTTATGCATGTATTAGGCTACTAAGCATGTTACTTAGTGTTTAAGAAAGAAGATTTCATGTTGAAAGATTTACAAGGGTGTTAATTAGGTTCTAATTAGAATAGTTCTACATGAAATTAGAAGTTGGTTTAATGAGATTAAAGTGATTAGAAGATGTGTATCTTCTAAACAAGTTTCTAGTATCATTTTGTTGAAACTTCTTGGAGGAACTAGTCAATACTAGATGATTAAATCTTTGGTTGTTGATTAAGAAAATTTTCTTAAAATAAATAGATTAACTTTATTTAGTGGGGACTTGTTTCCTACTAGAGAGAAATTACTATTGTCTCATGAAAATTTTGAAAGAAAATATGAAATTTTTACTAAATAAATATGAGGAAGAGTTTTTTAAAAAAATTTCTTATAGAAAATTTTTACTAATTAATTAGTGAGTATATTTTATGATGGAAAGAAAAGGAGTAACTAGAGTTGATTAAATTTTTTTTTTCTAGAAAGTTGTGATTTTACTAGATATAGAAAAAGATGTTTTATTTAAGTTTATTAGAAAGAAAGTTTTCTAGAAATATAAAGAGTATTTTTGGAGAGATTTAATATTATTTTTAGAAAGTTCATAATTAGTTGAGTTAAATTTTTGTCATGAAATTTCTAGGAAAGAAGTTTTTGTTTAAATTATTTTAGAGAGAGCAAGTTGACTAGTTTTATTTCTTTTAAAAGAAATAAATTAGTTTTGAAAGAGAACAAAGAGAGGAATTGGATTTTTTATGAGAAATAAAATTTAGAGAGAAATTTTTAGAGGAAATATTATTTTTGGAGAAAGTTGGTGCATTCATGATTTTATGTGAGAATTTTTTTAGAGGAAATATTATTTTTGGAGAAAGTTGTTGCATTAAAGTGTATGATTTTATGCGGGAAATGTTTATTTGGAAAAGTATAAATTTGAGAAAGAAAGTTTGTGGAATATTGTATGGGCATGATTTTGAGCATTGAGCACGTACACGATACATTGCGACACGAGACTTGAAAAATGGAATAACTATTGATGAGAAAATAGAGATGAGAATGAAAATGAGTTTTGGAAAAGAGAAATGAAATTTCGGGAAATGAAATGAAATGTGATGAGATAAATTTGTTGCCACCTCAAGTTCGCGGAGAGAACTTGGATGAATGGTTTTGATGCAGTAGTGCAGCGAGAGCGCCACTTCCAGTTTGCGGAGAGAACTTGGATGTTTGGGCTAAGCATGCACAACACACGGTGAACGGACCTTGCAAACATGCTGTTAAGTTCGGTGATGCAAGGCGGCCGGGACTGTGTCGTGTGATTCGCGGGGTGGACGGACCGTGCAAACAGGCTGTTAAGTTCGGTGATGCACGACGGCCGGGGCCTCGAGCGGAAAGGTTGGTACCGTCAGCTGAAAGGAGGGGTAAACGGACCAATAACTTTCGAGTGGTGGGAGATATATGAAATTTGAAGAAGAATG
This sequence comes from Vaccinium myrtillus, assembly GCA_016920895.1. Taxonomy (NCBI): domain Eukaryota; kingdom Viridiplantae; phylum Streptophyta; class Magnoliopsida; order Ericales; family Ericaceae; genus Vaccinium; species Vaccinium myrtillus. Next base: position 17,867,026 of record CM029277.1, read on the forward strand.
CTGAAAGAGGCACTGATTTGAGAAAGATCGATTTTTGGGAAAACTATTGATAAATGAGTAACGATTTGAGAAACTATTTTGAGAAAGTGACACGAGACACTGTTTTGAGATACTAAAAGGGTAATACTGTTTTCTGCTCATGTTTACTCTAACCCGCATAGACACGCATGATGCATCGCATGGTTTACTGTACACAAGTTTCATATACTGTTTTTGAACTTATTGTTCTAGAATTGCTATTTAGAAATTTAATATAGTAAACTACTGGGCCTTGCTCATGGTGTTGCACTTGTGTAACCTTGGCATAATACCTTGATGTTGCCGGCGCGACTCTGATGTATTATGTCAGATTATTTAGATGGACAAGACCGATACTGTGGAGATCAGTCCTATGGAGCAGGCAGTGCTGCCGGAATGGGGAATGACCCGGCGCAGGGATAGACGAAGACCTAGAACCACCCTGGTTGTTATTTATATAGTAATTGGAGACATTATTATTTGTATTAAAGTTTAAGGTTAAACTTATTTATGGTTTGTAATAATAATTAACGTGCCTAAATTTGTGGGCGTTACAGAAAATATGTTTAATTAGTCCACATGGGGCCCACATGTGGACTAATGATATGTTTAATTAGTCCACATGGGGCCCACATGGGGCCCACATGTGGGGACCACACCCCATGTGAATGAGGGTGTGGTGGGGAGTGGCACAAAGGGTGTGTACCTATCATTTTTGTTAGTTAAAGGTTTCATCGGGTGCGACAAGCGCTGAAAATATGTTTAATTAGCCCACCAATCAATTATAGAGACTTGAAACGGAACATTTAGCGATAAATTCTAAATACTTCCTCATTAAACCAACCACTACCCATGACCAACATGAATGTAATAAAACCTAGAATGCGGGGAGGCACTGTGCAGTAGGTGTTGTGCGCCATGTTGTGCGACAAAAGTACGTCATTTTGCTCATTTTCTTAGAATATCCAAGGGCCCTGTTTGGAGAGTTAAGTGTGGGGTTTAATTTTGGGGTTCAATTTTAGGAGATTTAGGCTCTTTGGGGTAGCGTATAGTGGGTTTAGGCACTTGGATTTTAGGCACTTTGGGTTTAGGCACTTTGTAATGGTTTTTTCTTCCTCCAAACAAGGCCCTTGGAAACTTTGGAAGTTTGCACAAAAATCAACCAAAATGACGTAGTTTTGCCGCACAACACCTACCACATAGCATCCACCCCGGATCCTAAAACCTGATAGTATTCACTGGCGAACTCTACATATTAGTTCCTTTTTCTCCCTCACTTCTCCTTGATTTACTTATGAGTTGCTTCAATTATCCCTCCCAAAATTAAGTTTTTACATCTGTTTTTAATGTGCCATTAAATAACTCTTATGAGTAAAATAGTAATCGATTAAGGTTAGTTTAAACTACAGTATTTTCGGTCCGAAAGTTCCTTAGTGAAAATTCAGCCTAAACACCACCTTATCATAATCAAGTACTATTCCACTGTCCACAACCGTCCTACAAATATGCAAACCCATGATGTTTCCCATCGAATAGAACACACTGATAGCAACCAAAATAGCACTCAAGATGCCTTTCAAAATCAAGCAAAATTGTGGGGGCTGTTACGCCCCCCCCCGACACCCCCCACCCCCTTCCCCACAATACCCTTCCCCCCCTTCCCTTTTCGGCCCAGACAACCTTTTTTTTTCTTTTATCTTTATTTATTTAATTACTTATTGAATTTGGTTTACTCAAATTACATTTGCAAGTAAATTATTTTTTTACATTGACATATAAATTTGACTTTATATTTAGAAACTTTATATTATTTTAATTACTTAATTAATTTGTTTTAACCATGAATAAGATATTAAAAAACTTCTAAAAGTGAATAATATTACAATCACGCTTAAAAGTAAATAAATATTACAATCACGTTGACAATGTTCATCCCTAATCAATATTGCCTCCAAATTTATGTCCCGGCACGACGCCCAATATGTTCAACCACAATTGAACACGTACGTTATAAGTAACAGCCCATCTTGCAGCTTCAACTGACGCATTCTGCCACCACCATATTGGGATGGGTGGTACAGGGTGATGAGGGTGCAAAAAAAGTTGCACGAAGTGATTGTTAATACGGGCAATAGCTATTTCTTGGCGTTGTTGGACTAAAACTGGACGGGATCTCAAGGGCAAGTGAGTAAAACAACTTCCAGCATTCGCGTCAAATGTATGTAGTACAATGTTGTACTGTGATGCGATGACTACCCCCAAACTCATACAGTCCATCCAATTTGGTTGTGGAGCCGTAGGCATCCAATAACTCAGTGACCGTAGTACCTCATCTGCCATATTTTGTAATGGATAAACCGCATTGTAGAGATCTCTATTCTGATTAATTTCTTGGATAAGATCTTGTCGTACTTGAAACCAGCCCTCCTCAGTGTCATAGATATGCGCGGCTATCGCCCTAAATCCACAATGACCATCAGCTTTGACGTTTGTAGTGTGGGACATAAACTGTTGAAATTGTCAAGGTAAACACTGAATGTAGTTAACCTCCTCCCTCTCCCTCTCCCTCTCCCTCTCCACCCTCTCCCTCTCCCTCTCCACCCTCTCTCTCCCTTCATTTTTCCCTTTCCCTTTCCCTCTCAATGTAGATGCTTCTGTACAATAAGGTATACGCCACCCACTATGCTCAGGTTTTCCCACATGTCGACCTTTATGTTCTGTGTTGTATGATGGGGCTCGAACACTGCTGTGAGACGGATCCGCCATATCCTTAAACCTGTCTATCTTATGCTTTCGCATACATGGATCCATCCCCTGTAATATGTCAACCACATGAGATGTCTCGTCGGGTTGTTCTCCCTCGTCATTAACCCCGACCGCGTGCATAGAGAGCCTACTCCAATGAAAGTGGATACTGGATAGCGGAATTGACATGCCGTGGGAACGATAAGCCCTCAGATCGTGCATACATGGCAATCCGTGTGTTGTTCTGATCGAACAGCCGCAACTGCCGCTTGGGAGGGGGTAGGCGTCTGCTGTGGATTGTAAGTTGCAAATCGATCAACTCCAGTGCATATAATGAAACGCGACACTTGATTTCATCAAACATGGCGTCACGTAAATGGTTGTGGCGTGGAATGTTGAGAGATTTCTCGAACGACTTCTTAATTTTCCCAAACTGAATTGTCAACATATATGCGTTCAAAAGATGTTTGGAGCGATGACATGGTTGTACCCCCCAAATACTGCTTTAGCTTCGAATGTGCAGACTCGACCCTGTAATAGAATAATGCACTTTGTTTAAATAGTGTAATAGAATATAATGCAGAAAATTTAACTCGTAAAGTTACAAAGTGACTATACCTTTGACTTGAATTGCTTCCGAGGTGCATATTGCTTCCGAGGTGCATACATGTATCTGTCCATGTTGTAATAAATCGCTCTTTGTACGGCTTTAACCATGTATCCGCAAGATAAGTTATGACACGCGGGTACTGGCTATACTCTAGACTTGTAGGATGAACCCAAACAATATCTGTGATTTTGATACTCATTGGTTTTGTATGTGGCATCAATTACCAACACGGATGAAAAGTTGACAGATAGCTCTAGAATTGTAGGATGAACCCAAACAATATCTGTGATTTCGTTGGTGTCTTGATTTGTCCTAAAGTCGTGGAGGTACCCATTCTTAATTAATTGCTCTAACACATACTGAGTAGTAGTTAGACCGGCTTGTTTGGCTTCCTTGTTTATGGAAATAGCGTTGTAAATGCTTCTAATTCCCGTAGTGTTAGACGGGTCTTTTTTCTTCAAAATACTAAGAATTTCACGAGGTGCGGTGCTGTTGGCCATCTCGACCACAAATTGTTTCTCCATTGGTTTTAGCCTTGATGGGTACTCGTGGCCCTCCATATTTTCTGCTGGCTCATGGTTATGGAGACCACAGGAAACCCTTAAACCCCACTTGGCACCGTCTGGAGGTATTGGTATACCTCGCAACTCAAATGGACACTCACATTTTTTAGTCCCAGTATTCCTATGCAAGATTAGCCTTTCAACCCCACGGTGCGGTTTGTACTTTCCTCCTCTCTCACAACCAAGAATGCATCTCGGCAGCTTGCCGCCTTTTAAATTAGCAGATTTATTAATAACCACCACAATACCATTTTCAAGACCAACTCTCTTCACCCAAACTAACATATCTTCTCTACTTTCAAAAATCTATAAAAAACAAAAAACAAATATGTATAAGTAAAACATTATCCAGTCCTATCATATTTATCTACTTTCAAAATGAATGACGAATATGCATAAGAACAACGAAAATAACTAACCTGATCAGTGCTAAATTCGGGTGTATAATCGTGACTGCTGAAATTGATGCTCTCCTCACTGGGAACATCATTCTCAAATGAGCAACCATCTAGATAGTAGTAGCCATCCATAATGTTCTTCGATGAAAAACGAAAAAAGAAAGAAATTCTGAATAAGGAAGAAGTGAAGTAGTAGTGTGAGAATTAGGAAGAAGTGAAGTAGTAGAAGAATGAAGTAGTATAAATAGATAATTAATTCTGAACGTTTGTTTGTCGTAGTTGTGTTGTGCAGTAGATTCACATGTCTCCTTTGACAAAGACATTCAATGCCTTGTTAAAACAAACAAAGGCAGCACAACTTTCAAATTTGGAATAGTATGTCTCAATAGGAAAGTCAACAATGGCAGAAAAGAGATCTTCTAGGATTTTTAAATCAATTCTAATTGAGCTGTACCAATGTCAGAAAAGAGATCTTCTAGGATTTTACTAAAAGTAAGTGCAGTACATACTAGAAAAAAAATGAATAAAAGAGATAATTAAATAATTGAATAAAATAAATAAATTAAATAAAAGAACTGAATTAAATAAAAGAAATGAATTAATATAATTAAATGAATTAACTAATTAAATTGATTTATATAAAGAAATTAAACAAATAAAATAAAATAAATGAAATAAATAATTAAATGAATTAATATATAAGAGAGAAAAAAGATATTAATAAAAGATATTAATAAAAGAGATTAATAATTAATTGAATAAAATAAATAAATTAAATAAAAGACCTTAATTAAATAAAATAAACGAATTAAATGATTAAATGAACTAATATATAAAAGAGAAAAAAGATATTAATAAAAGAGAGAAATAAATAATTGAATAAAAGAAATAAAAGAACTTAATTAAATAAAAAAATGAATTAAATAATTAAATGAATTAATATAAAGAAATGAATTAACTAATTAAATTGATTTATCTAAAGAAATTAAATAATATAAATAATATAACTAAAGTAATTATTAGAAGAAAGGAGAGGTAAAACTGTAATTATTAGGCAGGGGTGGGGCGCGTATCAAAATTCCAAAATTGTCCAGGAAGAAGTACAATATTTGGTTATCCAAAAAAAAGTACAATGGTTGTGTTTGATTGAGAGTTTTGAGAAGAAATTTTTTGAGAAATTTTTTGAGATAGTGTTTGGATGAGTTTTTGGAAAAAGTAATAATTAGAGAGATGTGTAATGATTGGAGAGAGATAGAGAGAAAAATGAAAATAATGATTGGATGAAAGGATATGAGTAGAGAGAGAAATATGATTAATGATTGAAGAGATGAAAGATGGGGAAAGAATTTTTTTAGAAATTTTTTTGGAAATGTGAAGTGAACAAAGTGAATATCCCTCTGGTCAAAATGATGTCCAAAGTTTGTTTTGACGAACTAGAGGAGCAATTCCCCAACCATACCAATAGGATTATATGCAACTTTACTGAATTAATTCACCAACTATTCACATTATTTATTGAATGTAATTAGATTGACCTACTCTTCCTATCCTTTTGGACCGTTGGGTCCAAGGAGAATGGACAGAACATTGATGGATTGTGTTTAAATTTTGGATTTCGATTAGAATTTGTGCAAGGAAAGACAAGGAAAGAAAGCGATAAACCAAAGTAGGGAAAATTTCTCTTCTATCCCTTCGAATTTACGCGAAAGTTCAGTTTGGTCCTTCATATTTTAATTTGGATAAACTGAACTTTAGGGGTGAAATCGGTCGGTTGGTTCGGTTCGGTTTTTGGGGTGTTCGGGACAGAATCGATTGGTTCAGGGTAATTTATCCGAGAACTGATACCGATCGAAAAAAAGAGTAGACCGAATTCGGTTCGGGGTGGTTCGGTCCGGACAGTTTTTTTCCCGAGTTTTTCGGCCCGACGTTAAAATTGAAATGAACGGTTAAGATTGAAATGGACAGCTAAGATTTTTTTTTTTTTGTTTTGTTTAAGATGGACGGCTTTGATTGATCGGTCCAAATCGGTATGGTTTTGGGATATTTCGGTTCGGTTCGGTCCAAAGAAATTTTCAGGAAATCGAGACCGAATCGAAAATTGATCGGTTCGGTTTGGTCCAAACTGAAACCGTCCAAACCCGCCCTCACCCTGACCAAAAACCGAACCGATCGGTCGCTGTTTTTTTTTCTTCTGATTTTTTCGGTCCTTCGGTTTTTTTTTCACCCCTACTAAACTTCGCATTTTTTAAATTGGTTTCAATGTCAATCCTGTCTAGCTTATCGTTACTAATTTGGACAAAAAGATCACCATGTGCCCTACATGTGACCTCTTCCCATTCCTCCTTACATCATCTACACCAGTCGACTTCCACCTTAAACCTAAAAAAACTCGAACAATTCTATACACACCGACCGGAGGGTACCAACCACACACAGACGGCGTGGGCACCCCCTTGTGGGTCCCAAACAATCAATCGAAAATGAATGAAATGGGGTGATTTTGGATCGAGCTCATAGGGCCGTCCGATTGCATCGATTCCTGGGCGATCACACTTGGAATTCGATTTTGAGATGGATCAATGGTTCAGATTGATCGTCTGAGACCCACAAGTGGGTCCTCAACGTCATCTATATATGATCGGTACAGGGGTGGTCGGTACCCCTTGTATTTCCGAAAAAACGCCAAACTCATGAAAAAAAAATGTACTCAAATTCCAATAAAGATAACCTAAAAAAAAAAAAGGAGTCGTTGGTGAGATGATCAAGAGTAGAACAAAGGGTAATAACATCTTCAACCTATTAAAACTACTTCTTGCCAAGGTGAGCATATACAACAATTCGCATCTCTCCCATCGAAACACATATATACACAGATATATACATACACATCCATATTCAAAACTATACATACAACATAGATTCACAAAACACCATATATGCATGCACATCCATACAAAACAAAAACCGAAATCAAGAAATCCTTTCAAACCCACTATTTGATCTTGAAACCCAACCATTTGAATCGGTTCCCTTCGAAACCCACTAAATGAACTTCAAACCCAGCCAATGGAAATCGATTGCCTTTCAAACCTACCGACTGAACTTCAAACCCATTGATTCCCACGAAGGGGGAGAGAGAGAGAGAGAGAGAGAGAGAGAGAGAGAGAGAGAGAGAGAGAGAGAGAGAGAGAGAGAGAGAGAGAGAGAGAGAGGCTCAATTGACTCACCTGTGGTGGGGAGTTATTGTAGCAAATGGGATATTGCCGAGGTTGTTACCTATGGGTTTTGGTCTCTTTGGCTAGGCAAAAGTTCCCACGGAGGAACTGTTGAGGCAGTTGGGGAGGCTCCAAGGCTAGTAGTTGTAAGTGAAGAATTAAGTTTATCAAATTAAATAATGTCTCAAGAGGAATGTTGTCCTCACCGATGGAAGACACAGATGCGTCGTCTGTACTCGCAGAAGGGGAGTAGCCAAACCTAGGCCACTGCTGGTTGTGGCTTTTGCGGTTGCGACCGTGAGTGAATTGCGGAATTCTGGATTTGGGGTAATTATTCGACAGAAATTGTAACGACCAGCTCATACCTTGTACAATATTGTCCACTTTGGTCGGTCAAGCTCGTGGACTTCCCAGTAGGTCATCCATCGCTAGAATGCTCTATGGTGAGCACGTTTAACTGCGAAGTTCCAATGAGTTAATTAGACGCCTTCACGACTTTAAAAGTCCTTGTACAAGGTAGGGTCATAATCTATTATATACATCATTGAACTTTTGCAGTCACCAAGATGGGTTGTTACAATCTCCCCACTTTGTGATGCAACGTCCTCATTGCATTGGCCTAACAACCTTCCCTCGGTGGCCATGTTGTAGCACTTAGTTCTACATAGCACTTTGTTCCAACTCCGGAATTCAGGAAGTGACTCTTGTAAATTCTAGAGGTGGCCCACACCATGTAGACCAAGGTTGTACTCTGATATCACTTGTAACGACCCACCCCAACCGACCTGGTACCCTTTTAACTTAACCACGTGGCTCAAAAGGTTAACCTCGAGTTATACAGGAGTTGATCGAAATTTATTATATATTACACTCATTTCCCATATCTTTCCGATGTGGGACTTATGAGATGTCTATCACAATCTCCCCATCTTATGATGCAACGTCCTCGTTGCATTGGCCCAACAACCTTTCCCCCGGTGGCCATGGTGTAGCATTTAGTTCTATATAGCACTTTGCTTCTACTGGATTCAAGAGGTGACTCATATAGATGCTAGAGGTGGCCCCACCATGTAGACCGAGATTGTGTTCTGATACCACCTGTAACAAACCCCTCTTGCCTTGTACAATATTGTTTGCTTTGGTCGCCCAAGCTCTGTGAACTTCCTAGTAGGTCACCCATCCCTAGATTGCTCCAGGGTGAGCACGCCTGACTGTGAAGTTCTAATGAGCTTTGACGCCCTCACGGCTTTAAAAGACCTTGTACAAGGTAGGGCCATTAGATATATCGTTGAACCTTTGCAGTTAACAAGATGGGTTGTTACAGAAATCTAGTTGGGGCTGTAGGAAAAAAGGAGGAGTGATGTGGGTGGGTTAACCAAGGAAGAGAGGCGAGGGAACATCGACAGCTGGCGAAGGGAAATGGTGCTCCGGTGATTGAAGTTTGGCTAGGTATCATCTTCATCGTCGTCATCTGCATTTTTGGAGTTTGGCTAGGTAAAGCATCCCCAGCAGCCTCAGTAAATTTTGAGCCAAAAATTACTAGTGAACAGTGCAAATTTTTCACTTTACCTACCCACATCTTTTTTGTTTAAATATTACACCCATATATATTTGTATATATCATATATATACACATCGGACCAATGAGAAGAGTATCGAAAGGTACCCATGTTCGACGAGATTCAGCATGAGAAACAGATAAAAAGAGAATTTTTTTAATTGTATATATGACACACACACACACACACACAATTGTATCTGTAGATCTTGGGCCACATAAGGAGAAGAGAAAATTAGTCGTGGGTTTTCAGTTTTCTGATCGAAGTAATGGTGATGCAAGGGTGAGATGTGTAAATTACTTGTAAGCAAAAGCATGGTCTCCTCCCTTCAGCCGATAGCCATGAGCGTTCCAAAGAACAAGAAGGAGAGAGAGGGTAAAGTAAAAGAAACATTAGAATAATATAGGGGGTGAACAACGGGAAAAGGAGGGATTTCTAGAGAGTTACTATTCACTTATTTACTTTACCTAAGCCTTTATTAAGCCTGTTGTAGTTTTGATTGGACAGCTTCCTCTATAAAATAAAGAGAAGATGCATTATAAAAAGGCTCTGGGCTTGCACTAAGGAGGGAATGGGCAATTCTACCCCTCATAAGTTGTCCGTGCAGGGCACATGACGATTCTCCGTCCAAATTAGTAACGGGAAGGTTAGACAGGGTTGACATTGAAACTAATTAAAAAATGCAAGGTTTAGTTTGTCCAAATTGAAACATGAGGGACCAAACTGAACCTTCGGTAAAATCAAAGGGATATAAGAGAAATTTTCCCAGCATTCATAAAAATTCATTTCCTTTCCTCTCTCTTTTTAAATCTCTATCCAAGTTCCTTATCCTTATCTAAACAAACACAGTTTGAATAATCGATTCCAAGAAGTCGGTTCTTCCTCATTTTAGGTTAAATTAGAATGCTTGATGCAACAAAGTCAAACGAATCTGGACTTAAAAATAGTAGTACTACAGAAATGGCATCCCAAAGTAGCCTGCATGATGCCATTGAAATCAAGCAAAAGTACTGGCTAAGGAAAAAGTACAAAAGGCCAAACATTGTACTATTATTTCTTTCATTGAATGAGACCTAATTGTTTCGATTAATATTCCTGAGTGTTCCTTTTGGATTGATTAGATTAACCTAATATTCGCATATCCTTCAAAGGTTATGTTGAGATTAATCAAAATAAAATAGATTTATTTCAGTGTTTTATCAAAACCTTCCTTATTCTTGAGAAAGCTTCTTTTAGAGTTTTCGGGTAATCCCACGTTCTTAGATGAGAATAGTTTGAGTAACTTGTGTATGGGAGCAAAATCACTAAGTTCACTCTATGCTTAGCTCCAGAGTGTCATCCGTGTGTGTATGTCGCTTTGGTGGCGCACCTTGTTAGTATGTTTATCTAGGATTCCTTGCAATGCCACATCTTTTTTTAGTTCGATTAGGTTTTTATTACCAAGTTTTGTAGCCTATACAAAAGCATGTTAATTGTTAGGACAATATTTCGATCTATGAATGAAAGTAACGTTCTTCGCAAATTTTTTTCTAACATGTATCAAAGCTTCTAGCAACAAGAAAAATAATAATTCCACATCCTTTCACCTTTCCGTGGCTTGAATTCCATCTCATGACTTGTGTTGGGAAAAAAATAATTGGGACAGCTAAAAAGAGAGGTAAAAAGACGCAAGAAAGGGTCCAACCTATCTACCCAGAATATATGGTTGCATATATGAAAGGGAACCATTTGTTGTTTTTTAAGCTATATATAGTAGCTTTTGTGATAGATTGGGACTTCCAACATTCACACTTTACAGATGCATACAAAAATGAGAAATAGGGAATGTGCAGTTAAGGGGTCAATGATTCTCAAAAATCATGCATCCAGTTTTGTCAAAGAGGGCAGGTGCTTCTGCTCCCACTTTTTGAGCTTTCCCACTCACATGCATGTCCTCACCCTCATGACTTGATCAAAACAACACATTCCCTGCTTGACTTGACTGAATCAATTAATTACTACATATTTAAAACGCAAGTAGTACCAACTGTGACCTTGATAATTACAACAATGATTGGTACAAAGATATTAAAATTTATACAAATTCACAGGTCGACGTGTTCAGAATTGTTCAATGGAAATTGACTTCAATTATTTTGTAGGGCTCACGTTCAAATTGCAATGGAGGATTCATGTAGAAACAGTTTTGTGCACACAAACTTTTTCTAATAAGAAAATGTTGGAAATTGTGGCTCATATGAAGAGGTACCAAGGAGTTTTGATGAAAGGCCAAATGCCGAGTGGAGCAGAGTGGAATAGAGTAGGGCTATATATACTTTCTATTGTAAAAATCCTAGCCGATTTTGATCATAATAAACATACTCGCTCTCACTCTCGCTCCCGTGGAGGTACCCAGTTCTGGGGAACCACGTAAATTCCTGTATTGATTGCTTTTACTGTTTTCGTATTCCATTGTGTGCGTGTGGTGATTTCTCTAACAGAAAAATACTGAAATCAACTCACTGGGCTGTCATTAACGTTTAAAAATGTGTATAGAAATGTGAAAAAAGTGTATGAAAGTGTGTAAAAGTGTACAAGATATACTGTGACATGTATTTTTTTTGTTTTCTTCTTAGTTTATTGTCAGCCCGGTGAATTGAAAATAGAAAGACCCTTCTAATAATTATCCCAACAGAGTTATTAATCGACACTTGGTTCATACGATATGATTATTTATAGTTCTGGTCAAATAAGGGACCTTCGCTATCCTTTGGTTGGATTTGCTTAGACTTCTCCTATTTACTGATATTTGTAGGCTTGGAGCTTGAAAAGTTGAAATTGTTCTGCCAGTAGAGGCAAAAAAAATTTGAAACTCATTAAAGGCATTTAACTCGCGGTTGATTTTCAAGATTAATTCAATAGAAATAGACGAGATGAAAGAATTTTATGACCTATTTTATTGAGTAATTTTGATAGAAAATACAAATGAAAAATATTGAGCTTTTCATTTGAGCTTTTACAATCTTTTTAATAAGCTTTAACAAATTTTCTCATGTTTTTTTTTCCTTTTAATATTTAAATTTCTTTTACCTTTTAAATGAGCTTTGGGTATGGGGCAACAAGCAAAAAAAATATTTTGAAGGGAAAATTAGGCAAAACTACAATATTTTTTTTCCTTTTTGACAAAAGGACACGGAGCTTTTGACATTTGTGGGCAAGACATGCACCCAAAACATTTGATATGGAAGGCCAATTCTCCATTGCTTGGGCCGCTTCCCTTTTTTCATTAGGTCTTTGTTCCCATTACCTAGAAACCTTCTCAAATCAATTTGCCCAATAAACAAAAGAGAAGTTGAACCTACTTTCTCGTTCAGAATAAGAATTCAAAGAGATGTAAAAATCACAAAAGGCGGAACTTATTCTGCCATCCCAATTTTTTTAAATTACAAGTGCACTTGTTCCAGAAGGTTATGTCTAGACCACAACCAACACAAGAACCGGAAATGCAAGAGGAACCTCTGGAGTGCACCGATGGTGTACCGACCGGTGTTAGCGCGTCCTATACGGTCCATCCGAACAATTAGATCATCTTAAAATCATTTTATGAGGGTTCCCGCGAGGGAGGAATCAGCTCAATTCGACGTCCCTGATTGCGAGGTGGGGAGATGATTTTTTTTTTTAATTTTATGATCGAAATTCAAATTTTTAAAAATTAGTAACATTTCACTAATTTGTTTGGTCGCCGAAAGTGGTCGGCCCGAGATGGGGTGGTGGTCGGCCGGAGTTGGAGTGATGATTTTTTTGAATTTTATTTATGAAATTTGAGTTTTTAAAAATTAGTAACATTTCACTAGTTTTTTTGGTCGCCAGAAGTGGTCAGCCAGAGGTGGGGTGGTGGTCGACCGGAGGTGGGGTGGTGATTTTTTTGAATTTTATGTTTGAAATTAGAATTTTCAAAAATTAGTGACATCTCACTAATTTTTTTTTTCGCCAGAAGTGATCGGCCAAAGGTGGGGTGGTGGTCGGCCGAAGGTGGAGTGGAGATTTTTTTGAATTTTATGTTTGAAATAATTTTTTTTTAAAATTAGTAACATCTCACTAATTTTTTTGGTTGCCGGAAGGGGCCAGAGGTGGGGTGGTTGTCGGCCGGGTGTGGAGTGGTGATTTTTTTTTTAATTTTATGTTCGAAATAATTTTTTTTTAAATTAGTGACATCTCACTAATTTTTTTGGTCGCTGGAAGTGGTCGGCCAAAGGTCGGGTGGTGGTTGGCCGGAGGTGGGTGATGATTTTTTATTTTTATGTTCAAAATTAGAATTTTTAAAAACTAGTGACATCTCACAATTTTTTTTGGTCACCAGAAGGGGTTGGCCGGATGTGGAGTGGTGGATTTTTTGAATTTTATGTTCGAAATTTAATTTTTTTAAAATTAGTGACATATCACTAATTTTTTTGGTCGCCAAAGGTGTGGTGGTGGTCGGCCGGATGGGGGGTGGAGTTTTTTTTTTGAATTTTATGTTCGAATTTAAAATTTTTAAAAATTAGTAACAGTTCACTAATTTTTTTTTTGTCTTTATGTTTGATTCCAAAAGTTCCTTGTCCTTCCTTTGAAAAATGTCAAATATTGTTTGTTTTTATGTTCGATTGCAAAAATTCCTTGTCCTTCCCTTAAAAAATGTCAAATGTTTTGGATTTTTGACTAATTGGCCCTATTTTGAAATGAGAACGAATTTCGGAAGAGCAATTTTTTATTTATAAAATGGATGATCACTACCCACTTTGTTTTAGGTTCAGATCAGGTCCACTCCAATATTCATTTTGTAAGGGTAAATGTCAATCACTATCCAAAAAAAAGTAAGTGTTAATCTTTTTCATCTCCGACCAAAAAACAAAAAAAAGGACATATCTTGTTTTGTTAATTTTCATCTGAATGATTTGGTCGAGTGCTTATCAATAGATGGGTAAAAAAACAAGAGTTAACATTTTGAAAAGAAATTTTTCTCTTTATATAAAAATCAATCGATAAGTTTCTTTTGATTGAATACCTTGTTTTAGTTTAAGTTTTTTTCTTAATTTAGTTTTGATCTCAAACATTTTGTTAACAGAGAGTTGAATGATTTGGTCGAATACCCTTATCGAGTTTAATATATCCTCTTTTTCCGATCATTATCTCGAAAAAAAAAAATATTGAACTTTTGATGTCACAATCAACATTGAACATTTTTTTTTACTTCATAAAAGATGTTAAATCAAGGGTATGGTGGGAAATTAAATTCTTTTTAGTTTGTAATTAATGATGATTTTCTTTGAATAGTTGGATATTCCAAAAAATATTGTGGGACAGAGGGAGTATTTCACTTGGTCCATTAAATTTGGCTTTACACTTCTTTTGAGGCGTCCTAAATTAATACAAAATCTAAAAAGGACTAAAGAACTTTTTATATGGCATAAAAATAAAAATAAAAACAATCTTGTAGTGGCGGGCATATATAATTCGAGCACAAATTTTTTATTTTCATATACTAATTGAAAATTTAAAAATAGTTAACATTTGAGAAAAACGTTGCTGTAGGACTTCACCGACGAGGATCTCCCAGCGTTTTGCAGTGCTTTTTAATACTGTACTCTGTAATTATAAATCTATAGGTCATCTTGAAACCATGGGGCAAAAGTCCCCACTTGAACCCCAAGGCCTCGCAAGATCCATACTCTCATCTTTCAAAATCCCTCCAAAGTCCAAACTCGATTTTGGAGGTTCTACCAAAATTTCTAAAATTCATTCGAATCTTTGATTTCGTAAATATCAACAAATATATATCTTAAAAAAAAAAAAAAAAAAAACTTTATCCTACGTCGATAGAAATAAACTTCTCATATTTTTTGATAGATGGAAAATTTAATTTTAAACTTAAATTGTCCATTGGATAAAATAAAACACAATTTTGTTTCCATATCTATTTACAGCCCGACTATGGGGTACACCATTTTAGGTACATTTTGATGTAAACCAGAGTGAGGGACCCACATCGGCTCTCACACAAATGATATGAGCCGTTCAATTTGTCTAAAGTACTTTGTAAGGGATTACGTAAAATAATCAATTCAATCGAATATCAGTAATAACTTGATCAATTCATTCAATTTTTTGTCCCTACAAATTTAAGTACCAAGAATTGAATGAATTAATCAAGCTTTATCGATATTCGATTGAGCTGATTTTTAGTAGGTACATTTTTAAAAAACATTTTAAACAAATTGAACGGCTCGAATCATATGTGTAAGAACAATCCCGAGGTAGGTCAAACACAATCCGCTGTATATTTGATGTACCCATAGTTTCCTTTATCCATTTAAGTCCAATCAAGTTGCTTTTTTGCATAGATATATATTCTCTTCGTATAAGAAGTCGACGTTCAGAGGATTTGGTGAGATCTATAAACTTGAGTTTGGAGAGGTTGTATTATAGTCCTTACCTCATTGACTACTTGTAAATTTGCCACCGAACTTGTGAACACTTACGTGATTGTTTTTGCCCCTTGTACTCTTATGCATTTGGTAACGATTCAACCATCGATAACTACAAATGAAATGACGATACAGACTTACGCCGAGCCCAAAAAAACACTAACAATATACAAAAACAAAGTGTATGGTGTAAATTTCATGTAATGGCTCACATGTTTCTAATTCTAATTACTTATTTTATACGCTGCGCGCCCATTAAGATACACTGTCATGCATAGAGCCTCTATGATAGAGGCCACATCAAATAATGAACCTAAATGTGGTCACCATAAACATTAGGTAATTGATTTTGGCACTCCACTTTTTGATAACCACACTCCAATATTTGTTTTTAATATCCAAAATATACATAACATGAACAATAAGAAACAAAAGTTGGAGTGCATTTTATCAAAACATGGAGTGCCAGAATCATTAAATGCATATTGCTCCATCGGTCTCAAAAAGTTGATCCACCACAAAAAGACGTGCAATTTTCGGATAAAAAAGTAAAGTATTCCGTGCATAATTTGATAAACGATACATGGAAGTACTTTATTGCACGTCTTTTTTTAAGACTAACTTTCCGAGACAAAATGCAGTAAGCATCTAATAACTAAAACCAAATTAAAGTATGTTTCTATCATCAGACCATGGAAAAAACCAAACACAAACTGAAGCCTCTACCAACTCCATGTTATCCTGTCACCCTAGTCCCTTCTTCCACCTCTCTCCAGAGTCTAGACTACTCCATTGAGCATTCTCTATAAATACCCATTACCCATTACCCATCTGAGCTAATTCCACACAATATTCATACATACACCGAAGTCATCCTCGATAGAGGTGTTTGTGGAGTCCATTATATATATATATAAGGAACCTGAAAATAAGTACATATAAGTAAATATGGCTCAATCAATGAGATTTGTGATTGTTGTAACCATGCTTTTGTATGCCCCATTCTGCCTTGCTTTCAAGAGCACTAGTGGTGGTGGTTACCTCTACCCACAGTTTTATGACAGGTCTTGCCCCAAAGCAAAAGAGATAGTCAAGTCTATTGTTGCAAAGGCTGTTGCCAAAGAAGCTCGAATGGCTGCTTCCTTGCTTAGGCTCCATTTCCATGACTGCTTTGTCAAGGTTAGTGAGAAATTTGATACCAACTGAAAATAACAGTTGGCTTAATCAGAGCATCGATCTCCAGTACTCATTCGCCATTTTTCTTGCCAAATTCTTGCTTTTGGAACTTAAAAAATGGCTTTTCGCTCAATATTTGACCAGTCATTTTGCCATGTTACTGGAATGATTTTGATGAAGAGATGTAATGAATACTTGTAGTAGTCCAAGGACTAAGTTGTCCCTAAAATTAACTTGACAACGTTGGAGCAACATTGTCCAAAAATACCAATATTTAAGGAGTTGTACGTGGCTAAAAAATGACTCTCTAACAATACAAACTTTCGCCGAGCAAAACATATATTGTACCTTGACGTACTAAACATTTTCCATGGTTGTTAAGGGTTGCGATGCATCAATACTTCTAGACAGCAGTGGGAGCATAATCAGTGAGAAAGGGTCGATCCCTAACCAGAACTCAGCCCGTGGATTCGAAGTCCTTGACGAGATCAAATCTGCACTTGAGAAGGCGTGCCCCCTCACGGTCTCTTGTGCTGATATCATGGCTATTGTTGCTAGAGACTCAACTGTCATTGTAAGTTTCTCATATGCTATTTTGATCATTGGATTTTAGAACCGGTTCTACAGAATTAGCTTTGCTTGGTTCATGTCATTGACTGATTTTCGCAAAAACAAATTTTAAAGAAGCTCTTGCTTAGATGATATACAGTTGTATACCGTAATTACTCTATTTTTTTACTCTGACAATGTTTTTTTCTAACAAAAATAAAACGAAATGGAATTTGCAATAACAGTTGTATCCGAAAAATAAAAAGAACAAGTTCAGCATACATACTTCTTTTCATAATAATTTTTTTTTAAGAAAATATTAAATATTTGAAAAGGTATTTCAAAAACTTTGAAGACCATTCTAATTCTAATAATAAAAAGTTATTAAAAGATTTGAAAAAACAGACAATTTTTAGTGTTCAAAGGTATAATTCGAGAGGTGTCCTGCAAAGCAAAACTCAGTAACCTATATTTATTGGTATCTTTTTGTGTTTTCGGCAGAGTGGTGGACCGAGCTGGGAGGTGCCATTAGGAAGAAGAGACTCCAGAGATGCAAGCTTGAGTGGCTCTAACAACAACATTCCTGCTCCAAACAACACATTCCAGACCATCCTCACCAAATTTAAGCTCAAAGGACTTAACATTGTTGATCTTGTCGCATTGTCTGGTAAATAATTTAAGCCAACGCTAGCTATTGTTCGAGTAGGCACATGGAACTCTCATAGGAAACTAGATATTGTTCAGGTCTATTGTTCTAAAAGTCGGCCGCCTAGGCGCTAGGCGGTGGTTGTTGGCCTAGATTAGGAAGCCGACTAGTCAGCACCTAGGCCCTAGGCGCCCCTCCTCGGCCCGACTAGCGTCTAGCGAGTTTTAGAACATTTTTCAGGTCGATGAAAGGAACTACCCTAAGAAAATGAGCAAGTACAAAAGATTAATGACCAATCACTATTTTTCACCTAGGATTACAACATATAATATAGTTAGGAAAAGGAAAAGTCAGCAGATTTGAGTTAAAAGAGTAGTTCTCACAAGTTTAAACGAATTCTGCTAAAATTTTAAAAAGCAAGTAGAAAAGCTAATTTTGCTATAACGATTTGAATCCAATCACATTACCAAATATTGGTAGAGACTTTGTGCCCGTCCGACTATTATGCTTTTAAGTTTTAACTATACAGTCAACAACTCATCCTTTCCTTTAGCTTCTGTCTATCAATTTGCTCTAAGGTTGAAATTGGTTTTTTTCTACAGCCATATGCTAACAAATCATACTTTTCTTCCTGCTCTATTTACAAACGTTAACATACAATCCATATTTCCAAAATTTTGCTGTCGTTAGCCTCTTAATGGAGGCATTCTCACATCCTGATAATTGCCATGTAGGGAGTCACACTATTGGAAATGCTAGATGCACCACTTTCAGGCAGAGGCTGTACAACCAGACAGGCAACGGGTTAGCCGACTTCTCCCTAGACCAATCATACGCTTCCCAGTTGCGTTCCCGGTGCCCAAGATCTGGTGGTGACCAAAACCTCTTCTTCTTGGACTTCGTTACCCCAACAAAGTTTGACAACAGTTACTTCAAGAACTTGCTAGCCTCGAAAGGCCTTTTAAATTCTGACCAAGTCCTTGTGACCAAGAATCAACAATCAATGGAGTTAGTGAAGCAATATGCAGAGAATATGGAGCTTTTCTTCCAGCAATTTGCCAAGTCTATGGTTAAGATGGGGAACATCTCTCCTTTGACCGGATCAAGGGGAGAAATTCGGAAGAATTGCAGGAAAATTAACTCCTAGAACCATATACATAGTCCTGGAAGCAATAAATATAAGTCTAATTCCACTACATTTGGTAGTTCTCTGTTTCTCCTTTTTCTTTTTGATGTTTTATTTTCCTTCTTTTACTTTCGTTTGTGATTTTCCTAAGAGACATTGCCAGCCTGTTGTGGAGGTAATGCAATATCATTTTGGTAATAACAATTTGGGTGACACCTTAAAAAAGAAAAAAAGTCGGAGGGATTTCTAGTTCCCGTTGAGACTTTAAATTCAGGTCCCCTATGAGGTTGGGTTGCTACAGGTTCAGTTTGGAACAAGACATGCGCTCATCGCATTTGGGATTACCGACAAACTCATATGTAAATCCCAACAATTAGCCTTATAGGCCCATCTTATCACTCTTGAGAAAAAATAAGTATTCACAACAGAATGCTGCAGGAATTCTTAACTAATAGGCAAATTTTACAAACAGTAAACTACTAACATTGAAAACAACAGTAGAGTAACAACCACAGTAAGAAAAACAAAAACAAAAAAAGCAAACTGGTGTTCAGCAGCCACCCAATAAGAACAACATTAGAATCAAGAGAAGAAATTCTGATCTCATCATAGATAAGAACACTATTAAGTCATCCACTTAATAAAGCTAAGGAATTTTCATCTTAAACACGACATGTATCTAACAAAGGATAAGAAGGACTCGACTATTTAGGATTTCCAAACAAAAGGAGTCCCAAAAGACCATCTTTCCCATCTGCCGCGCAGTAGTTAGCCAGATTAGTTTCACTTGCATTAATGACATCTACATTGAACTATCTATAAGACAAAGTGGCACGAAAGAAGTGCTCATCAAAGAGTAATTAGATTATAGTAGGCCATCAACCAAAGACCTCTTATAAAAACAATTCACCTTGGTTGTTGTCTTCAAAGCTGTTCCATTGATCTTCTCAGACTCAGATTTCATTGCAGCCAGTTTCTCCTTCACCAAAGAGATCTTCTCTTGAAGCATTTTCATTTCTGACTCATACCCTTCAATCTCTCTCTCTGCCTTTTCAATTGCTTCATGAATTCTTGTCTTCTCCCCCTTCAAGGAGGAAGAACCCTTCTGTAGAATCTTTGCCTCTTCAATCTCTTCCAGCCTATTACGAAGCCATCCAACTTCCACCTTCACATATTCAATGCCCTTGATATCTTCGAGCATAGATTTCAGTTCTGTGGATGTAATCTCTGTAAATTTCATCCCTTGTAATTGCTGGAAAACCCTACAGACAGTCTCCAGGAAGAATGAACGAAATCTCACAGATTGCATAGAGCTGTCCTTAGCAATATCCCCAAATTTTGACAATATCTTCCTAAGGAGAGATGCAAATTCCTCCTTCACTCTATACCCATTCACTGTGACCAAAGCAACATTAAGTGCAGAATTCACTTCATCATCAGAAGAGTTGTCGTATGACATTGCAGCCATCTCAGTAAGGTTAAGACTGGAAGATCGAGTTGGCTCAGCCTTTTGGCCAAGATTTTTGGGAAGTACTTCCTCTCGTCCATTCCCAATGATATTACATGCCTCAGTAGCCTCCACGTCCACAAGTTGATTTTGGATTACAACCTCATGTGGTGGAGGGGGAACAGCAGTAGCAGCAGGAAGAAGGTGGAGCTTTGCTTGGGCATGGCTTTGATGAAGATCTGAAGTAAGCTGTTCAACATCCATCAAGTCATTGAGGTTTTCTGTTATTTCACACCCATTTTCTAACCATTTGTAGTACAGCTGGGAGTGGTCTTCCTCACTCTTTAAATGTTCAGCCGCTGGATTATTTGAGACCTGTAAAGAGGAATTGCAGTTCATAGACTCATTTCTGCACATTGATTAACTCGTTTCTACAACATGATCACACCAACATGAGGATCACAGTCCACAGACACGTGAACATAGGAAATGCGAAGCCGCTTTTCAGCATGAATATATCATCTATCAAAACAATGCCTAGTACCAAATAATATCACAAAGTACTTTAAGGAAGTACTTCCTCCGTCCCATTTTGTTTCTCAATTATTCCTTTTGTCTCTTTTGTGTCTATTGCCTATATCTTTCAATGTGGATCTCCAAAATTATGCAATATGGATCTTATTTAATTAATTTGTTCTATAATACGAAGTTCTCGAAATCATAAAAAACATTATAGATTGAAAGTTATAGACAATAAACGAAAGAGACAAAGGCATAATTGACAAACAAAATGGCACGGAGGGAGTATTAGTTAGCATTGGATTTCAATACCTGGGTTTGAAAAGGTAGTTCGGAATTCAAGTTGTCCAAGTTTGGAATATGCTCAGTTGTGGGAGTCAAACCATCAGAAGTGTCGGCTACAATATTCTTTGCTGGTGTCAAGGTAGAATCATGACTAGCAGCCACATTTGCATTTCGAAGTGGATATCTTGAGGGAGTAGTCAAGTTACCACACTTGCCAACAACTGCCTTTCCACATCTTTTTGGGGATCGTAAGGGTGGAGGTGGGTAATGCATTGGCACAGAGAGGAACCCCTAAAAAAGTGATGTCATTAAATAGCCGTTAATCGTAAATGAACCGAAATGCATAAAAGCACCCACGTAACGAACTCTAGGAGTTACAATCACTTACAAATGTTAAACTTCAGAAGTTCGTCAACATAAGAAGCAACACCAGTATTTAACAAATTAAACAGCATATAGCAGTTTTGTGGTTCAGGTTTTCCGCATATACCATAGGACAAGCAGCATGGGAAGCTATAGAGTTCAGCATAGTCATACGATTACTAATGCAACAAAATGAAGTTGTGAATAGATGGTAGGAGCCAGTAACAACGAGCTGCCAATAGATTTGGCCACCTCAACAAGTTGAGCCGAGGTTGAGCTTCCTTCAAGGTAGTGAATCAGAACACCTGCTAATTTTTTTTATTCAGGAGAGAGAGAGAGAGAGAGAGAGAGAGAGAGAGAAATGTTCTTATTCACTTCTGAAGCCATTGTGAAATCAATTTCTAGCCAGTTCCTAAAGATCCTACGCAATATTACAATGATGATTCTCAGCAATGAGGAAGCAAGACCAAATTATTGAGGAGACAACCCTTCAGCAACGATCTTAAAAGATCCTAAAAGGCTGGCTTGATAATCAAATCAAGGTGAGAAGAATTCCAGTACCTGGGTTTGAAATGGAAGCTTGAAAGTCAAGTTGTCTGTGGTAGGACTATGCACTGTTGTGGGACTCGACTGATTGGGACTCAAACTGTCAGTTTTTTCAACCGGAATCTTCTTCAAAGGTGTCAAGGTAGAGTCATGACCATCTGCATTCCGAATTGAAGAATATCTTGGGGGAGTAGTCAAGACTCCCTTTCGATGTCGTCTTGGGTTTTGCGAGGTTGCAGTTGGACAATGCATCGGCACAGGAGATCCCTAAAACAATGACACCATTCCATAAAGTGTGTTACTTGCAAAAATGTACACAAGCGCAAAAATATCCCCAAAAATTAATTAAGAAATCATAAACAGTTAAACTACAAAAAAGATGGACATAAGAAGCCACACCGATCTTTGAAAAACCAATTGAACAGCAAACTTTCAGGGGACAGAGATAAACATCATTATTAAAGTCAATGAAGCAGAATATTCAAAACTACGGTTAATGGAGATAAATTGTTTGCAAAAGTGAACAAAAAGAAGAATCTAATTGCAGGGTCCGAGAATCTCCATGAAACAAAATGCTACATGCTATTCTGGCAGCAAATGCCATAGATTATAACTGAATCAGCATGGAATTTTTTTGTGTGTGGGGTAAAAGTCATTTTATTAACCAAAACACCAGCAGCAAGCAGGACTAAATCCTGTCACCTACTACTATACACCAAATACAATCAAACAAGAAACCATAAGGACCTAAACAATGGCAAACTAACTCACTATTATGCAAAAGGCTCTTCCTTCCCCCTTTCATCATAATTTTTCTTCTTGTTGTTTTTATTTATTTATTTTTTTTTTTTTATCACACCCTTTTCACCTTAATGGTATATGGGAATTCATGGAACAGAGGAAGGGACTATTAAGGGCTAGCTCGTGATGGCCGTCTAAATGTTCTCATACGAAAAAAAATCCATGTGTATGATTATGTACCTTTCACATAACTTAAAGAGATGTACCTAGTTTGAAAAAGATAAGGTGTGGTCTAATGGTTTTACTCGAATACATGAATGTGTATTCCTTTTTCGCGCTTTGTGGGCATGAATATATACTAATAATGTTCCAAACGGAGATGGGTGAAGTTGTTAAAGTGCAGCGGTTGTAGGTCATGAGAGGAGAATACAGGGTAGCGGCACTTGAGGTTGGTCTGTTTACTGTTTACACTCGAGATTTAAAAAATACAAAACCAAAACCCCTTTCTAGATTTGGTTTTCGTCGTCTCCCAAAAGGCAACTAGGAAATGTGTATTTTAAATTTTTAATACAACAAATAGGGAACATTTTCCATGAAAGTATCTTCTTCTTTACACCCTATCACATACTACTTACCAACAGAAGAAAAAGGGTAAAAAAAAAAAAAAAAATCAAGGAACTGTAAAAGCAGCATCAGATTCATCACAAAAAAAAAAAATTTGTTCGGCAAATAGAACTCCATTATTGGGTTACCATTACAGAGGGATTTGCATGTTAGAACTCTACTATCTTGTCCTCTCACTGAATTGTGATGCAGAAAAAGATGCATTATTCTAGTTAACACACACACAGAGAATGAGAAAGGTCACCTTTGGAGACCAAGTAGGGTCGGCTTTGCATTCTTGATCAGCATCGAGTTTGCTTCTTGTTTTTCTAGGTCTTGCTCTCTTCCCCATTGCCAGCTCTCTCTCTCTCTCTCTCTCGTCCTTGGTCTCACACAACCCACACTTCTTCATCAACCTCCCAAAAGTAAATACTCCGGCTGAACCTGCAAATTTGTCATTTTCTGGTGCCAGCAACGGCACAGTCAGCTAGTGACACCTGGTTGTTTTTAATTGGCTCTTCTATTTCGTTTTACTAAGTCCTTTTTTTTTTTTCCCTCTCTCTAAGCTCAGCTATGGCTACACCATTTTTTTGTGAATGCACATTTTGTGCAATGACAATAATGAGACTTATTTGGAGGTTCCACGCTACTTATTGAAATCGTTCAATTTATTTACTAAAATATTATTTCATGGTTGCTTGTGAAAAATTAACTCATTTAAATAACAATAACAGTAAATGTTTCGATTGATTCATTCAACATTTATGCTAGCAAATTCAAGGATGAAAATCGATCAAACGTTTAATGATATCTGAGTAATTTGATTTTTTACAATGAGACTTAACGTGTTCAAACAAATAAAACGGTTTCGATCATTTACGTAAAAATCCAAAATAAGTCCCATGCAAGTGCATATTATACCGATAAAAAAAAATTAACTTAAAATTTCTCATGCCTTCTATAAGCCTTTTTTTTTGGTAAATTACACTGATCTCCCCTGAGCTTACTAACAATTTCACTGACCTCCCGTCTAGTTTCAGAAATTACGGTAGCCTCACTTACTTTACAAACTAATATACACATATCTCCCTTGCCGTTAAAATTGACTTAACGGTGTTAACATTGAGTACTAAAAGACTATTATACCCTCATAAATAATCTATGTTGCATTTTCATACTCTATTCTATGTTAACACATATTAACATATGAAAAGATTATTTTATCTTTGGGATCCTAAATAAAATAACCAATAGGGAAATTTTTTAAAATTAAACTTTTATGGACATTTTTCTTATTATTAGTGTATTTTCCCATTACATTCTATATGTTACATTAAGTATCCCTATCAGCCCAACGCCATTTAGTATTTCTGGTCTTATGCATGTCACCGACCTCGCTCTTTCTAAGTTCCACTCCACTTTCAACTGAAATAGTTGTTAGATTACTTTTCTCCATGTCAAAATGCCCGAGAATGTTTTTGGCATATCCAACTTAAGAGATGAAAATGTTGTTATCTCCCTGCATCATTTTGATTTCGAGAAAGTGTGTCATTAGTTCGATATTTGTCATCTCGAACTCTCGAACCATAAGTTGTTGGAAAGAATCAAACATGGCTAGATTGTTGCATGTGAAAATCAAGTCATCAATGTAGAGGCATACATTCAGCTGGTTTCCATCGGCCTTCTTCTTCATATAGAATGCATGCTTATAAGGACACTTCGAATCCATTCTTCTTGAAGTATGCATCGATCCTTGTGTTTGTGGACGTCGCTCCACCGGATTTGGAAAACTTGTTTTGAAAATAGAGTCGCCACCCGGGTTTTTATTTTGGAAAATGGATTAATACCCGAGAAACCGTTTTGAAAATGATTTGAAAAATGATGTAACTCTCGCGGTTGAAAATAAGTTTGAAAACCAGAGATCCTTTTGGATTCGGGAGCCAGATTACAAACGGGGAAGGGTTTTAATGCACCCCGCTCGCCCAATTAAAAATCGGTCTTTACTAAATATTTGTGGGATTTTTAGAAAATATTTTAATGCAAAACTTTATTCATATAAACAATTAAATCATGCAAAGCAAGCAATTTAAATATTGAAATGAACAACAATTAATACAATCAAGCAAAATAACAGTAATAAAATGAAAACCATTTTTATCAAACTGTTCATAAAAGAAAATGATTTCAAATTTCGGATTTTTCAAAAAGAGTGTTGTACGGCACACAAAGTGTACCGTGCGGTACAGAAAGTGTGTCGTGCGGCACTGTTCATCATTCCAACGGTTAAATTTTCAAAGGCGTGTCGTACAACACCCCAAGTGTATCGTGCGGTGCAGAAGGAGTGTCGTGCGGCATTGTTTTCTTTACAAACAGCTTGAAACATGGTTTTTCGATAAGAATTAAAAATGAGCACATACAAAGCATGGAACTTGTTTAAACTTGATTACTTTGAACTAGAAAATGATGGTTTTTAAATGGGAAAATGTTCCTCCTCAATGGATTGCTCCATACAACGCGTAAATTCCATCGTATGACCCAATCGGGAGGTCATGAAACCAATTGATTTTTAATGTAATATGGGCATACCAAATGTATGAGTTGTCCAAGACTAAGTATGTTAGTCTTCATATTTGGGACGTAGTAGACATTGGAGATAAAAAGCATGATCTCCATTCTTCCGTCTGATTACAATATTTCCTCTTCGTCGAACTAGGACTTTGGAGAGGTCGCCAAAAGAGATATCACCTTGAACCTTTTTGGTAAGCCAACCATATGGTTGCTGACTCCAGAATCAAGAAACCATGTACCTTGATCCTGCTCGGTGGGACTATGTGCCATCAGACTCATTGAATCTCCTCTTGCTGACTCATTTTCTATATAGTTGGTTGTTTTGCCAACTTGATATGAACTTCCTTGGCACTCGTTGCTATAGTTGCCGTATTTCTAGCAGTTGTAACATTGAACGTTGCTTTTGTCTACGTTCAAACGATTATTGTAACCGCCTCTTCTTCCTCGTCCTCCTCCTCTATGGTTTTGCTATCCACGACCACCTTCTCTTTGACCATGATTCTAATTTCCTCCTCTGAAAAGCTTGCTCCGGAGCTGTATCATCATCCTTGTGTAGCTTCTGTTCATGGGTTTACAGTGAACCCACAAGTTCTTCAATAGACATAGTTGTTATGTATTTCACTTCTTCCATAGTATCAACAATGGAGTTGAATCTGGGATCCAACAATCAGAGGATTTTCTCTATAACTCTCGTATTTGTGAGAGCTTTGTCGTTTCTTCTTATCTGGTTTGCAACCATCATGATTCTGCCATAATACTTAGAAATAGATTATGAGGATTTCATATGTAAAGACTTGAATTCGCTTTGTAGAGATTGAAGGCGGATCCTCTTTATTTTGTTAGCACCTTTGTATGTTTTCTGTAGCGTCATCCAAATTTCTTTAGAAGATGTAGCGGAAGTGTGAGCTCGAACGACATCTCGTCAAGTCCTTCTGTAGACACCCCAATCCGGACCCTTGGGATTCTGTGACTTCCCCAAGGATGAAAATGCCTAATGAGAGCATACAAGGCTTGATCGAGGACTTGAAGACCCCACCAAAAACCTCCCATGAGCCCACAAAAACACCCGTTGAAACCCTAGAACAGCCCAAACCTTAAAACACATGGACCTGGATTGCTCCCATAGGCACCTAGATTGGCCAAATCCAGGCGCCTAGAAGGAGTTCAGGCGCCTGGATTTCATATTCGAGGTGCCTGCATTGAATCCAGGCGCTTGGAATTGAACAATCCAAGCGCCTGGAGTTCAACCCAGGTTGAGTGTGGTTTAAGTTGATAATGGGCGGGAAAGATATCTTAGAGAATTTTGTTGCAGAATCAGTTAGAGGGGGGGAGTGGGGGAGATGATTACCCCTATACCCTGACCCCTAATTGACCTCTACACCCTCTTAAGGGTTCAAGTGGCCCATTTTGAACCTTATATTGCCTATAAAAACCACTCCTCTCCTCCATTTTGGAGCTTGATCAATCTCACTTTTATCCTTACTGTTATGTTGTAGAAATCATTCCAAAAACTCCATTTCTCCAGTCCATCTCTCACTCTCATTCACCTTCAATCATAAAAAACCACCTCCACACTACATCAAACCCACTTACTCTCATCTTCCTCAACTAAACTCCACTAAAAGCACCCTCAAACCACTCTTAGAAGCTCTGCAAACTTGAGTCCAGTAGCTATAAACTCATAAAGCTCACCCAAAACCCATTTCAAGTCCTTTGATCAAGCCAAAAAGGTAGTTTGCCTACCAAATATGTTCAAATAAGCCCTGAGGGGACTCTACCAGTGTCTTGCTAGTCTTCGGTACCGTGTGGAACGTTGGGGCCACGTGGCATTCCAACACAAAACCAAACAACACCTGCTCAAAAACCTCAGAATAAAAACACAGCGGAAGACTTCTAACATATATACACAAGTGTATAATTCAAACCACAAACTTAGACATCAAACAACCGACAACTTAATTACATAACATGTAGTTCAAGTACTCAAGTCCTCTTAGTTTCAACTCATTACAAACCACTACTAGTTCAACTAAAAACAAACCAACTTGGCTAGCTACGTCACTCGAGGCTAGAGAAAAAAAGAACTCCAAAAATGATCACCGGTAGTGGACCGACCCAAAAACCAGTTCTATGGCAATCAAAGGAAAACCACGAGTGTGTGAGATATAGAATAAATTCAATAAAACATAGTCAAGTACTCAATCAATCAACTACAAGTATATCATCACAACACATGCGGTGACACGTCATATGTCACATCCTATGTATCCTAGGTCACTTTGTGGGAGCACACCCCGCTCGTTGTCACCGGTAATTAGGCGGCACAACGTACTCGCGGTGTAACCCAATCCATGCCCATTCACGGATACCATCTTTCACACAAAACATGCATATCAAAGGCTAAATCTTCAATTAGCATAATACACAAACACCACCACAACCACATCTCATTGAAGTTAAACATATCAAACACACTCACTGTGAATCGAGGAAGTATGCCAAACTATGGTTTTGGCACCTCCCAACAACCGGCTCTTTACCTAGCCACAAATCAACTAATATCAGTCTATAAACTTTCACGGATGTCTCACATATAATCAAAGAGATAAATATGTAACATAAGCAACTTATAAGGTCATCACAACTTAAGACAAGTCAAAACACGACAACACTCCAAAACCGGTATGAAAACTAATAACTAGCCCATCGTATCTGGACTATCACTTCTTACGGGTTCTGAATTAGGACATGAGACCACCACAACTAGAAAGAAG
Source organism: Vaccinium myrtillus (assembly GCA_016920895.1). NCBI lineage: Eukaryota > Viridiplantae > Streptophyta > Magnoliopsida > Ericales > Ericaceae > Vaccinium > Vaccinium myrtillus. The sequence goes on from CM029277.1 coordinate 17,895,920, forward strand.
ACTTTCAGTACATCAATATCGATACAAAATTTGCTCTAATCGGAGCCCGGATGACCAAGATATGCTTATTTGAAGTTACACAAAAAGAAACATGAATCTGCAGGTTCAACAAAAGCATCAACTTTGAATCAAAAACTGCTATAACTTGGTAGGAACTAAGGCACAATCCATACATATTATCGAAGGTATGCGAGTCTAGTTTCATAATCAAGAGACGGATTGAAAATCCAAGCTTCCTACACAAAGTTATGGCCCTTCTCGTAAGACGCGACAGTGCTGCCTGCACTGCGAATTCTACGACAGCAGCTCGGTAAAATATTTTTCATATTTTCTGTATTTCGAATTAAGCTCTGAAATTTTTACACAACACAATAGACTCATGGACTAATCCACTGTAAAAATATCAAAAATTAACAAGACATTTAAGAACCCGAAACAAATTCGTGAAAACAGGTCTGAACCCAGATTTATAAACTCAATCAATGGGTTATAACCAAAACCCACGAACTCAAGAGTTCTAAAGCTCCAAGAACTGAACCCAAAGCCTTAAACCAACTGAAAATAACTCATCTAGGGCATGCAATCAACAACAAATTAAGGGATTGAAGTACATAACTTACCAATTTCCACTAGTAGCAAGACTAATCAAGAGTTTCCCCTAATTTTTCCCCTCTTCTTCTTCTTCTTCTTCTTCTTCTTCTTCTCCTTCTTCTTCTTCTCTCTCTCTCTCTCTCTCTCTCTCTGAAGTTCAAGATCAGAACAAGGGGAAAAAAAACTAACGTAGATATTATTTTGTATCTTCCCTAATTATACTAAACCCCTCAAACTTTTATTTCAATTAACTTTAAGCCCTAAACTCATAATTACTCCAAACTACGAATTAAAATCTAAACACTATTTATCCGTGACGGGTATTACAACCAGGTTCTTGCTAGTCTTCTATACTAGTGGAGAACTTGGGAGAGGTTCAAATAACACAAGAAGAGAAATCCATCACTTGCACCTGTATCAAATCCAGGCGCCTGGATATGCTTAATGCAGGCGCCTGGATTCCCTCGCCCTTGTCATATTTTCTGTTTTTTCTTGCATTTCAATCAGTCCATGGGAGATCATTTGCATATATTGATATTGGGTTAATCATTCCTTATGTTTAAATCTTCATTATAATGGACATTTGGCGTGTTTTGAAGGCAAAAATCATGTTTAATAAAGGGTTATATGAGAAAAGAAAGTTTGCATGAGTCCATTAATCATTCAAGGGTCTGATCATCAAGTTTCAAATGTGTTTAGGGAAGTTCTCATGTCATCTAAGCATTTCCACGTTACTAGGGTCCAATATAAGCATTTTTATTGCATCATTAGTATAGATTCATTTTTATTTCACTTTGCTACAAGCACAAAATGCTCAAATAGCATATTATATGCATGAATGTAGTATATCAGACCTGGAACATGTCTTGTGCATTGCATTTCATCATTGAATCATCTAAAATCATGCTCTTCCAAGCTCATGTCATGTTATGAAGTTGATCTTGAGGTCCATTTCATTCATAGAACCATTAAACATCATTTTGAGCATGTGAGATTAAGCTAGGAACATTGCATTTGTTGTTTACTGTGAGACTTGAAAGGAGGAAGTTTCTGCCTAATCAGTTTTCCTGGCGCCTGGATTCACTTATTCCAGGCGCTTGGATCTGCCTAATCCAAGTGCCCAGATTGTCATCCAGGTGTGGTAAGTATGATGTTTGTGATCAGTTTTTGGAGTATCTCAGGGTAGTTTGAGTATGATTTAGTAAAGTTTCAGTGTCTTATGCATATAGATTATCCGCACATGACACAAGCACAAACATCTACATGAATTTCATTAATCTTCTTGATGCATCTATGTGCTCCCGTATGAACTTGGAACCAAAGTCCATTCAAACGGTATTTTCTAAATCCCTTAGGCATTTAGTAGAGACCAGTGGTCACACCGGGCGAGAGGGGTGCTTTGAATTCCTTCCCCTCTCGTAACCTAACTCCCGGACCCGAGAAATCTCATTTTCAAAGACCGGTGAAAATATTTTCCATACCAAGGGCAAAAGAGTCATTTAAAAAAAACAGTTTCTCGGGTACGGTCCTCAAACCCAGGTGGCGACTCCATCCAATCAATCAAACCGTTTTCCAAAACCGCAATCGTTTTCGTGAATTTCCGCGGGGTGTTCACACCTTCGTAGTTGATGGACCTGGCTTTGCAATCCTTTTTTCGCTCGACAATGTTGTTTTCTGATCCTCCTTCAAAGCTGTTTTTGCTTCTTTTGAGGCAGGTTCCTCGTACCTGTCCTCTACTATCTCGATGACTTCTTGAGCACCCAGTAGTGCTCTCATTTGGATAATCCAATTATCATAGTTGTCCTTGGTGAGCTTTGGAATGAGGGCTTAGTATGTTCCGTTAGCCATCGAATCTGGAAACAATGGAATCTCGTTTGATAGGGGTCAAAGTTAAACTTTGAAACTTTAGGGCCTTGACTTAATAACTCAAGAGTGTAGGGAGGTGGACTGCAATTTTTTCACTTGGTAGCCTTAATGGCTTACAAGTGGATCTGAAGAAAGAGAATGAGACCACTCTTTCTTTTTTCGGTGGAACCAAAGATGTTTCTTTGATCCGTAACCGCTGATCTTTCAAGCTGCTGATTGCAGTGAGTGAGACCTTTTTGGTTGTTGGGCCAAACGACTTCAACTCCGTCTTGGCAACTTGAATCGGCTCGCCAAAGCGGAGGAAGATGACCAGCGTGTCGGCGACGTTGAACAGAAAGGTGTTGGAAAATATGTTTACTTTTTGTGATAAAACCGAAAATATGAATGCAATAAAATTAGAATGCAAAACCTGAAAATCGATGAAATGAAATGATGATAAAGGCGAGTGTAACACTCTGTACTTAAGACAGATTCGCCCCCGCTACGGTGCTTATGGTTTGCATGGACGTCTATCTCCCAGCACTACTTGATCGAACTCCCCACAGAAGCAGCACTATAATCGATGAGTCTGTTGAACCAGACTTGTGCCTGTACCTCTCCAATAAAAAGACTCTGACTCAATGAAAGTTTTTGAAAATCAAGTCTTTAAAATGAACGAATGATGTCATATATATAGGCTAACTGGTGACTCTGCGAATAGTCACCAAGGAGAAAAGACACATCTGTTCACGAAAGGACGCGTCTGTCCACAGCGAACAGGTGTCAATGAAAAGATGCAACTCCAAATCAAATCAATTTTCATTCACATTTAAATTAAAATATATTAATCAAAATATTTTTCCAACAATCCCCCACATGAATGAAATTGATTCATGAAATTGACTTAATAACAAATGCAAAAACAATGCAAACAACAGAGAGAGTACATGTGGAAATTTCCTGCATGGGGTTAGGTAGCTTTTGACTTTAAACCTCGCCTTGTGAATAACTATCGGACGTACTAGCTAACTAGTGAACGCAATGTCTTGAACTGTTCAGCCGTTTGTGTAAGCCAAGACAATAGTCAACACACAGAATCTTTTCGAACACAGTTGGTTCTTACGGTTGTGCCCATTTTGGCCCTGGAACACGCGACTGGTTTCAGAGAGTATTTTTTAAAGAATTCTACCTTAAAATTCTCATAGAAGCAGCCCACTTCACACTCACATAGTTGATCTCTTATTAAGAGTATCTTGCTATACCCCACTTGGATTTACTAAGGTATAAGAATCATTAAAAGTTAAAACTTAACCTATATCACTGCAGGCATCACTGTTTCACCATAGGAATGAGTTGGAGGATATCTCCATAGTGATACTCCTAAGTCTCATGTAACTCGGTTGTCCCGTTGAACCTATATCTTGAGATCTCCAGTCAGCTAGGTTGGGTTGCCGTTATAGAGATTTTTAATTGGTAGGCTTTAATCTCATTCCCCTCGATGATCATTTGTTCTCTGGTCAAAACCATTTGGTTAACGGATCCGTATTTCATTATTGACCTTCAATAGTGCTAATTTCAATTGAGAACAAAGTGTTGTATGGTATTGCGTGTGCAATTATCACGTCAAGACTTACCATACTATCCCGTGCCTTTCTAACTTTGAGTGTCAAACCTATGAATACCAATCAAAGAATAATCTGTAATTTTTTGGCACAGAATCAAATTACTCATATAAGTAATTTTCAAAAGGCTACGTCTGAGTTACTTGCAAAAAACTGAGTTATTAGCAAAAAAGCACCACTTCCTCCACAATTATGTGATAATCTAGAATATTCACATAATCACCTATAGTTTGACATGATTGTTTTAAGTTCGGAAAGGTATCAAAGTCACAACTATTAACTCATACTTGTATTTTACTCAAACATACTTTGTTTAACGGTGCAAGTGTACAATATCGAGACTTACCGTTCTTCGTGGTCCCCTATGGAATCGAACCACATTGGAACATCCTCTAAGAGATGGCTTAGCCACTCCACTTACTAGATTTTGTCTAATGCAATGAGTTGATCAGACTCCAGTGTAGACCATGCTACATACACGTGAGAATTTTCAAATCATTGTTGCACTCCAAATGTAAAATCAAATCCACCCATGGATTCTAAAAATTTAAATTGGATACTCATATCACAATACGTTAGTCTTCAAGTATATTTGGATATCTCAAAAAGTGCAACAACCAGTTTCTATGGAAATTATTTGCTCCCCCCACAATTCTGAAATCAATTAAGAATTTATCAAAATAATTTTCATAGTTTGCGACAATGTCAAAACTCTCTCTTCATTTCTCGTGTTTTAACTAGCAATAAACCAACCCCCACATTGAGTACCTTATCCAATATCGAGTAACTCTATACTCAAATTTTCACGAGTTTATGTAATATGCAATACGCATTCTATGTACCCTTTTAGATTCACTGGATACTCTCCATAACATCTAAACCAAATTCACTTTTCTTAAAAAAAAATATTTATCTTGTGGGTCGAGGTTGTTTGATAACTACCAAACTCTCTAAATTGGAAACTAAAATGTTCCAAATCTCTTTTTTTTTCCTGCCAAATCTAACATAACTAGCCTATTTGCTAAATTTATCGAAACTCAATTTCGAATAATCCAAAACATGAATTTGCATGTTCTATGTTTCCAATTGATTTGGCCCAAATGACTTAGTGTCATGTCACAGGATATGTGACATATTCACCAATTGTCACGCTTATCGATGATTTTTTGAATAACCAAACAATTTGTGACTTTTCACCAATAGTCACACATGTTGGTTCAAACCCAACACTCACATCTATAGGTGTAACCCAACAGTCAAGACTCTTATTTGAAATTCAACGATTAGACCTTTTGATTTAACCCTAAGCATCACACAAAACTAGAATTGGTCAGTCTCGTCCGTTTCTGGTGAAAATCCAAGCAATAATGCCCACACTGGAACTTGTCGAATTCCAAAACTACTTCAATAACTAACGTGGGGCTATAGTTGTTCAAGTAACAACCAAATACTCAAGATAGGGAATGTTATCTAATATCTTTGTATTAGCAGGCCTTCATTTTCACACTTCATATCAATTAAGTCATACAAAGACTTAATCAATTTGCACATTCAATTGCACTGAAATTTGATAAAATCTGCCAAATATTCATGCTTCCAAGAGAAATATACATATATCAAACCCAAACTGATGGATATCAATATTTGACCCCTCTTTTGATCTCAAAGATAATAGTAAGTAGTAAATGTTTATACATTCACGACGCCCATCAAATATATATATATATATACGCCAACTATCCAATCCGGGATCCCGGATTGGAGATTTTTTGACGTTTTGAAGGTTTTAAAACATGTTTTTGCATGATCCAAACCGTCCAATGTGTTTAAAAAGTGTTTTCAAGGTTCCCGCGAGAAATCGTCCAAAAACAATACCGGGAAGGGCTCGATCCGAGCAATTTTTCACAAAAACTGCACATATACGGTTTTTGAAAAATGATTAGATCAAGCCCTTCCCGATATTGTTTTTGGATGATTTCTCGCAAGAACCCTTGAAAACACGTTTTAAACACATTGGACGGTTCGGATCGTGAAAATTTGATCCGGAACTATGAGTCCCAGACCTAGGGATCCCGGATTAGGAAGTCAAGGCTATTGAAGGTTTTTGGTGTTTTGATGCTTTTAAAAATTGTTTTGGGAAATCCGAGCCGTCAATGTCTTCAAAAGGTGATCCCGAGCAATTTTCAAAATCCGAAGGGCATATAGGTTTTTTGAAAAAATGATAAAGTTTTTAGATAAAGTTTTTCAGCGCTTGGAGCCCTTCCCGGTATTTTTTTTTTGAAGATTTTCCTTGGAAAACACCTTCTCAACACATTGATCGTCAAAAATTCGGGAAGTGGAGTGGATCCGGGACTCCCGGACTAGAACCGGACTCTATATATATATATATATATAGAGAGTCTTGATCTAATGAGGATCCCTCATTAAAACACGGACCTCCCCTTTTTCAACTTTCCGGATCAAATTTTCGATCGTTTCCTATACGATTTTCGGTAAATGCATGGATCAAGCCCTTCCGGGTATTTTTTTTGAACGCGTGACCTTGGAAAATGCATTTTAAAAACATTGAGCGGTTCGGATCGTCAAAATTTGATCCCGGCACCAAATTTTGGTTAAGGGATCCCTTAGGTGGACCTATATATATATATATATATATATATATATATATTTATTTATTTATTTATCATACATGTCTTACACCACACAATCCCTGACCACCGCGTATAGAACTATCCGTTCACAAAGACCCAGAAGACACTCATGGGCCATTTTCCATACTCTTCATGTTCTGAATGAAAAATTCTTAGTTGACAATTTTAGAATTGTTTCCAATTGTTCCCACTCTTTCCAAGGGACACGTAAACAATTGCCACCATAACAATTAAATCAAATGAATTGAATTCATTCGTATAATTTTTTTTATTGAAACGCATGAGTCATACCTCTTGGTTTAAACTCAACAATCACATCCCTTAATTTGAATTTAATGATTACATCTTTTATTTATACTCAATATTCACACCATTTGGTTACACTACTTGATTTAAATACAACGGTCACATCTCTTGGCATACACTTAATGGTTACACCTTCTGGTGTAATCTCAATAGTCACACTAATTGATTTAAACCCAAGAGCCAAGAGTCACACATCTTGGTTCAAAATCATCAGTCACACTCTTTAGTTTAAACTCAAAAGTCATATCCCTTAGTTTGTACCTAATAGTGTACATCTCTTGATATAAATTCAAAAGTCATATCCCTTATTTTGAACATAAGAGTCACATCTACTCAAACCAAATTGATGTCACTTGAAATTTCAATGGTTCGGAACCGCTAGGCAACACATAATCTTCTCGGATGAAAGTAATCAATATGAGTCGAAATGCAAAGATTACATTTCCGTTAGAAAGCAATAGGAATTTTATGAAACTGTGATTCAATCACCATGGATAACGATATCATAAAATCTCTTAGAAAACATATAATCCAAACCTGAAATCACTACGAGTGTCGGCTCTTATGGGATACACCCAATTGTGTAGCCAAGTAGCCAACACAGTAACAATGAAATCTCTAGGGAAATACAATGCTCTTGAAAAAAACAAAACAAAATAACAAACTCAACATAATTTCTTCCCTTACTGTAAAAACATGTCATTGCAATTAAATATCTAGCCAATAGGCGTGCATTAGAACCGTACCCACGGTGTCCACTGACCAGTCACAACCTTTCATTAAATCCCAACGGCAATAGGCGTGCAAAACAAAAGTGACTGTGGATTTTAACCGTACAAAATATTCACAACAACAAAGACTATGGTGCTCTGCTCCTAACATATGCCTAGAAAATGATCAAAACCCATCTATGCCTGAAATATGCAAGCGTAATGATTGTCGTTCTATTTTATGCAAAAATGTAAAATTGAGGCCAAGCCACACAATAACTAAAGTGTTTAGGAACCGCTTCATATGCGACCATTCCAGAATCATAGCAATCGGTGCAACGACAAGAACAAGAGTTAATTAATAGGCACCAGTACCAAGTGATAGGCATGGCACTACCATTGGTTTCAACGGGTGTCCATGACGGTTGGACTAATCTATCAACAATACACTTCTCGCAGATTGTGATGAGAATATAAGAATTGGTGTCCATGTTCACACCAAGGACAAATTCCAAACATGCAAATATTTAAGAAATTTTCTAGAAAGATGAATCTGGGCACAACTACAAAACATTTTTAACACATAACATATCCACGTGCATGCAAAACAGTAAATGGTATGATGCAAACTGTTTGAAATTCCGACACATAACAGAAAGAATTTCAAACCAGTCATCCAATCACATGTATCAAATATCATAAACACCGGAAACACAAGCTGAAGCAGTAATAAAGAATCACACAAAAGTAAGCAAATAAATCTGTCTTAAGTACATAGTGTTATACACTCGCCTTGATCATCATTTCATTTCATCGATTTTCAGGTTTTGCATTCTGGTTTTATTGCATTCATATTTTCGGTTTTATCACAAAAAGCAAACATATTTTCCAACAAAAGGCGAATGAAAGTGGCATCACTTGCGACAAAACCTTCAAATGGGTGGCTTCGCGATTGTGTTTTTGAACTCGTTGGCTTTGAGACGATTTGGATTCTAGCGTCAAAAGTTAGTTTCGATCTCTTCTAGTTTTTGACAGTAGCAAAAAAATGACAATTTAGGGTGTCGGATTTTCACCACTGGACTTGCTTCGTCAAAGAACAATAATTGATGTGGTCAAAATCAATTTTTGTAGATTTTGATTTATTTTTTTTTTACTAAAAGTTTGACTGCTCGTCTAAGTCATCTGATTGTGCCCGGATAGTCTCTGGAGCTCTGATACTAATTTGTTGAGTGGAGGAGTATGGATCACACACTTATGGTGTAGGAAACTCACAAGAGAATTGAAAACAAACAACTCACAATTTTATTGACTTCACTCAAATACAAGAGAGAGGGATGAAAAATCACTCTAATTCTCTTCTACTCCATTCATACTTTTACAATCTGAATTACATGAGCACTTTGATAGGTAGACCAACCGAGAGGGATGAAAATGGGTAGTTAAGGCTATTGATACCTGTGCTAACAATAGATTGGTAGCAATGAAGATCGACATAAGAGTCCACCGTTATAGTAGTAGGAAGGATACGTCAAAGGTTCTAAGAGAGAAGTAGATATTTTAATATGTATGGATCTATTTAATGAAGAGCTCTCATTTGTTTTCGCAAACATAAAGGAAAAGTTCACCGTTATAGTAGTAGGAAGGATACCTACCTCAAGTTTACTTTTCTTCATAAAAATCATATATTTCTTTGTTATGATTTTTATGAAGAATGTTCATCAAAAGGGACCTAAGAGCATAAGCGTTAGCATCATTATATGGTTTGAAGCTAAAGTGGCAAGTGAAACATCAAATCTTTCCCATCATTGGGCTTGGGTGTGCATGAATAGAGTGAAGCTTCCTAATATAAAGAGGTAGAGTCGTTTAATGTTGCAGTTGTAGGAAATGAGTAGAGGATAGAGGGTAAGCCGGGCCAAGCGTGACATTTCAGGGGCTTAAAGTGAAAATAAAAAATGAGACACTTTATGAATTTTGATGAACAACCTACGAAGTAAATAGATTACCTTTTCCAAACCAAATAGAACTATTTATCAACACGGGAAAAAATAAAAAAGCTATAAATAAATGGTAAAAAAATCAAAAGCATCAATTGAATATTAGTATCCCAAAAAATATTACGGGAACATTACAAGATTTTAAAAACATCACTTAAATACCACCAGTAACATAAACATGGCAACCACTAATTAGATTAAAAGAGAACAACTACAAATAACATAACCAAATTTGTTAACTTTGTATAAAAATAGTTATAATTCAGCTCTTAATGTTTTTATGAAATAGTTTTAACTTGAAACATTCAAAATTCAGTTTTCAGCTTCACTTTTAAATTTCATCAAACAACACCCTTCACTCATATTGAAAGGGTAGGATTGTTTTGGAGAAATTAATAGTTCTGGGTTTCATTTCTTACAAGGGTTAAACATGGGGGTTTATATGTAATTTGCTGCCCGTAATCCTTTCCAGTCAGGAAAAACGCCGTCGTTTGGTGGGATCAAACTAGATTGTCCCTTCTTTCAGCACCTTTGTTCACGGTCAGGAGATCACCACAGCCACCGTCAGTCGGAGACGGATGTCGGCGTTGAAGACGGTGGACTGGCAATGGGAGAATGCCATCGCTGGCTCTGTCGCCGGACTTGCTACCGTTGGTTTCTCGCATCCCCTCGATGTAGTCCGTACTAGGTTTCTCTCTCTCTCTCTCTCTCTCTCTCTCTGTGTATGTATATATGTAAACGTGTGTATCCATACTTCTTGAATCTATCGTTTGGTGAATTAGTCCTTACTAGTTTTCGTCCGCTTGTTTAATTTTCAGTTAGTGACGGGCGAACCTCCAACCTCCCAATGTACAAGAACACGCCTCACGCGCTCTGGACTATAGGTCGTCTTGAGGTTTGCTTTTATTTCCGTCGTTTTGTTGTATTCATAATTCCGAGATACTGCGTTTTTCATTTCAGTAATTCCCACAATACCCGAAAAATGGCATAGAATAGAAAATGTCTTCAGAATAGGAAGGAAATAACTCTAAAGTCTATCAAAAATCTTGATGGCAAGCAAGAGAAATCTTCACCAGATTTAGGTTTGAGAGAGAGAGAGAGAGAGAGAGAGAGAGAGAGAGAGAGAGAGAGAGATTACAAACCACTAAATCTGTCAGAGAAACCCCTTTAGTTTCTTCACCCCCAATATAAGAACGGGAAATTCAGCATAGATAAAGGAAACACAAAATTCATTGTTGGAAAATGATTGTCCTGTCAGTTATAATGTGTGTACAAATATAGATATGCATATCTGTATGCATCTGTTTAAGTGTATATGTATACACACATGTATGCATAATTAGGGGCAGATCACAAGGTGGAGACAGATATTTTGGATAGCTTAAGCAGCAGCGAGAAGTATTGTTGACTATGTGCATTGAGAGATAGCGTGCGCAACCAAGAGTATTTCAGTAGTCAAACCTGCTTCTTCTTTCTATGGGATACTATTCGTATCCCTGCGATCTCAAAGTCAACAAACAATTCTTATTTTGAAGCGACTAGAGGCCGCTGCACACACGATACGTGTGCAATTCTTTATTCAACTTATTATATACATTTCGTTACTCAAAATGTCCAAAAATATCATGTGAAACGAGAGAATTGTATGAGAAACATGCTGGACTACAGCTCATATTTAGGTCTCTTTTTTCCCCCTCATTTTCTTCTAGTACTCATATTTCCAAGTTTATGCATTTTTCATTCCAGCACTTTTTGTCTCTCCCTCCATATAAGCTTCTTGTTTCTGATTTTCCTCGTCCATTTTAAACGACGCAGTATTCTGCATGGTGAAATGATATTAGTCTCGTGTTTCCTTCAGGGTCTCAGAGGGCTTTACGCGGGATTTTATCCAGCAGTTCTTGGATCAACTATTTCGTGGGGTTTGTATTTCTTCTTGTAAGTGCCACTTTGTATGTTGGATTTCTATTTTTGAATTAAATCGCTAAGACTTAGAAGTGAGAACAGGGCTACAACCTTTGTATTCCTGATTTCTCACCAGAGTTGTGGATCTATAGTATATGAGCAATAGTTCACTTGTTCATGTGTGTGCGTGCATATGCTTTAGTTTATCTTGGTACACAATGCTCATTCTGTGGTGGTCTACCTATTGTGCAATTTTCCAGGGGTAACTCTATTACATGATTTCTACTGAGCATCTTGTATGATAATCTTATATTTGTATGCTGGAGTGTTTGTTCGAGAAGTCTCCTGGTTGTTTCCAAGGACCAGCAATCAAATCCTTGCTTCATTGGGCTTGGGTGTATATGGGTAGAGTGAAGGCTTCCATAATTTTCAAGCCTATGGGACTATATGTGCAATTGTACATATATTACATGTAATTACGATATCACTCATTATAATTTGCTCTGACAAAAGGCTTAGGTTGGTTATGAGTCTTATGACACATTTACCTTAATAAGATGTATTGATGGTTAATTGTAAAGCATTGCAATTGAGTATAGATTATTGTTTCCCTACTTTTAAACACAATTTCATCTGTGAGTATTTTATGTGACTATCCATTTTAACTTCACCAATATTAAATCCATATGCAGGTCTATTATTCTATTAGAGATTGTAGCTTTTGATGGTCCCTTCTAATGGTCATTATTTTATATCAGAGAAGTGTTATATGTTATATGGAGAACGAATTTTTTGATAAGATGTGATTTTGCTTGCAATAGTTATCTCTGTATAAGTATCTTTAAATGTCGATGCAGGAAATTAACAGAACTTGCTTGAATTAACATTGGTCTTTAGTTTGGTTGCTTTTAGCTATTTATTGTATCACATTAAAGAGGTTCTTTTATAACTTCTCTGTATAAGTATCTTTAAATGTCGATGCAGGAAATTAACAGAACTTGCTTGAATTAACATTGGTCTTTAGTTTGGTTGCTTTTAGCTATTTATTGTATCACATTAAAGAGGTTCTTTTCTAACTTACCAACATAAATGTCTTTATTATTTTGTCAGTTATAGTAAAGCCAAAGAAAGATATTCAAAAGGCCGTGATGAGCTGACCCCAGGTCTTCATCTTGCTTCAGCTGCAGAAGCAGGAGCTTTGGTAAGTGTCTAAGTTCTGTTTCAGCAGACAAAAACATAAAGTCTTCATCTCGCTGTTGTTTGGTAGGAGTTTCATTAGAGTTACTTATCGGCTCAGGTCATGCCGCTTCTTTTGTTGGTATACGAAAGTATTCATATTGATGCAGGCCGAGACCTGCGAGGGTTAGGATGGTCCCGGGATGCCACTCGACGCTACTAATCGCGGATGCCACTCGACGCGACCAAGCCACACGCTTGATTGTAGGAGGAATCACTCACTCCAAGCAAGATGCACTTGCACAATATTTTCATAAACTCAAAACTCTTAAAACAAAGACACAACTTACTAGATAATCAAAACACTACTTTCAAACTATAATTACTAGGGTAATTAATACTTTTACTAGAAACTAAAAGACACTGACTGGAAGACTGAAAGACACTTTGACCAGAAACTAAAAAGACACCTTAGACTAAAAATAATACGCTAATTCCCATAACCATTAACACGCTCCTCTATCACATATTGTGTATGCAACTCAGTCAAAACTACAATTGATGAAAATTTAGGCTGGGAAAGTGCTACTTTTTGTTGGAGATAATAATTAGTATTTTTGTAATCTCAAATAATAGGGGATGAAAACTATAAGATTATATATTGAGATAATGATTTAGAGTAACATTTATACCCTTTTTTAGTACGAGAGGGTACCCTAGAAAAATGCACTTAATGGATGGAGGATCGAGTTTGCTCATGTTATGTTCATGTCTCCTGTTAGGGTCCAAGACATGAACATAACATGTGCACCCACACACCCGGGGTGGTAATGAGTGGAGAGGCTGACCGGAAAACAAGACTCCATGGGGAACCTGACCTCCAAGAATAGTAGAAGGCATACGGTTAATTAAATAACAAGCGGTAAGGACCGCGTCGCTCCAGTAAGACTTAGGAACCCGCATTTGAAATAACATGGCACGCATAACTTCAGACAAATGTCGAATCTTGCGTTTGGCAACTCCATTTTGTTGTGAAGTCCAAGCACAAGGATGATTAATGAATAATACCATGATCATCAAAAAATTGAGACAGAATAGTATGATAATATTCACGTGCATTATCAGAACGAAACATACGAATACATGTATCGCTCTTTCATAAGATAGAGATATGTAATACGGGAGAAATCATCAACGAAAATAACATAGTACTGGAAACCAAAAACATTGGGCACAAAAATAGGCCCCCAAATGTCTGAATGAACTAGCTGAAAAGGACTGGACACCCGACGCTCAACTCTAGGATAAAATGTTATTCTACGATGTTTACTAAACTCACAGACTTCACATGACAACTCTTTAAGAGAACCACATGAGGGTACTAGATGCTTCAAATTCTGAAGGGATGGATGACCAAGTCAATAGTGGTGTTGATAGGCAGACTCTGATGACTGAAAGGCAACTTGCTGAGATGAGTTATTATTGGACAGGTAATACAGAGCCACCACGCTCGCCCGCCACAAATCTCCCCGCGGTCTTGAGATCCTGAAACACAACCATGAGGTAGAAATGTGACGGAACAATCTGAAAAGGTAAATGAGCTAGAAATGCCGTGGGAGCGCCTAGCAAGTTTTAGAACCTTGCCTGACGCTCCATAACCTGAGGATCACTAGAGATAGACTCATAAATACGGAGTTCCTTAAAAGTGCCACGAAATTTGGAATAGTAGTCCTCCAATGATCCAGTACCCATTGACAAAGAAAAGAACTAGTGATGGAGATCATATGTACGACGAGGATTATTAACACCTAAATACATCCTGGCAACCCGATCCCACACTTCCTTGGCAGTGTCAAGGTAAAATAGAGGGCCACTAATCTGAGATTCCATACTATTCCACAACTCAACACGAATATGACAATCCTTAGCTTCCCAGTCACTATACTCCTTAGCCTCTTTGTTTGGAGGACCATTTGTCAAATAACAAAATTTCCTCTCTAAACTTTGACAGCGCGAGACCAAATAACATAATTGTTGCCATTCAAAGGAATGGAGGTAATGGAATCCTTCTCACGACGCCGAGAAGAGCTAGAAGTATTACCAATAACGATAGAACCAGAACTAGAGACAGACACAAACTTTTCTTCAGACATAACTATCGATCACCGCCAAATAACCATCAATAGATCAAAGATAACCAACAACTGCCTCAACAAATCAACCAAAAAATTAAGATAACCAACTAAGCAACAACCAATATTATACCACTAATTTCCTGAACCAAGATAAACAACTAATCAAACTAGATGAAACCACTGTAAGTCTGCCTCTGCTCACATCAAAGAACCCAACAAATACTAACAAAACATACCATCATACCAGGAACAACAAGTGACAGGGGCACGCCTAGCCAATCATCGACGATAGCCAAAGAACAGAAATCGACATGAGACATGCAATTCAGATGATTTTGAACACCTCTCGGGAGTACAGAGACTTGTTCGAGCATCAATAGAGCACTGGGTATTGTTCGAAATCAATTTGGGTGTGAATTTTGAGCAATGAAAGATCACCAGGTAAGGAATTTCGAATGTTTAGGTCGAATAGGACTTTTGGAGGATCGAACAAGGTTTCCAAGGGTCGTCTAGGGCTGTATAGATCTCGTATGTATTTTCGAGGGTCGTCTATGGCTGTATGGATCTCAGTAGGTACTGATTTAGGGTTTCGGAGTTGGATGATGTCGGCTGTAGAGGTGTTTTAGGGTTTCGAAGTTGTTGGTTGGAGAAGGCGATGGTCTTGGTTGGTGACGTCAGTGCTAGGTAGGGTCAGATGGTAGATGACGTTGGTTGGTTAGGGTTAGATGATGATGATTGATAGAGTTAGGTTATGGGTTAAGGGGTGGCTCTGATTCCATGTTGTTTAGATGAGAGAGAGAGAGAGAGAGAGAAGTGTGTAAGGTGTTAATTAACCTTACCACACGAGACCTTTATTTATATTATCTCATGCTCTATTACATAACCAAATTACCCGATGTGGGACAAACTATTCTAACACAGATTGTTATAACACCAACAAATACCCAATATGAAGCGAAAGATTACCAAATAAACTTCGCTTCAAGCTTTCAAGCATATAGAGGATCGCAATACGAGAATTGGATTAAATGAACACCAAATCTTGCTAGCAGAGCATGCCATAATCATTATGGCTCCCAGGAGTGCACATGAAAATAAAAACCAAGAATTAGCAAGAATCTGCAAATACAACTGTCCTATCCGTAAGATGGATAATAAAATTCAACATGTTGAAACTTTTCCTTCAAATTTCCATGGTGATTTACAATCACAACTGTCCATGGTTTTCAGAAATTCAAAAGGTTTCTTCTCAAAAATTGTTGAAAATATTTGTTGGAATTTCTATAACCCAAAAAAGAGGAGAAAACAATAAATGATACATTGAGATAATGATTTAAATAGAAAAATAGGATATATGGGAAAACTTATGGATCAAGAATTGAGATACACATGAAGCCCTCTCCTTAGAGAAGAAACATCTCCTTCATTCGCAAAATACCATGATCCTTCGGGAAGCTTCGTGTGCTGCTAGAGCTTTCTCCATTAACCAAGAATGGCCGAGATGCTCAAAGTAGTCAAAATATAAGAACCAAACTCAAAAAGTATGAATGAAACACCTAGTATTTTTGCTAGGAAATTATCAAAACAACTCCCGGTGAAATCTGTGGTATCTAGCTCTGTTCCTCCTATTCTTCAACAAAGGTACGCCTTATATATACAAGTAGTAAGATTAAGGGGCTTGGGCACACCGGCATAAAAGCCACCCTGACCCACTCCAAAGATGGCAAGGAGCCAACCAAGGGGGAAACGAAAAGACTAGGCCCAACAGATCAAAGCCCAACACAACACCCGAAAAACCCTAAGCACCTAACACCTGAACCAAAACCCCCATCCCGCTTACCAGAAGCCATGCTGAAAAACCGAGACACTACATCTCTAGTCCCGCACCGCCATGAGAACCAAAAACCAGAAACCAAACCACCGCCATCAAAGCCACCCAAAAACCAAGCCACAATCCCGAAGACGACAAGAACTCCATGAGTCGTTGCACCTCCGAAAAGCACCAACCAATCTAAAAAGCAACACCAAAAGATGTTGCCGGATACCTCCTGAAAGAATGAACCATCGCCCAAGGGAGCCACCGCCGCCGACAACCGGAAATAGCAAACCACCGTCCACCTGCACTGCTTGCACCACCACAAGCCGTTAGGCCTAAAAACCATGATCATCCAACAATGACGCATGGCGTGGAAGGCTACGGTCTGACGAGCCGTTAGGCGAAAAGGGACACACCCAGCAGAGCATCCATTGGCCGGAAACTGAGACAGGAGGAAGAGGAAGAAGAAGGTGTCTGTAAGAGGAAAGGCAGAGGAGGGAGGGAGGAGGGAGGGAGAGGAAGAGGGAGAGGGAGAGAGCCCGGGGGTAGGAGGAAGAGGGAGTTACAGATATATTTTTCACTTAAAAGAGGTAACGGTCCATTAAATAAACACCATCAAGGACCTTATCAAATGCAATAACCTCAAATAATGAAATGAAATAAGAAAACATAACAACATTGCTCAAGAATTCAATAATTGAAATCAGGGTAATAAATTCTAAATCACAAAATACTATCTAACACTTTTAATATTGACCTTGGATAATTGCTGATTACGATAATGAGATTGGGCCACTAACTTTTCCAAGGGTCACTCTGGTTGACTATTATTGTCGAGGTGCTTTGTTATCTGGTCATATTCTTGTTTGGGTCTGTCTAACCACAGTTCATCATTTCTAAGTTAATTCAGAATGCGTGCCATGTGATAGTCTCTTCAAGTATCTACGTTATATGTGCTTCATAGGTGCAACTTTTGTCCCTTTTTGTTATTTTATAAAGAGGAACTTTTTGAAAATCCAGGTGTGTTTTTGCACGAATCCCCTTTGGCTCGTGAAAACAAGATTGCAGCTTCAGACTCCTCTTCACCAGAATCGGCCATATTCAGGACTCTATGGTCTGCTTTCGTATCTTACTTTAATATGCTAATATTGTGGTCTTCAAGATAACCTGTTTCGTCGTGAGTCTCAACTTCAGCTTCAAGTGTAGAAATTCCATTCAAGCTTAACAATGCTTTATGTGCCGAAGTTTATGGTCTCCCTGTGTTATATGGAGCCGTATATTCGTAGTTGTATGCAGATATTTTAGCTTGTTCCATTCAATTGATTACACTGAGATGCAGTTGTTTGGTTGACTCAAATTTGAATTAGCAACATAAGGATTAGATCTTTCAGAACTTCAACGCGATCCCATACTTTTTTGTCTTAGAAATTGGCTAACCTCTTTACTTTTTTAATGCTAGCATAGCCCTGTATTTCCACATGTGCGCATGATACTTTAAAACTTTGTTTGTGGAACATGCTACTCTTGGTAAGTTCAACTTAAAATCTTCAATCCGGACCAAAATATAAAATAACCCAACAAAATGAAGATTTCAACTTTAGTTTATGTATCAAAATTACTCTGTTCAATGACACTAAAATTCATGGTAACCTTGTCAACAGCTTTTTTCTTGCTTCATATATACATAAGTACTAGGTACAACCGTACAAGTATGAGCAGAGGAATATGGACATGCTTACCTTTTTGTTTTTGTTGCTTTAAATGTGCAATTTCTTAGGCATCATTTGTTTCAGATGCTGTTAGAACCATACTGAAAGAAGAAGGGTGGAGTGCACTGTATAAAGGGCTTGGGCCGGGTCTTTTTCTGGTAAAGAGTTTTTCTTCTGGATAGCTCTTTTCCCTTCCTCTGCTGAGTTTCCCATTTGATAAAATCAACATTTGCTAAAATCAACAGTTGATTTTAGCAAATTTGGAAGCCATTTGCAAAAATCACCTGCTGATATTAGCACAATGGGAAGTGTAGACAATTCATTGATTCATCCTTGTCTTACAACTATGAGATTTTGCAATGGTTTCTTTGTGCTGTTTAGTGCAATTGGAAATTGTTATAAAAGTTCCCCCATCTCCAAATGGTTTTGACTCAATGCTCTTGAAGGAGTAAGTTAGCTACCAATGTAGCTTTGAATCTCTCTACTGAGCCATCTGCTCTAGATGTAATTATGTCTTTGGGGTCTATGAAAAGAATTTTGTAGCAGGTTGGATCAGTAAGGACTTAAACAAAACAATTTGCTTAGTTAACCTGAAATACTTCAGGATAGTTATATCATGCAAACTTCGGTCATAAGATGCATACAAGTTATCTCTAGTGAATTATCCTTCTTATCTGATGCTGAAGGTTTTTGTTCAAAGTTCAACCTGTCTCATCGTAGTACTGACTAGTGTTATGGACACAGTCGTGTCCAGAGACTTTCAATGCATGTGGCCCCCACACGATACACGTGGGGACCCCCCACATTGTACGGTTGTGTAAACATCTGTGTCGAAAGCATTTCCTCTTAGTAATTAACACATACCACTTCACTTATCAAACAATTAACACGTACCACTTCACCAACCAAAATAGGTAGTTCAAGCTTCTGTAATGGCGAGTTGAAGTTTTGTGAAACAACCTATCTATTGGTAGGGACTGAGAAGCTTTCTAGTTTTCTACATTAATTTCTTTTCTGCTGCTTCAGCAGGTAACACATGGTGCCATTCAGTTTACAGCATATGAGGAGCTTCGGAAAGCTGTTGTTGAGTTTAGATCTGCAGATAGCGAAGAAGACTCTAGTGCTGTCGAACTGTTGGTAATTCTATTTCTACGACTAATTAATTTGACACTAATTCTGAGTATAGGTGTGAAAGTGCAACTGTCTTTTACATTTTCATTCATGTATAATGTGCCTTAGGAATCTGTTGGTACTTCAGAGGAACTTTTTGTCCTCGAGAGGCTGAGAAAGCTGATTTTTCCACTGACTAGTTTTGATTTCAGTAACTTCATTATTTCTTGGTTCATGACATAGAAGATAATTTTCAGGTTCATTTATATTGGTAATGGAGGGTTATGTGTTGTAATGGAGGGATGAAGTGTAAGAATTTGGAAATAGATATTCAGGGTTTGGAGACAGATGTGCTATTGATGGGATCTAGATATAGAAGAAAGAAGAGAGAGGACATGAAGACTACCCATAATTAAATGACTTGTAACTTCAACATGACTAACGGAGAGGCTGCTAAGCAGCCGTGGTTAAAAGCATTTAGAATCACTGGAGTTTAACCCAGTCCTGCCAAATACACTCTCTGTGGTGCACAAATAACAATATTATCTGTGATCTTTATGTGTGCCTCTGCCTATGTGAAGAATCGAAGTTGCCTGTCATAGCCGCTTTCTTGTGAATCAAGTTAAGATGGGAGGCAGGGGATTTCTATAGGTGCTTTTTAAAGCTTACAATCATTGAGTTCTCTAAGCAGGATGGCAACAAACCATCTATTAAGATAGAGATACTAGTTCTTTTTGTCAGGTGTACCTTTACCTGGGGGCATGTCTTGAATTGATCATGAATGGATCAGTAAGTGAATTAGTGTTATGTCAATGCGTCACTGCATAGGATCTGACGTAGATTTTGGGGGATAGATGTTGGGATCATTGCTTGCTAATTGAGTATTTTGTATTTGGGTGGATGAAGACATCAGTTAGACATGGTACCAGAAATAAGAGGGTATAAGAATAGGTTTCTGGGAAGTGTGGTTGTAAGAACGAGTTACAGGAAAAGACTCTTTCCACATAGAAGGTATCAAATCTAGCAGAGTACAAATTGCTTGGATTGCTTGTTCACATGGTTACTTTTCTATTCGTGTTTTCATTTGGTCATGCGAATACAAGCCGATTGATATTAGGTGTGGGACTCACTTCTGGTAAATTGCTTAATGTTACTTACAGGTGCACTCTGTTTCACTATATTGAGATGATGGTACCTTCTAACTATATATTGCATTTCTCAGAACACTATTGACTATGCTACACTGGGGGCATCTTCTAAACTAACAGCTATTCTTCTTACTTATCCATTCCAGGTGGGCATCTTAGTTGTGTAATCATAATCGTTTAGTTGTTCATTGCTTTTTATGTAGTTGGGTGACTTGATTTTTTCTTTTTCAGGTTATTCGATCTCGTTTACAGGTAAAATTGATCCATAAATCAACACTATGGAGCTTACGTGTGTGGTTGTTACTTGTCATCGCGTTTCAAAAAATTCTCAAGTTAAACATAGACGAAACTGTTAATGTTGCTGGTGGAGTAGAAAGACGATTTAATCCCCTGCAACACCAGGCAACCAGCCATTGGAGATGTTTGATGGTGCATGGCTTGATTATTCATGTCTCCCACTTTCTTCCTAGTAGCTAAAATTTTGTGTATTCTTCCTTCACTGCAGCAACGACCTAGTAAAGGAGGAATTCCTATATACATGGACAGCTGGCATGTTGTGAAGGAAACTGCCAGGTTAGCAGCATTGTTGACGCTGGCCCTACTCTTCCTGGATATGTGGGCCTATTAATAGCCCAGTATGTTGTATGGTAACGATTTGAATTGGCCAGGTCATCATTATTGGTCCTGACCCTGGTCCGTCTTGACGTATGGACCCATAGCGGGGCCTTTCTAGATGCCAGTTGTTAAATTGGATAACTTGGGGATAATACCTAGAAAATCTGGAAACCTGTTTGTGTTGAATTGAGCCCTTGGATTTCCCCAGGTCCTTGGAAACTAGTTGGTTTAGTTGCCTTCTTGCAAGGATGATTACTACTGTTATGCTTATTATTACTATGTTGTAGTTATTGTTTTGAAGTTCCTAAGATGATGTGCTAAATTCCAAGTAGAGCAGACAAAACTAGTCCATTACCTCGTTAGAATGTAGATTTGTCCTTCTATAGTTTCCATGGTAAATTTTGACGTCAGGCTTAACTATGAAAAAACAACAGGGGCATGCGGGAAGGATGAGAGGAGAGGGAACTTTGGCGTCTGGTTCCACTTTAAATATGTGTAAACAGCAGTAGCGAACAAAATTGGTAAATATTCCCTTAAAGTAACTCTTTGAAGCCAAAAAATTACAAATTATCCCTGAATATTAGTTTTATGCGAGCTTCAGATTAAATGCATATCCTGATAACTGTTGTCCTGATGCCTTGTTTGGAGTGATTTTCTATGGTTATCTGATAGGAAAACACAATCATATTGTCTGTTGCATTTTAGGTATTGATTTTCCCGTTACTAGTAGTGGAATGGTTAGAGTAAGTATTGTTTTATGAAGCACCTACACACCTAACTGGTCACTGTATCCGTGTCAAGCACACCGGGACTCACCAGGGACGCGTGGGGGACGTGCGTGTCTCAGGTCATACTGTGTGAGAACATGGTAAGGGTCAATTTGTAACTGTAAAATTTATTTGATGGTTAAATTATAGTACAAATAAAAGAAAAGATAAAATCGCAAATAATTTTGTTAATCTTCATAAAACCCTAGTTTAAAATTTAATACATAAAAGTGAAAGGTAAGAATTACAAAATGATTTACGTTTTTAATTTTTTCTGGATGTAGCTAAGTGTATATAATATAAATACAAAATGATTTAAGTATTTAGGCATGTCTGACACGTGTCCGGAGAGTGGAGTGGATCACAGACATGTGAGGCCAGTAGACGTGTCCGCGCTTCTTAGGCTCGGATCATCGAATGGAACCGCAGTCGGCCAATTTTTCCTCATATGGGAGATCACAAGAGGAAAGTATGTTATTCTGCGCATTTAAAATTATGCATAACTTCATTATTGTATTACATGTGGAAATTAGGCAAAATGAAAAACATGCTACTATAAGCACTTGGTACTTAAGGACCAGTCAAATGCTATAAAAACGCATATTGCCTAACTATATTATTTTTAGATTCTGATTTTTGAGTTGTGAATGCTGAGAGAGTTCAACAGATCTCCAGTACACAGCATTACATTTTGTTGAAAAGGAAAGAATATTGTAGCACATGTTGTAAATCAATTAGGCAATTAGACAATTAGGAAGATTGTAATTAGTCTAATTAGGTAGATAGCAATTTCCTTATTATTTCCTTTCCTAAATTATCTTGTACACAGTCTATATATTGTGCCTCCTAGTGAGAAGAATACACATCAATTATAATCTTTCAACACATTTTTTCTTCCGTACCGTAATCCTTTGGGAGAAACTGACATTTCTCGTTTAGGATTTGAGATT
This sequence comes from Vaccinium myrtillus, assembly GCA_016920895.1. Classification (NCBI taxonomy): domain Eukaryota; kingdom Viridiplantae; phylum Streptophyta; class Magnoliopsida; order Ericales; family Ericaceae; genus Vaccinium; species Vaccinium myrtillus. Next base: position 17,918,967 of record CM029277.1, read on the forward strand.
TTACTACAATGTCCGCACGAATAGATTTGTCATAAGCCTTCATGTTATTTATCTCTCCATCTAACTACATTTCATTTTGCACTTGCAGATTTGAGGGGTTCCGGGGTTTCTACAGGGGAATCACACCAAATATGCTGAAAAATGTACCTGCGGCATCAATAACGTTTATTGTGTACGAGAATGTGCTGAACATGCTAAAATATACAAGAAGGAAAGATTGACATCTTTGTTTTCTTTACCTTAAAATTCTTTTGGTAGATCTTGTCAAATTTAGAACATGTGTTTGAAATGAAAAAAGAACATGAATGACACGTATACAAAAGCCCAATTGAATAACATGAGGCACTTCTAGTCATCACGACCTCTTTTTTTCAACTACATTTCCTAAAGAATGCCAATCATGTCATGTATGGAAGTTCTTCCGCCAATATTGGAAACATTAGACTTCAAGGTAACTGTGTTGAACCTGGAAATTTCTTTGACCTTGCAGCTGAATATTATGGTTATTTTGGTTGTCTTGGAGCCAACAAACAATATCAGACAATAATCTAAGTCAGTCGGTTATATTTGCTGGTTCATACTCGTCCGATTATCAATTTGAGATGAGCTGATAAGCAAAGGGAAACATTCGGTGATCGGTGGATAATGTGATTAGGAGGAGTGATATGGTTACAGTAGATGGTAGCACAAAACTGAGGGGTGGATCAAAATTGACTTTAGAGAGGTGGAAGTTCGAAATGGCTTAATTTTCTTGGATATCACGGAACCCGATGCCCTTAACAAAACTCAATGGAGTGACTAGTTATCTCCGGGTGTTGATGCCACATACTGTATAAGGTCTATGTCATGATGTGTATATATCAAATCTTATCATTGTGTTTCTTTCTTTCTCTACTTTTGTGCTTGCAGAGGGGAACATGATATCATTTGAGGCCATGCTACTTATTCGATTTTTTAGTTACGTGGACATCCTATAATGCTTCAAGAAAAATGTCTCATTTAATGCAGCAGGAGGCTTTCTTCATGATTTCAGAAATTTCTGTTTCACTTGTTTAGCCAGTTGATGCATTGATGAGTGATTGACATGATTAGGAACATACGAAAATTTTGTCATGTACTTGGGATAAATTCTTGTTTCCACTTTATATGGTTGTTAAGGGCATCCTGCAACTTCATAAAAGTTCTTTTCCCAAATTGGATGGCTGTGTTTCTTGCAAAAAAATCTTCCTACTGTGTCGACATATTGATCTAATCTCAGGAACATCTGAATTGGATCCTGTTTACAGGGGAGTGTTTTTCCATATAATCTCTCTCTCTCTCTCTCTCTCTCTCTCTCTCTCTCTCTCTCCATGGTCGTCATTTGTTTGTTTATTTCTTATAACATTCGTTTTTCCTCCTTGTGCGGACATTCCACGATGGGTGGTGGCCCAAGAATGTAATTTTCAGGCTATGAGGCATCAGATGGTACTTTGTAGCTTGCCTGTCCATAAGACTGAAGATGCTATTTTCTTATGTTCCACATATCAATAGAGTCTTGAATGCATTTTAAATCCATGAAATTGGAAGTGGCATCCAAGTCCTGATAGAAAAAGGAGATGCTCATTCCTGTGAGAAAGAATCAAAAAGCTGCTGCTTCAGCTGCTTTGGGTTTCTGATCCATTGCGGAGGTGTGCTTGTTATTTTTCTGCTAATCCCATCAGGTCTCTCTTACTAAGTTTCTTATTTTAGACATTATCCGTTCATTTTCTGTGTAACGGAAACCCCATGAGATATTCCGCTGATTGAACACCTGAGATTCGGTAGGATATATTCAATTCCAGGGTCATAAATCGACATTTGAAAAGGACCTTATGTAACCTTTGGTATGATAGTAGTCACTGTATTCTTCTTAGCCGGTAAAAGCTTTTACAAAGTTGATGCTCCCATCATATTGTATGATGAGTTTTCCTTGGTTGATACTTTAGCTAAAATTCACCTAAATTTGACCCGTCTGCTTGCAACCCTTAAAGAGAAGGGTTGACGTGCATGGCAAGCCTTCACTTCTTAGTTCTCTGTTAAAGCATCTGTAGTAAGACATGAGCTTGCAAGTAGTTGTTGTATGTTTATGGGAGGGACTACACCCCCCACTTGTTTTGGCTTGCATCCCCACTTCCCCAGCCTACCATCTCAATGGGCAGACCAGGCTGTAATTTTTGAGTGTTGTCCCTCCATTCATGCACATCAGCTATTAAGTTAAAAGCTGTGTCTTGTAATGAATTGCCAACCACAACGTGTCACCCTTCACTTTATGGCTTTTTAATTATTATTGCTGTTTGTTCTTGGAATGCAATTTGGTTTGACTATCCCCTTGATTTCTTATACTTGCGGTTGCTTGATGCTCTGCAATTTGAGATTCTTGACTTATTCTGATTTGTTTCTCACCGAATCAGTCATGTACCATACACCTGTGTCCTCCTCTTGTTCCTGCTTTGTTTCATATTCGATTTCTGCTCCTGTTTATGTGTACATTTGGATAGGCAGCTGAATATTAAAGTACATTACATTGTGCAGTATCGAAAAAAAATTTACATTGTACCATTCTAGCAGGTTCAGCAAAGGGCTGTGTCTGGTTGTGTTTCTTACACATACAGATGAATGCATAACAGGTTACATTTTGTTTGCATGCAACTTCTACTTTTCTTTGTATACATCTTTTACTGCTGCTCAAAGGAATCACATTCCTGCTCTCATTGTAACACCTAGTACACAGTGATATGGACTTCACAATGAAACTTTGAATTATTTAGGAGTTCTACAGCTCAGATGAAAGCATGAAAAATGTACAATGAATTGAAATTTGTCTTCTGCTTCTGTTGACAAAATTTTAAGACTTGATGCCATCTGAAATTATTCTCAATCTGCTATAGAAAATTTACTAATGAAAGAGAGGATCTCGTCGGAGACTTCTTGAGCTTTCTCTTGGTGGATAAAATGATGTCCGTCAAGAATAACAACTTCATTGTTGGGAACAAGGCTCTTGAAAGTAGCTCCCTGTAGATATTCCCTTGTTCCGCCGCAGTCAAATCCAATATCTTTGTTTCCAACTATTAACTTTGCTGGAACTGATACTTTTGAACCTTGCCATGGTGCGAGAAGCTCCCAATTGCTGCCATAAGTTTTTAGATAAAAAATTCCCCAATTAGTTCTATCAAATTGTCCTCGTGTCGATGGGTTGTTTGGTTGTGTTTTTTTTTTTTCCCTGTTCTCCTTTTACATTTTTATTTGTGTGGAAACAATTTTCATGCATCAAAAACATTTTTTGTTTTCTTAGAAGTGGATTACTTTTCTAGAAGAATCCCAAAAAAGATTCCCAGTAATTGTTGATCAAACTATTTTGTTGAAAACAGAAAACAAAAATGATACCAAATTCAAGTCTTTAGCAGAAAAGGCTGTGGTTGAAGACTTGAAGTAATAAACTCACAGATCGATGGCACGGTAATAGTTGAGAGGTCCGGTGAATCCAGACTCCTGGAATTTATCAGCAAAGACCTGGAGTTCGTCCTCAGTAATCCATGGTGGCAAAAAGGAAGGGGTTTCGAGGTAATCGATAATCTCCATGCCCGGCGGAGCTATCAGCGGATCGGTCTTGTTGATTAGTATGAACTTCTTCATCACGGTCACATAATCACATCGTGCAAATGCCTTTTCTGCCCTTCCGGGTTCCTGTCAAACCCGGAATATAAATGGATACATGTAATTGCTCGTCTGTCTATATATATGTATATGTATTTTTTTTTGCAAGGCATATATGTATATGTATTGATGTGTATATAGAACTGTATAGAGAGAGGGAGAGAGAGAGTACCAGGAACTGAGATACATAGTAGTCATCTCCAAACATTTGTTTGTAGGATTCAGTGGTTTTGATATTAGGAGACCTGGGTGAAAATGGAACAGAGAGACAAACCAGGGCCTTAACTCTATCAGGCCTGAATAGGCCGAGGTACCAAGCAACAACAGCTCCCCAATCAGAACCCACTACAAAAGCCTTGACATTCCAAAAACAAAAGTAAATCAAAGTTCAAATTTCTTTTGCCAGGTTTAACATAAATACATACATACGAAAAGAGATGAGGTTAAGGTGGCGGGGTTTGAACCTGTTGCTCACCAAAGTGATCAAGGAGGCCGATGAGGTCGCCGACGATGTGGAAAATAGTATAGGACGAGGGAGATATAGGAGAGTCTGAATCACCAAAGCCTCTCAAATCGGGTGCGACGGCATGATAGCCGTGGTTAGCCAAGTGGGTGATCTGGTGGCGCCACGCGAACCAGAATTCAGGGAAGCCGTGAAGGAGGAGTACTAGCGGTCCTGTCCCTTTCTCTGCTATGTTCATCCATATGCCGTTGGTTTTGATCCTCTTTTGGTTCACTTCGCCCATAATCATCGTCATCATCATCCTTACCCTCGGACTCTGTTTGTGTGTGTGTGTGTGTGTGTGTGTGTGTGTGTGTGTGTGAGAGAGAGAGAGAGAGAGAGAGAGAGAGAGAGAGAGAGAGAGAGAGATGTTCAACCTTGAACGGCAGCCATTTCTGGTGAACTTGGTATTATTAAAACGATTTTGACAAAATTAGGTGGAGGAGTGCTTGTGACTGGGGCAAAAGGTCCATTTGGGGGGGCTTCGCTTTTGACTAAATAAAAGGAAGAAACTGTCTGGTGATGCAGTAGATATTTACAATGGTTATTGTAAATATCTATTGCAATGAACAGATTTTCATTTTATTTCGTTAAAAGAACGTGAAAACAGTTGCAAATAGTAACTTTTGATGCTGCTTTGCTGTTAACTGTAATTGCAACATTGTTGAGCAAAATTTCTAAGACAAAGAAACAGAAAATGTCAGATAACTTCATTCAATTTGAAAAGGACAAGTACAAATTAGAATCGTGCACTTTCTACTGCGTTAAACTGCCCAATTATTTTCGGAATCTGCTTTTAGATTTACCACCTCCGACACTTACTAAAAGAGATTCTCAAAAACCAAAATAATGCGGTAGACAGGCCAATATTTACAGTTCACCAACAATATTGGAAGTAGATCCAAAGCTCGTGCCACGATGATCAACAGGTATACAGCAGCTATTATCATTACGCTGAACCTTCAGAATTACCGAACAGACATGATAGAACAGCTTAATCAGCATTGTGAAGTTCTGTATGGGACCCTAGTTCATGTCTCTGGATGCGACTCATGTTCCCTAATTTAGGATACCATTGGTAGGACTTGTAGGTTATGGCTCAAACCCTTCTTTAGAATACACTTCTGAATCCCCTGTGCGGTACTGTATCGTCAAGCCTATCTTGCCCGACACCCCATTTCCATCTATCTATTAAAAAAGAAATCAAGAGTTGTACTGTCCAATCAGGGGATGGACACCCACACACATACTTCACAAAAGATCCATGCAAAAAGTTAATAGCAGAGATGAATTATAGAGATTTTACTTGCCGAGGCACTATAAGCCCAACTCCAGATGGCGCACCTGTTTACCCAATTCCAGAATGCACAACTCAAACAGTGATTCGCGACATACAAACACAACAATGAAATTAGGATTTAGGAGGCCAACAACATAGATTATAAAAACAGACAGATATGAGCCAAAACGCAAGTCTCTTATCACGGAGAACCCGAAGATAAATAGGTGCATCTCTTACAAGTATCCACCACAAAGAAGTTTTCACGCTTAATATACAAATACCAGGACCTATTTTGCAGCTTATCAATTAAAACCTCACCATTGCCCTGATTTTCAGAATCACTTTATTTTTCCTTCTTTTTATTGTTATCAATCACTTTCCTTTTATCATCATTTACGTATAAAGAAGAGAACTCATCGAAGTTACACTCTCAAACGACTACAGGTGAGGAAAATGATCTGTTATTACACTTTATCGTCATGGAACCACCACCTGGTCTCCTTAGGAGATCTGCCATTTTTACACTTCTTTACATAGCCATCATTATCATCTGGGCGTTGCTGCAGTCAAAACGAACAAGATTAAAACCTCAAATGCTTTTTAGCAGCAAAACAACTTCAGGAAGAGTGCAGCTGTGATAGACACACCAGTAGCGCAAAAATTTATGAAATCATTTGGTTCAGATTCATTATCAGGGGATGCTTGTAATTTACCCTACAAGGATATTTTTCAAAATTCCCACTTTGTGCGGTGGTGAACAATAAACCATAAAATAAACCACATGGAGAACACAGCAACAAAGCCCATAATTTAGGGAATCACCTTGACGGTTGAACTTGAGAGCATGGAGAGAATGCTGATACAAATGGAACTTACAGTCATGGCAGGGGACCATGAATCGTACAAAATATCTACAAACCAAAACGATCCAGAATGTATTAAGTTTCAGTTTTCTAGATGGTAAATGTGCACAAGCTTATATACAATGGAAAGTAAACAATAAAATTTTACCCAGCAAGTTATATACTAATATTCTCAATTGTTATTGTAACCAAAAAATATATATATTCTGAATAAAATATGTACCAATTCCAAGTTCAACAATCATATGGAAATAAGTAGCCATAAACTGAGTAGTGACATGATTTTGGGGCATCTTTCCCCAACATGACTCGGTATACCTTTCAATATTTATCTGTACAGACTACTTTATACATCACTCCAGAAGCCTAAGCAACTATTGAGCAATCATTAAGAAACGAATGCACGGAGGAAAACACAAAATTAATCCAGCTCATTCTATATCAGCGCAAATGCGAAGTCGTTTATGATAATAGGGAAAATGCTATGAAACCTTTATCAAAGGGAAAATAGTACGCAAACAAATAACATTGTATGTAACCCTGTTCATGACTCCACAGGACAATGTTGACCAAGTTAGTTGGAGGTTCTCCATTAGAGGCACCAAAAGTGAATAACAGATCAAGACACTGAAACTATGCGATGTCATCTTTCGAGCTCGGTTTGCAGTCTGTTGCAAGGAGAGCTTGAACTACACAACCCATGGGAGTCGAGTTAACTGTCAAAAGTTAGAGAATCACTACTCTTGCCCGTCCCCACTCCCCAGACCCAATGATGGTTGGAACCCCTCCAATTCAAGCCCAACCTGCCCCATGTGTTGCCCAAAAAAACAAAGCTTGGGATAAAGAGGAAGAAGGTAAAAGCTGTCTCCAAGAAATCAAGTGCCAGAAGTAGATCAAGCAGATAATACCAGATCATCAGAGTGTGGACAGAGGTCAAGTAAGCTACATTGAAAGCTTCAATTCACCAAATGTCACATAATTCATTTTCAGCCGATCAGTAGACATTAGCCACTTGTCCAAAAATTAAAGACGATCAAAACCCTTATGATGGTGCTAACATTAATTTGGATTGAGGAGTTCAGGCGGTAGTGAAGGATGTGGAGGACAAGGGTTATAAATTATAATTATAATGTGCAGGTTGTTTGCAAGGACAGAGGGGAGGTGCTGCGCAGCGTGCTGTGCGGCGGTTTTAGGCGCCGTGCCGGCATCTTTTCGACGATCGGAAACGTCCACTGCGTAGAGCTCGTCGAGTACTACAACTCCACCAAAAATCAATTTGATCAGATATTGTTAAGTGCATTATCGGAATGCATATAACTTGAAAAAATCAGAACATATAAAACTTGAAACGCTAGATGAAAACTATTAAACCCATTTTTTTCAAGTTATTTTAGTTCCAATGAGGGACTTAACGATATTTGATCGAGTTGATTTTTGGTGGAGTTGTAGTACTCGACGAGCTCTACGCAGTGGACGTTTCCAATCGTCGGAACGATACCTGCACGGCGCCTAAAGCCGCTGCGCAGTGCTGCGCAGCACTCCCCCTCTGTCCGAAAGAAAAAGATGGGAAGTGAGGTGTTGGTTATCAAAATATTGGCCAACACCAATCAGTGATGGACGCAGGATTTTCACAAATAGAGGGGCCATAATACGAAAACAAAGAGTTTGGAGGCACTAGTAAAACAAAATAATTTCCAACGGATTAAAATTAATTAATAAGATTTTGACGGGCCAAATCACTAGAATCTTTTGTAAACAAAAACACATACAGAAAACAACGTTCTGTAAAAGTTTGGAGGACTTGTGCCCCCGTATTCTACTCCTTTTGTCCACCGATGATTTGTCCCAAGTAATCCCCTAACTTATAATACAAGCGTTACATACTAAGCCTCAACAGCTAACTTAGTCTTTACAAATGTCAGTTAATGAGCTTCTACAACTCATTCGTCAATATAGTTAACCAAAACAAGAGTGAAGAAAGGTCACCCTCCTTTCCTCCAACCTAAGAAGCACTGACACTCTTAGAGATCGCCCTATCCATGTCGGACACTCCGACGACATGCAGGAACACATATGGGACACACGACATTGGGCGACATGTCGGGGTGGAACACACTGGGACACACATGGGACACACTAGGGGTGATCTTTAATTCTTTATAAATTTAATATCTTTTCCCGGGAAAAATATTTTTATGTTCAAAAGTATTGGAGCAAAAGTGCATTATAAACCTTTGGGTATGTGTCCAGGGGACATACACCATCAATCGATAATGCATTTGATAAGAGTCCATAGTTATAATCTAGGTTTGCATAAGTACAACAAATTATTTAAACAATTGTCGTGTCCCCTACCGAATTCGAGTTGCCATTTTCTGAAAACAGTTGTGTCCTTTATAGATGTCCCTGTCTCATGTCAAACCCATGTACGCAAGCATGCGTGCTACATAGCCTCCAACTAACTATTGTTTCACCTAACAAGTGGACCTTCCCCTCGTAACTTACGGTTCCATCCACTCACTCTCCCTTGATCCAAATGGAGAGCTAATATTTGACCACTCAATGTGGTTTTTTCATGGTGGCTGGAGTGGGACTGATCTTGTGAGTTCCTTCACATGCACCTACTGTAGGAAATCTCCAAATCATTTGAGTTTCAAATGGCTTATTGTTGAACAACATGGATCCGTGAGTGATTTGTCCCACAATGGTTGGATGTGAAATCAAAAGTAGTATCTGTTGGGTAAGGTCGCACTTGTTCACAAGCGAACATCTAATCATGATCCACACTGCATTGGCTATAAGAGAATTCCATTGTTATGTTTTGCGCTCCCCTTTTTTCCCTGTGCTTTTGTCTTCCTATTCCTGCCATTTTGGCATTATCAGTTTTCCACAAGAGTGTTCTCCATTAGGTCAGAACGTACATTCCCTGAACTACATCAAATAGGTTGCATTGTATTCTAAAGGCAGAACTTCCACAGTTCCATTGTGCACACAACTACTTGTTGGAAAATATTGCCTAAAAGACAGCGTTTGGAGAAAGTGCCTTGCAGCGAAGAGATACATCTTTGTCACTATTGTTGCCAATCCTTTCATTTCCGGTACTAAAATTGCAAACCAACTTCCATAAGGGGCTTGGAGTTTCTTCCTTACCACCTAAGAGGTAGCTTATTCCAAAAATAGAAATATGTCAAGGTTTCTCAATTTACATTCAATAAGTCATAAAATCTCAAGGTAAATTTGGACAGTACATATCCTAAGGGTTAATAACTTAAAAGGCATTCTGAAAGACAATGATGAAAGACCATGTTGCTGTGAATTCTGGGCGGACCAGTACATGTAATCATAAAGAAAATTAAGTGAAATTCAGGTGTCAAATATGAGTGACATTCATTTGTGATGACACCCCGTAAAAAGTTTCAGAAAGCATTAGATCAACAGGCTCTCCAATCAAGAATCCCCAAGGAACATAAAAAGAAAAAAATAGACAGTGTGACATTTGGAATCAAGGGTAGACAGTATGTTATTTTTTGAGAATGACAAGTTAACATACAAAAATAGTGAAACTACTTCTGGATCTAAAAGAATACTAAGCAAAAAGATAACAATTTCGCCTGCAATATTACCTAAACAAATGTGACCGTTGCTATAGATATGAGGGTGCAGAGGAGCTGGTGGCAGAAATATAACCTTTGTCCAACCCAATATAAAAAACAAAAAACAACCGAAAACAGGTTACCATCGCCACAGATATAAATTCATTAAGAAAGGACAAGAGAAAAGAAACCAAAGCAACATCTGATGACACCCACGCACCTGTGGAGCTTCCATGGGATAATGCTCAGGAAAATCGACCTGAAGCTGATAAGTTTCATTAACATACAGAGTTCCTGGAGCTCCATTCACTTCAATTACCCACCTTTGCATCAAAACCGCCCCACCATTATCGGGATAATATATAAATATGACACAATCCTTAAAAGACTACCAATAAGCATGTTTACAAAGCTACAGGGATGCTCTACTGGGTGTGTAGGGGGTTCAAGCGAACCCCCTGAATTCATAAAATACACTAAAATTTTGTATCCTTTCCATAGGATTTGATTTTCCTCATGTATTATCTGCACTGAGTCATTTGAGCGAAGCCAAAGCAAATGAAAATCTAATACAATTTTGAGGGGTGCTCACGGTCCGGATTGGCTTGAATCCAATCCTAATCCGCGAGTCACGGTTTTTTAAAAATAAAATCCGTGTCCGATTCAATGTTTTAAATGGCTCACGGCGCACCAAGGCGCAATGGTACCCTGGAGCAATAGCGCATGGCGCACGGCGCTGCACGCGCCATAGCAAACCATGGTGCACTTTATTATAACGAGTAGAATTCTAATATAGGCATAACTTTCAACACAAGCAAACGCTTTTAAAACGTTCAAATGTCATAAAACATAAACATTTCAATGTTTCAACCACCAAATGCTAAGCAAAACATAAAATCCATAAAAAAAAAAGCTAACATATAGACGTTTAGCTTTGGAGACAACAAAATTAAGGATACGGTAATCTAATTTTGATTCATGCATGCATGCCCATCAATCAAAGATGATGGCAGAGAAGAAGAAGATAATACGTGGACAGAGAAAGGAGATTGATGGGAGTGGAACAGAGATCGATCGCAGAGAAAAGATAATATGCTGCTACTGTTGGCTGCTGCTAATAAATACAATAGATATCTCTGATTTGTAGGGTTAAGAGTTAAGGAATTTATCCAGTACATTGCCCACCTTTTGTGCATCATAAATCAATGGCTGAGATTGATTGTGGCACAATATGATTAAAAAAAAAAAAGGGCAAAAACATTTTATGGCTCGCGCTATGGCACCACAGCGCCTTGTCTTGTGGCGCGCGCCATAGCGCCATATGTGCGTTGTTGTGTCATGTTCCTTGCCATAACCCCCCATAGCGCAAAGGGTGCGCCTCGCCATGCGCTATAGCGCAAGCGCGCTATTTAAAACACTGGTCCGATCCAAAAGTCTCACGGTCCGGTTCCAATATGATCTGCGATTCACGGATCAGTTCCGGATTTGTTCACGGATTTTCAACTTATTTTAAAAAAAACAATTTAAGGCCAAATTAACACACGGGAATTGAAGGCCAAATTTGTGTCGAAACTCAACCAGTAGTAACTAGTAATATAGTGGGCAGCAAAGGATGTTCATCATCCAGTTCACAAGCAAAAGCAGTTCATCATCTCAATCTGTAGCAGTAGGAGGCCCCATAAGAAGTTCAAGGAGGAAAAGTGGATCCTCCTCTTCAAGCCTTTTGAATACTTTTTGATACGGTGAAGCAATACTTAACATGAGATAAGTTGAGTTCCATCTAGTTGGAACATCAATGCAAACACTCTTTGAGGAACTTATTCCCTCACTCACCACACAAGTCTTGAAATCTTCGTTCTCCTTATCTATACATACATATTTGTTTTTTAAATAAAATTATATATACTGAAAATCTCACGGTCCGGATCGGTTAATCCACGGTTTCAAAATTAAAATCCGTGTCCGGACCGTGAGTGACGGTTTTTTATTTTTTGAATCCGTGTTCGGACCATTACTCCACGGTTTAAAATCCAAAACGTGCGGATCGGTTCGGTCCGGACTGGATTCACGGTTCACCGGTTTTTTTTAGCAGCCCTAGATAGTATAGCTCAACAAAAACAGAAAAAATCAGGCCCAATAAAAAAAAAGTACTTTATTTAGAGTTTTATAGGAAAAAAAATTTATGTGCAATTTTGTCACCGCTACACTAAATCCTAGAGCCGCCCCTGCAATGCTATTATGCTAATGACCAGCCAGATATCTTCATCCAATTCAAATATCAGATGCGATAACGCGAATTCTTTTGTTAGAGAAAGATAAGGGTTTGCTAATCATAAGGTGCCATGCTTAATCAATTATGGAAGCAATTAAGCACATGCAAATAACAAATGGGGGAAATTTCTCTCAATATATTGAAATTCTTGGGACAAGAGAAAACAAACCTGTTTGAATTTGGGAAAAGAATCAAACAAATGAAATAGAAGGGATAACTTATGAAACAAATACAGTGGAAGAAAACCCTAGTAAAGAGATCGAGATACCTCTGAAGATTATCGGTGACCTTGTGTTTAAATCCAGAGGGAGGATTGACCTGCCACTCTACCAGCTCCTTCTGAAGTCGATTCGAAGCAATCTTGCTTAGAGCCTAAAATACCCAACCCATCATTTATCAGCAAAAAACAAAAACAACGACCAATAAGGATTGAAAATGAAGGATGAACTGAGAAGCATGGAAATAGATACATAAATAACGGGGCCAATACATATATGTGTAGAGAGAGAAAGAGAGAGAGATGAGGATGATGATGACCTTTCGAGAGGTGGTGGAGGAGGCGGTCATGGCTTTTTGCATCCACAATGGCGGGGTTGACGATCTACGCATATAAATACATATACGCAGTTGATATATTGGTCCCGTAGTCACTCGCGCTTCATTTCCTTCTCTTTTCCCTTTTTATATTAATATAATAATATAATATAATATATAATATATATAGTAAAAATAAAATACTGTAATATATTTACCAGGTCCCGTTCCACTAAAATAAAAACAGTTTTGTTTTAACTAAAAAACTATCTTATTCCACTAACAAAAAATCACTTAGTTTTTTTTCAAAACTAAAAACCAAAAAAGCCAAAAAACTAGTTTTTAGTGGAACAAGTTAGTTTTTTTTTGTAAAACTAAACATACAAAAAACTAGTTTAATGGAACAAGTTAGTGGAACAAGTTAGTTTTTTTGCAAAACTAAAAACCAAAAAACTAGTTAGTGGAACAAGTTAGTTTTTTTGCAAAACTAAAACATCAAAAAAAAACCAAAAAACCAAAAAAACCAAGTTAGTGGAACACCTCCTCACCCTCGTCCCCGTCTGTTTATTTCCATTGAGAGATTGTTGTCTCGTGTTTTTGTATTGAGTACTGATTTTCAGATTTCAATGTTTTTTCTATTTCTAATTTTTGTGTCGTTTCACACAAATTATGGTTTCACACAAATTATAGTGTTAAAAGTGGCGGAGCCACATATAGGCCAGTGTGGGCCCACAAAAATTATGGTGTTAGCCGTGGCGGAGCCACATATAGGCCAGTGTAGGCACAGGCCCACATTGGATTTTTTGAAGGATTTTTTTTTTGTTGGCAATTTTTAGAAAAAATATACATCACTTTTTTTATATATACAAAAAAACTAATTAGTACTCTTGAGGCGCCATTACTTGGTGTTATAATGTCATTCTCGTGTTATGTGGGACCTAAAACTAAATATATGAGTTTTACCTGAATATGTGATGAAAGTCGATAAAAAAAGTAATGGAGAAGGGTGTTAAGGCATCACGTGATGCCCCAGAACCACTGTATAACTAATTACTCACAAACAAGCCTTAATTAAGTAAATTTTTGCCTCAAAACTATAGCGTGTTTACGAAACCCCATATCTCCACCAACTCGAACCCCAGACCTACCCCTTGGAAGCCAAGGCGTACAACAAAATAGACTAAGAGAAACATTTATCCATAAAATGTAAGTCAAGCGAGACTCATTTCAAATGAAAATCAAGACATGTTAGATTCTTAAGAAGAGTTTTTTTTTTTTCACAACAAAAGTACTGACATTTATAAATTGTGCCCTCACTCGAACAATTTCTGGCTACGCCACCAGGTGTTAGTACTTTATATATTTATCTTTTATCATCATAATGGGAAAATTATAAATTGTAGGAATAAAGAAAACTAAGATTACAAAAGCAAGTGCTTAAATGGATTACCTAATATGAATCAATCCAAAAGGAAGGAAGGAGTACAAATGACAGTTTCCTATATGTGTTTTGTAGATGTATTAAAAAAAGACAAATTTTAGCAAACGGTGTCACAAGTAGTAGCATCTAAATGCGCAAATATAGTTGCAGGAGCAGGGTTGGTCAAATCATCTACAGGTACACAAATTGCTACGACTTGAAGATGGAATATGATTATAAAACTTACTTATCATTTGATGTTTAATTTTTAGTGCTAAATTTGATATCGAAGAAGAGAACCCAACTTGATAAATAAAATAAAAAAAGGGAAATGACATTTCAATGGGAGAAGGGGTAAAAAAAGACAATTCCATGACACTTTTTGAAAATCATCAGGTACTGGGTGGAGGAATAATAATTCCAATTTCATGGCATGAGAAAAATTGTCGGTCAAAAATACTTCCTTGTTTAAAGATTCAATACAAACTTGTCTTGCCCTGTGAAAACTGTCACGCCCTGATTTTCATAAACATAAATACATATTTTCCACGTGGAGGTCAACGCCGTCCATAATCAACGTCAAATACAACCCGATAGTCAAAAGTAAGTAAAAGAGTCTAACATACCCGAATATGGTTACACGAGTCTTAAAGTTTTCAATTTCACAACTAAAAGCAATGAATTACAAGTTAAGAGTTCATCTTTTCCAAAATACTACTAATCCAAGATGATCTCCTAACTAGTCCAATGAGCTTTCAAAAAAATGAAGTCATGCATGCACTCCTACACGCCAAGTCATGATCATCCATGTTGTGTACCTGAAAATTAATAGGGTGAGCTCACTAGCCCATAGGAAAACATCTATCGATTCTAAATGGAAATGAGATGCTCATGAGTACAACAAGAAGATAAAATCATATAAGAAGGTCAAGAAGATCAATGACAAGTGTTAAGAATGATATAAGGGTCCATTGTCATCAAACTAGGTCAATTACCACTCCGCTGTATCCAATACGTACCCAACACGCCATATGTGTCCTAAACATTTACCATATACATCTCATTCCTTTAAAACATTTAGTTATATTCCGGGCATGCCATATAGGCCCCTTGTCACTCCGGGAAAACCATAAAGACCCCGTGTCACCCCAGGCATACCCTATTGGGCCTCGTGTCACTCCGGGCATACCCTATCGGGCACCGTGTCATCATTACCACATTCTAAACTTTATTTCATGCTCATTAATATCATTACGGTGTCCATGTGTCTCGTCATCTTAATTTCATGTGTTGGTTTCACGCCAAACTCGTGTTTTGTGTCACCCGAACGTGTCCATAAAAGTAATCTCGACCCGAGTGTCAATGATGTCGAAGTGACCCTCCCGAACCCTAATATGTGACCAAAAACTTACAAAAACAAGACACAATCAATGGATCATGATTCAAGAAATTTTCCAAAAAAAATGGGTGTCCTATCGATAGGAGATTAGGTCATATTGATAGGACGCAGATTAGATTGGCCATTATTGAAGCATCAGAGAGTCCTATTGATAGGAGGTAAAGTCCTATTGATAGGGCGTCAGAGGCTCCTATCTATAGGAGATCAAGTCCTATCGATAGGACAGCCATCAGATTGACCAAAACGAAAGGGGAAAGGCTCCTATCGATAGGGAATGAAGTCCTATCGATATGACAGTACGAGATCCAAAAAAATTCAAGTAAATGAGTGATCAATGGGGCTTCTTTTTGGGCAATTTTCTTGGTTCCAAATGGACATGTTAAGATGCAAGAGAGGTTCAAACAACATTGTAACACAACATATCACCAATTTACAAGATTCGAGAGTTTTCCCCAAATTCAAACTAACCAAACAAGGCATGAATAGGATGAATTGAACTATATGGCCAACAAATTAGCTAGGGGGTCAAATGAGAGACTAAATAACAAACATACTTTCATGAGAGAGTGACTAGAAATCATGCTTACTAAGTGATTAACCAAGATACAAGAGGAAATGGTTCAAACAAGGGATATACCCACAAACAATCAACATTTTCCATTAAGAATTGAAGGATGATTCCCTACCTCTTGTGATGAATTTGAAACCCCAACCCAAGCTCAAAATTCAAATGAAAATCCTTCAAACACCGGTAGGAAAAAAGTACACCAATGCGTAGATCACGCGATTTTAGGAAGGTTTAATGAAGGGGGTTTGGTTGGAGACTTGTTTTGATGGAGGTTGGTGAAAGAAGTAGAGTGGGGCTTCAATGGAGGAGAGAGGGAGGAGAGAATGGCTAATTTTTTGGGGGAAGAAAGAGGGAAGTGCTTTGCTCTCCTCTCACACACACCACACAATACTTAAAGCATACACACCACACACTCAACAAATTACACTAAAAGCCCAAAAGTGGCTTGTGTAAACCAAAGTGGTCCTTCCTCACACAATACACTATATGCTCCAACACTTAGTCATTTTATCATTTCACGCAATTTCTCACATTACCCCGATGTTATTTACGAAAAATAAATATGATTTTCCGGGTCTTTACAAAAACCCATTCCCCTTTAAAAAATAAAAAATTGAAATCGACGAAGAACAACTCTCTCCATCATCTGTCGCTCTGCACGAAGAACAAAACTCTCAAACTCTCTCCATCATCTGTCGCTCTGCACGTCGGTCGTCTCTCATCTCGGTCGCGACCAACCAGGTACCTCCTCTCATCTCTCCATCTATCCCTATCTTGTGAACAAACACACGTCACACACTGTGAAGCAAAGCCCTAATAGGGCTTCCTGCCTCTTTCTCTTCTCTCTCTCTCTCTCTCAATATATATATATATATGTGTGTGTGTGTGTGTGTGTGTGTGTGCGCGTGCGTGCGTAGCATATGCCTGTGATGAAATCATATTTTTGCTTGAACCTTGATTGGGATTTATGGATTTTGGTCTTATTTATTTAAATTGATTGTTGTTTGCTAGAAATTGAAATTTAATTAGCCATCCTATTTTAATAATTCCCTTAGGATGCCACCCCATGAGGTTTGAATCTTTATGATTCAATCCTGTAAATATAATTTGGACCATTATGCCTTTATTAGTGCCATTATTAATTATATTATATATCTTTTAATTATATTTCTGTAATTGTAGAATTGACTAATTAAATATTCCTTACTGGTTGACTAATTAGTATTTCCGTAATTAACTTATGTAGTTACCATTATTAAATGATTCTTAATTATATGCACAATTCCTATTTCAATGGAATTCCTTAATTATCAGTATGCATGATTATCGCTTCCTATTTTAAAGGGATTTGTTTTCTACAGTAACCCATAAGGCATAACTCATTTTGGAATTAAACAATCGCAACTCTCTCTCTCTCTCTCTCTCTCTCTCTCTCTCTCTCTCTCTCTCTCTCTCCACCATGACAGCTTGCAAATCCTCCGGCCGCCATGAAAACCCACACAGACTCCCTCTCGGTTTGGCGTTACATAGCACAAAAATCGTGCTCCATCCAAAGTGACCCAGTACTAGAAGATAGCCCTCGATGGAACGACGGCTCTCGGTATTAGCGGCACGCCACACTCTCTATGTCTCTTTTTACGTATATATAGATCTTAATTAATTTATTTATTTTTTGATCTGGGTCTATATCATTTTTTTGGAAACCTAAAAATTTGAACTTGCATGGAACATGGGCTTTACATTGTGCAGGTGTGCAATTGTGGAGGAATTGGCTCGATCAATGGAACTGCATATGTCTTTGCAAATTGGAAAGATGAGGAGGTTTGGGTGGTTGAAATATTTTTTTATGGTACAATTTCTACATGATATATTTGTACACGTTGACTGCTAAATTTCATGTATGATGTGGGAATATTCCAAGAAACAGATTTCATGGAATTTTTGTAAGAATCTAGCGTTTTGTTAGTAATTTAACATGATGTTTTTTATATAATGATCATGGTTTGTTAATTTACCATATTCGGGGATTGAATACAGTAAAAAAAGTAAAATTAATAAACCTTGTTCCCATGTCCTTTAAAAATGGAAGATTGGCTTTTGACGGGATTATTGCATGAATCTTTTGCGTTTTTTGTGTTGATTTTTTTTTCCCCGATTGAATGCTAGTGTTTTTTCGATATAGTAAGAATGGTAAATCAATAAACCATATTCACATGTCCTTTAAAAATGGATTATGAAAACTAAGTGGCGTTATTTCATTTTGGTTATTTGATATAATAAAAGTGGTAAATCAAAAAACCATGTTCATTGCATGAAATAAACGAAACATCAACATGGTTTTTTTTTTTTTTTTTTTTTGAGATTTTACGTTTGAGAAGATTAGGAGAGAAAATTATAAGATTAGGAAAGAGAGATTTTTCAAGATAGGGGGAGAGAGAGAGAGAGAGAGAGAGATAAATTAGGAAAGATTAGGAGAGAGAAATATTAGGAAAATTAGGAGAGAGAGAGATTATTTTGGGGTTTATTTGAATTTCAGGATGGAATCATAAGTATTCAAATCTCATAGGATGGAATCATAATGATTTTTTTTGTACAGGATGCCTACTTAACTCTCCCTTGTTGAAAATCTAGTGATAATAATTCTCCCTTAAGTGTATTTTAGTTGTATTACCTTGAGTTTTAAGTTGGAGCTTTAATAGGTTGAGTTTGATTAAATCTGTCCAAACCCAGATGCTACTCGCTGTTACTGCCCTTCCGCCCGGACGGGGTCACGACTGTCCGGACAGTTTATTCAGTATACTTTTGATTTGTTTTTTTTCTTCCGATTGTGCCGTTTGTTTAGCCCTCCCTTAGTCTTAGGTGGCATCGTCCCTTCAAGAAATGTGTGTTTTGAGTTCGGGTTAACTTATTTAGATGAACTAAACTTCTCTTACTGTTTCGTTGATTGTTCGAATGGTTGTCAGATACGATGGTAAAAAATATACTCAAACACGTATGGCTACTTGTGTTGACAGTGGAAACTCTTTGAACTAAGTAAAATGTGTGTTTATCGAAATGAAGAGTCGAATTGATGGTGATTAACACACCAAGTGGATCACAGGGTTCCGAAAGCCGGAGTGACACTAGGGGACCGCCTATTAGTGAGATGCTAGTAATTCATCCTAGCTTTCATTTGTAATTCATGAGTATGTGATGCATTGGAAGTGACTGGAGCACAAAAAAAGAAAAGAAAAGAATGGGTACGTTTTATGGGCATAACGGACTCGACGAAATTAGATTTTATAAATGAAAAAGGAATCTGTTGAACCTACCCATAACTTGCTTGGTGGGCTAGTAACATGATGTGATGCTAGGTGGGTATTTGCAAACATGTAGTGTCGTAGTGCGATGAACATTTTCGATATAACTGACAATGACATGAACGGACACATGAGAAATCGGATAATGAGTGAAGCTAGATAAAAAAAAAAGAGCTAAATTAAGTCATTAGGACTATTAAATGGTGCGTTGCTAGGAAGGCTTCACGAGGCCCAAGAGATACGGAAAGGAAAATGTAATTTTATTTTATTTTTTATTGTGAAGAGGTTAGTTTAATAACATCAGTTGAACCATTAATAGCATCCTAAGAGTGCTTTGAAAAGGAGTTAAGAGGTATAACTTCCCCAAAATTGAGCGTAACCACTTCATTCCCCACTAATGACTTACTAATCCCCGATGTAGACGGCTACATAGCAGGGCACGCGAGCTTGATATTGCTCTCCCTTTTTCCTTCAATTTAATGCACTATGAACTAATTTTCATGATATAATGCACTATGAGCTTGTATGTTTCATTGGGCCTCTAATTTTCATGATATAATGTCTCCTTTTGTAATCAACAACAAAGGAAAGTGATAGGGATACTGGGTATGTCTCCATTTGATAGGGATACTGATTAGTGGTACAAAACATGAATTGATTGTTCATTGTTTAAGTTGCACTGGGAAGAAGTTGAGTTTAATCAATGTTCTAACTTCTAGATTAGATAAAATCTTCACTCAAGTTTTGGTGTGACATTGCAAGTTGCATTTCTATTGTAGCTGCTTATCTTTGATTTTTTTATTTTTATATTATGTGAGCAAAATTGTTAGGCAAAAATATTTTGACTTATTTTATGGCATTCCATTGAATTTATAACATGTCATTTATTAACATTGTGTTTTCAATTCTTTGTAGGAACATGCCATTGGGTAAGGACCAAGGTCGAAGAAGAGAGAGGGAAATATCGAATCCCTTAGGGGTTGAACTCGAACAACCTCCACAAAAGCATCGTCGTCTGGGAAATGCTTATAATCTCTTTGTGTGAGTTTTAATTTATTTTACCTCACATATGTTCATTCCGATTGTGATTGCATGTGAATTGATTTCCTTGCTTGTAATTTTCATTATTGTATAGTTCTAATCCATAATAGTTTGTTAAATGTAGCAAGGATGTATCATACGGTCTTAAGGAAGGCCTTGGGAAAAAACTATATGCTAGTTATGTCACCTAGGTAGTGGTATGCTATCATATTTAGTACAACTTAATAAAAATTTGATTATTTCAATATTTGATAGTAGTTTATTAATTTGCATAATAGTTGATGTTACGGGCTTGGGAATGGTGGCAAAATGAAGAACCAAATTGGAAAGAGATATATGATGCAAAGGCCAAGGACGCGCATGCCAAAACTTCCTCCTGCTCCGGAGAAGTTGAAAAGCAAGACTAAATCGGTCCAGGTACCACTTCAAATTGATGATTCTTCATGTTTCCTACTTCCTCTGTTACCATGTATCACGTATTTGGCAAAATAATTAACCATTTATTTTCTTACATGTAGAGTTCAATTAGGACTCGATGTTCACCCAAACAACTTGTTGAATTGAATGCAAAATTGTCGGAAGACAAAAGGGATGCACTGATAAAGCTAAATCCATTTCAAACTCTCCTCGGTCTTAGTTGTCCATTTCTTCATAGAGAATTTGTGATGAAGTTGGCTGAAAGGTGTAATCCGAAGAACCGAACCTTAGAATTTAGGAATGGCTTACGTTGCCGAGTCACCGAGGAAAATTTCACAAGGGCATTGGGATTCCCCATTGGACATATACCCGTGCCAACAAAATGTTTAGACGTACATAGGGACAAGGTTGAAGAATACTTTCTAGATTTTGAAAATGTGTACAAGGGAATAAATCTAAGTCACTAGAAAGCAATGGTGGAAAAGGACAACATAAATGATGATGTATTTCAAAGGGCTTACATGTTGTTTTGCCTTGGGATGTTTATTATGTCCAATGGCGAAGGATGTTGTGGGTTGTCGATTGTTTCCCGCTGTTTTTAAGGATGACATGGATACAATGAAGGCATACATGACTACCCACAACATCCTTCGCCGTTGAACATAATAAACATCCCAAGGCAAACAACATGTAAGCCCTCTGAAATACATCATCATTTATGTTGTCCTTTTCCACCATTGTTTCCCACTGTTTTATGTCCGATTGGTTGGTAAATGAAATACAAAAGTATAAGGATAGAGCATCCAAACAGTGTCCCTGCCAAGGCAAAGGTGTCGGGGGATCCTTGTTCATTTTAATGATATGTAATTCCTTTTTACAATGACATTATGAGCAAGACTCGCGAGTTCTACCTTATAATTTTTAAAAGGTAAATAAATAGATTTAAATATTTAGAGATTAAAAGGTAATTTATTCCTTGTGTAAGTAATATACTTCGATTGATTCCTATTGACTGTTGACATTGCCAAAGAATGTGTCCTTCCTATTGCCGCATGGACGAAAAAGTTTATTGACGAGAGAATTAGAATTGAGCCAGAGGACAAGCCAACTAAGGAGTCGGTCTAGAGCAAGTTTCCTCCCCATAATATGAAAAATCCGGTGATATTTTAATTACTTGTACTTGTAAAACTTATTCTTGTCTTTAGTAATTATCCATGACGAGTTTAATGATCAACTCTTGTACCATTATATTATATAGGGCTTCATTAAAGCATACAATGATCTTGTATATCACTTTGTACGCGATGCCAAAAATTTGCGTGAGCTTGTTGCTGAATGGAGTAGACGGAAACTTATGAATCGGACCCAAGTGCGTGGTAGCAATTCCTCGCCCAAGGAAGATGGTCCATCAGATTTGAACTTGGTATGGTACATTTTCCAGTTCTTTGTAAATATGGAATAGACCTTAATATTCATAAATATTGGTTAACTTTACTTTGTGAAATATATGATGTACAAGTAATGACTTTCTGTGTTATGTGTCAATTCTTTTGTAGACTCCTAACGAAGCGCTTGTTGATGAAAGACCGGTATGTTACAAAATTTCATGCCTATCTCATAACACCGGATATTTTACTTGTACTTATTAAATTATATGGTTGAACTTCAAAAGGTAACTCAAATATGATTTCATTTGTAGGAATTCAACAACTTTATTGAAGAAAATGGACTGAATATTGAGGGAGACAACGTACCAAAGGAATCCCATACCTTATTCGAGAATGTATACGGTAGACGTACTATAGGAGCGGCAACATCTACTGACAATGCTGAGAAGAGGGGTTTGACGTACGAAAAATAATCAATCAATTCAAGCTCCCTACATTGCAGTCCTACCCTTCATGGTAAAGAAGTTGACTCCTGACGAGAAGAAGATATTGGAGTTCCTTATCCGTAAACCGAAGAAAGACGGACCTATGAGCGCAAAGTAACGATTCCACCATCTTGGTTCTTATTGAATTTAACATGCTATTTACTACCATATCCTCTTAACATATTTTAATAACTACAAACATTATGTAGCGAAACATGTATAAAGGGTGCAAAATGGCCGTTGACTTTTCAATATGTGCACGAATCATTTAGCTAAAGGGGACTTGTGTCGAAAATTGTAAGTTTGTTGGTGTTTTGTCTTTTGTTCTTGTATTCAAGTTACAATACTTGCTTACAAAAATTCATTGTACCAATTAAACAGGTTATGCATACCATTAGGGATTGGCTCATGATCAAGGAAAATAACGAGAGGCCCAATAACAAGTTGCAACCTAGGCAGCACATATTTCATCCTGATTTTGCGGTATGTTTGTAATCCCATACGTCCATTTATTCTTATGTTGCTGATAATTGCACTCAACTTGTTTGCTTGTACACTCCATTTGCAGATCAATCTTCTTAAAGCCAAATCTGGGAAGTTTAACAATGCATTCATGGATGAGGTTGACCTTGATAAGAATGAGTGACTTCATGAAATGCAACTTGGTATGAAAATGATCATGTGCTATCCCCATAATACATTTCTACTTTTGAATGAACGAAAACTAATACATTTCGTAAACACTGGATAATAATGCAAGTTATAATACCTGTACTTGTGGGAGATGGTGAGTCAGGTCATTGGTTTTGTGTATCTCCCTTTTGGATTTGCGCACACAAGTATTGGACTTTATGAAGCCTACCGACTTAAGTCAACGAATGCCAAGCGTGGAGAAAATTGTAACTTATTCCATCACCCACTAATTGATTTTTTTGATGGTTGTAGCGGAATAACTTAAACCAATTCATCCATGTTTCACACTTAATTGAGTTTTTCAATGGTTGTAGCGGAATAACATATTCCAACTACTCAACAACGGTCAACGGGTCTTGACGCATACTGCTGAGGAGTACGAAATTGAATATCTAGAAGTTCAACAACAAGACAACTCGTGAGTGATGAATACAATAATAAACCAACCCCATCACCCACTATTTTGTGTGACCTTGGTAGCTCTTTTATCTAATTTATGTTTTCCCATTCTTAGTCATGATTGTGGCATATATGTCATAGCTTTGGTTCTGTAATTATGATGATTCATAGCTTTGGTTCTCGACTGTGTTCCTGCTACTTTGGAAATGGGTTGAAGGCTAGTAAGATGTTTAACAATCAACTATTGTATGTTGGTATCCCATTTCTCATTGAAGTTTCTTTTCCTGAAGTGATGTTCGACGTAGGATATTGACTTCACTGGTTATGAATGAGATGAACGAGCAACGAGAGACTGTAATACAAGCAGCTGGCCTGACAACATCTTGTAAGTATGAAATCTTTTAAAAAATTATTCGACCTAGAGTCGTACACAAATGTCGAGTCCAATATCCATGCTATGCTTTTTCATCGTTTGTAAATTTCTTCACAACATTTTTTTCCCCAAAAATCGAGGAGAATTCAAAACAAATAAACTCTATGTAGTCTCTACTTTTGTTCAGAGGAGAAGGAATGTGCCTTGCATTATTTTGTGCTTACTATGTTCAGAGCACTCTAACTTAGAAAAGGGAATGTAATTTCCTTCTAGTGTTTGAAAGACGTGTGACTTATATTGACTTCCAATATATTCCATAGTTCTATTGGGACCTGTTAATGTATAATTGGAGATATGTGCGACACTAAAAACACTTACTTATTAGACTGGCCATGTGTAATTCATGGCTTAGAAACTGTTGAAATGTGTGGAGAGACTTGACGACTAGCCTGTTTTGTCGGTATATCATTCACTTACTTTTTTTTTGAAATTTGTATCTTCATTTGCTTATTGTGATTATTTAACGTATAAATTCTTATCTAATTCTTGGTTGCATGGGTTTATGAATTTTGACACCAGGTAAAGAATATCCATAATCTATTTTTTGGATAGTGGTTCTCATTCTACTTATGGAATATTTGTCACCAGATGAAGTTTGTTCGACCGGTGGATATTAGACATTTAAACTGTATCCAATCATTGAAAATAAACTTAAACCACCAATTACAATAGATACCGTGGGACTACCCCATTTCGGTTCATTCTTGAAAGACACCTTCAAGGTTTCTACTTGTGATATTCAAGTAGGTGGTTTTCCCTGGTCTCCATATCATAATCTCTCTCATTATGACGCATACACCAACTTTAATCTTCCTTTCAAAGACTTCGTCTGCCTTCTCAGCCAGAGATCCCCAAATAGATCTTGTGGGATCCTGTTACAAAAATCCAACATGGCTAAATTACGGTTCAATTTATTGAAATGATGTATGAAATAACGCACTCACCTTTAACTCCACCCTAGCTCCGCCTAGTCCATCACGCACACACGATTTTACCAATGCGACAACCTAAACAACAATATGAACATATTGAACTCATAAATGGTAATTGTAAATATATTTCACCTACTTTTCTTCAATTTTAAAGGATATACAAAAATATGTACAACAACTTACGAGTTTTTCCCGTTCCAAGTGTTTCATTTTATGCACAGTAGCCAAATTTGTGTGACCTGGCTCTTGCAGGTATCTATTGTGCATGACAGCTAACCAGGTATTGTTATGAAAAAATGCGGTGTCCTCACTTTCAACCGTCAACGCTCTATGTATAGTTTTGCAGCACACGTGCCACTGTTGTACAAAAATGTGTCATTGGCGTTTACGATCCGTTGACCACTCCAATAGCAAAAACATGTCAATGTTTTGTTCACAACACTGGCCATACCTAACATGATAAAAAAGAAGTTGCATGCTGAATTAATATAAAGGTACAAAGTTTGACATTAGCCTAGATGGAAAGCATTTGATTAAATTCAGTATCCACGTCAATGAATACAATCTACAATCAGCACAATGCATAAAATTTAGAGACACTAAAAGAAACCGCGTACATGTGCAAATAGGAAATTAACATTCACAACATTGTCTTACTTAATGGTCCTACCAAATTCATCCACAAAATATTTCCACCTTTCTTAGTAACAATTATCCTTAGTTACATTTAAGGGGTACAATTACACTTGGTTACTCAAAACATCGGTTAATGCTAGCATCCTACACATCCTAAGGAATTGGGATTTCAACCACAATACTCAACGAGGCAGCGCGTATTGCAAATCCCTCCTCGGTGCCATAGAGTTCAACTTTCCAAGTGTCATGCAACCAACAACAAGTACCACCAAAGCAAGAAATAACTTCAACCAATATTTTCTTTCCATTGCCCTTGCCTCCTTAATCTTCCGCTCGTACATTTGACTCATTTTGTGAAACTGTTCAACCTTGTAGTCAAAGTCCTTTGCTTTATCTTCTACCAACTTGGCATTGTCCTTCAAACGCTTAACCTCGTTTTTTAGACTCACTATCTTATTCCTTTGTCGGAGAATGATGAACTTCCCACGCTTCCCATATGGGATCATCAAACCATTCAAAAAATTTGCATCGCGCTGGGTCCTACAATAATATGACAAATGTATACTAAGCGCTCTACTTTTTTATTCAACTACAATAATAATTGAATATACATTTACCGGATATTTAGGACACGCAAAAAACCTTCTACCGGGGTTTTCATCTATTCCAGAGGTCAAGAAAGCAGCTTGAATACGACAATAACAATTGCAACACCCCATACTACTACCACCCGAACTAATTGAACTCGACAACATGTCCTTCAACAACTTTTGAAGCTAGTAAACCCAAACATATATTCACATAGTTGTCACCCTTTCATTAATTCATCAGTATAGAAAGAGCGTGGTGGAGGGGAAGGGGGTTGTGTTTGGGGGAGTGAGAGCATTTGATAAAACATAGTGCAGGACTATCACTTGCAATCACAATGTGGAAACCACTGTGACTACAAAAACCAATTACTTTTGCTATGTTTTATCGACAGCTTTTTAGTATTCTTACACCATTGTACCGGTTACTTTTTGTATGTATACCCTCACATTATGCAAACACACTGGTATAATGTGATTGTACAAAAAAATAAACTTTTACTAAACAACAACAAAAATAAAAATATAAGAATACAAAAAAAAAAAACAATCACAGTGATGAAAAATCTCACACAAAAAGAAGATCCGGTCCCCACCCATCCCAATCACAATCAACACAAACAAATCCCAAACACCACTAGGATTCTGATGCTAAAGAAACCACCCTAATCAAATCGTACCATACGGTTTATACCACAAATGTATATGATGCATCAGGATCAATAGTATTGTATAATGGGTCCATCATTGAGAGAAATGATGTTGATTGTCAGTGACACTTAGGGTGGATAAATACCATTGTATTTATGTTGGAGTGACAAGTTTGAAAGTGGTACGGTTTTTTTAAATACCATTGTATTGCAAGACAAATACAATGGTATTTTACAGAAATATACCACTTTGAACCACTTTCAAACCGTATCATTTTCTCCCACTTGAGTTACCACTTACCATATGGATAGATAGAGGGGAGGAGAAAGTATAAACATGGGGAAATCATGTACCACTTTCAAACTTGCGGCTCCTGCAATACTCTTCGTTGTGCTGGGAGGTGGAGATGGTAGACTATTGAGATTGACAAGCTATGAGGGAGGAAGGAGAGTTTAGAACCAGATCAATCTAGGGTTTCGTTTTCCCCATTCCTGTCGATGAGAGAGAGAGAGAGAGAGAGAGAGAGGTTTACTCTTTTAATTTATGGAGTTACATTTGACAGAGAGAGGGAAAGAGGGGGAACGGTATATGGGAGGAGAGTTTTTTGTTAATTACGGTTTACACCTGAGGGGTAATGTTGTCCATCTCTTTTGTGGTACCACTTGTGTGAAAATATTTCTCCTTCCCATGGTTGCTGACTTGCTGCCATTGCCAAAAAGTGTCATAAAATTATCTTTTTTTTACTCCTCCTCCCTCTATAATGTCATTTCTCCAAAAAAAAAAAAAAAATTTACTCCGTAGAAGAGACCCGAACCGACCACGAAAGTTTGGAACTTGAGTGCGGGTTTCCGGGTTATTCCTCGTTCCCGGCCCCACATCAGATCGACGCTTCGCTGCCCCATCATCCCCTTCCTTTCGCAGCTCAATCTACTGGGGGCAACACCAACACTACCCTCTCACTCGCTCTCCAATGGCGTCTTCTCTCTCTTCGCTTTCCTCCATAATAATCAACCACCACCCTCACCGCGCGCTAGGAATCAAACTACCCACACGAAGTTCATTCACTCTCATCCGCCTCTCCCAACCCATCTCAGGTTCTTACCACCGCACATCACGGCTGCTAGTGCTGAAGAGGAGTACGAAGACGTTATTATCATCTCTCAGCTTTTCCAGAAGCTTCTCTCAATCCATCAACAACAACACTGAAACCCCTTCCCTCAACCACTTCATTGCCCAAGCCTCTCTCTCTTCTTCCCAAACCCTATCCGAGTAAGTCCACTCTTTTCCCCTCCCCCATTTGTTTTACGCGTATCAAAACAGACAATTGTAATTGGCAATTGCTAAACCTACATTCTAGATATAGATACTGGTTACACGCAGTAGTATGGTTTAGCTGTGTCGCTTAATTTAATTGTTCAAATGCTATTTCTTCATTTTATGTCACGAAATGCTAAAATCAAATGCTGGATACATCTAGGACCCGCTACGAGATATATGCAGACGAAAGAGGTTAAAGAGGTTGTCAATGTTACCTAGAGCTAGATAGGAGAGTGACACTTATAGCCCTTCTACATGCGTGAGTAACCAAGAACACACATTAGATGGACTGGGATCAAATTTATCCCGATCGGGATTGAGAGCATGAACATAACATAACGTGCACCAAAAAATATTAGCAGGTAGAGAGTCAATGGGGCAACTAGGGGACAATACATTAGTTCGCAATCTATCCTCCTGGAACTGTATATGACATAGTTCACAAGATAAACTGTTGAGAACATCATGACTCCTAAAACATTTGTGGACATGCATCTGAAATAAGAAAGCACGCGTGACCTCTAACAAATGTCTCAACTTGCTTTGGGCGACTCTATTTTGTTGGGGAGTTTGAGCAAAAGTGGACTGATAGTTTATACCCTGGGCATTTAAGAATTCAGACAGAAAAACATTCACGAGCATGGTCAGAACAAAAAATATGAATTGGAACATCAAATTGAGTTTTTATTTCTTGATAGAATGACTTAAAAATGGCATATATCTGCGATCGCTCTTCCGTGAGATAAACCTAAGTATCCCTAGAGTAATCATTCACAAGGACAAGAAGTTACTGAAAACTAAAACATGACGGAACACGCATACAATCTCAAACACCGGAATCTAAATGCAAAGCACTTTACACACACTTGCTACCCTTGGGGTAAAAGAAACACGGTGATGTTTATTAAGCTCATATGCTTCACATGATAGATGTCGTGGCACGACCACATGATAGAACCATCCCTTTAAGATTCCAAAGCGACAAAGGAAGCTCGCTAGCAAAAAAAGTTGTAGACACCATCATGTTCAGCTCCACCACCACTCTTCCTTGTTTGGAGATCCTGAAAAACATCATGACTCCTAAAAGATTTGGGTACCTCCTAAAAGATTCATGTCAGAACAGAAAATACTGATTGGAACATCAAATTGAGTTTTCATTTCTTGATAAAATGACTTAAAAAATGGCATATAATTGCGATCGCTCTTTCGTAAGATAAACCTAAATATCCCTAGAGTAATCATCCACAAAGACAACAAGAACTAAAAACCAAAATGTGATGGAACATGAACAGGACCCCAAGCATCGGAATGAACTAAATGCAAAGCGCTTTACACAGAGTTTCCACCCTAGGGGTAAAAGAAACACGGTGATGTTTATTAAACTTATAGGCTTCACATGATAAACTTGCGATACGACCACATGGTGGAACCGTCCTTTTAAGATTCTAGAGGGAACGACCAAAACAACAATGACGTTGGTAGGGAGAAACCGTGGATTGAACTCATTGAAGTGCAACTGAGCAAGGAAGCACGCCAGCAAAAAAGGTTGTAGACACCATCATGTTCAGCTCCACCACCAATCCTCCTCCCTGTTTGGAGATCTTGAAGAACACAAGAATCAAAAGAAAATATGACGGAGCAAGTCATTTGGTAATCTTGTTACCAAACACAAGAAAGGAAAAGCAAGGAACATGTAAAACCGAGTCAATAACCAAAGGAGTATTGGTAGCAAGAATGAAAGATAGCAAAAGGTGGATATTTATGAGCAAATGTAGCAGTGGAAGAAGATGGCAACTGATGACATCTAGAGTTTTATGTTGAGTAGGGCAGCAGAGAAAGGTGGTGGGTGGTGCCAAGGACATATGTGATACCATGTTATTAGAGATATGGACTAGGGTGGATTGACCCCAACACACAAATATCATTAATATATTGTGACCGAGGCACTGAGCGCAACTGAGACAAGGGCGGCTTTACTGGGTACCCCCTGGATTCAAAATGGACTAAAATTTTACATTTTCTTCCATATGGTCTTTGATTTTCCTTTACTATTGTCTGCATTGGTAATTCATGCATAGTCAAAGTAGATGGAAATCTACTTAAATTTGTGACTAAGTTGAAATCTACGTAAATTTGTGATTAAGTTGATAATTAAGCTCAACAAAATAAAATAAATTAGACCTATTAAGTTTTTGACCAGATAAAAATTTCTTTAACATAGTTGGATTACATAATTTTCTATACATTTTTGTCACCACTGAACCGAAACTCTGGTGCCGCCCTTGGACTGGGACCCCAATTGTATTTCAAGCTTGACAATTTTGAGTAGAGAACAAAATGACAAGATGATGGAGGCTGTGTGATGCTCAAGAAAAAGTAAAATTAAGGAAGCAACAAGCCAGATATTTTATTGTTCACTCGGGTTAGCAAGGAGTCTACTAGACTGACATTATCGAATAACGCCTTTTGATGAGATATTTGAACAAGAAGCTTCACGAAAACTAGTGTCTTGATGTCTTCTGAATTATATGAAGCCAGTAAGCAAACAACAAATCCATGGGTATTTAAGCCCAAATATCCAGGAAAAAGTTGACTATTTGATGGAAAAGGGGGATTCTTTTGAACAACCTGTTATAATAGGAAAGTTTGCATGATCACAAGATGGGACCTAAGGAAAGCATGGGTGGTCTAACCAATAATCATAGTAGAGTCTTATTTATGCTAGTATAATGAATAAGAATGTCGCTGTACAATTTTTAAGATAGGGGTATTTTGGTGTTACTAGTTCTGTTTACATGGGCCGTAGGGGTGCCCATGGGTATTTTATGAGTCAAGTTATATACTTGGTTTATTTGTCGAGTCGTTTTTAGTATCAAATAGATTTGGAAGTCTAAGGAATTGGTAGTTTACTTTTTAGTACTATATTTTATCGGTTTAGGAAGAAAGATTTTACTATGGAAGCCCTCTAGGCTATATAAAGTGATGTAATGCTTTCAATTTGATAGAGTTGAATTTACATAAGATTTATGGAGCTTTGAAGCTTTCTTTCGAGTTGTGTGATGCAATTCTAACCCTAGGTGCAATGCCTTTGGGAATCTAGGTGGGATCCTAATTCTAGGAGTGATTCCTAGACCTAGCTTCTTCTATTCTTCTCTTTTATTCTTGGTGTCTGTTTACTTTCAGCCCTGTTTCTGTTCACTGATCAATGTACACAGCCCAGAGCCCTGTTTTGGTCATATTTCGCTTCTTTAGCTAAGCCCAGATCCTAATCCTTCCGTTCGCTACTAAAACCCTAGGATTCCCACACTTGTCCTACATCAAAAGAGTACCTTCACACTAAAACACGTAACTCCTAACAGATCCTTCCATTAATATGAAGCTCGTAGATCTAGAACAGTGAAACTCAAAAATGTGTGTTGATTTTCTTCATTCTTTAGATCGAGTAGGTGTCCCTCTAAGCAGAGCCAAACCTAAAAAGATTGGCAACCCATTTAGGCCCAAACAAAAGGGGCAACGTGTCCGAGACATATTAACCTAATAAAAATCCCTTGCACAGCCAAATAGCACCGAACAAGAGTACAAGACCACAATCATACATATAAATGGATCCTTCAAAAACAAAATAACTCAGTTTCAAGATCGTTCCAATTTGCTGGGATGCAAGTGTGAAGTATAATTTTAGGGTTTCAGTTTATTGTTATTTATCTTTTATGTTTAGAGTAGTTTAGTCCTTTTGTGTTTGTAGGGTTTCGCTAAGGTTATCGTTATTTGTCTTTTATGTTCAGGGTAGTCTAGTCCTTTTGTATTATTTGGGTTTTGCTAAGGTTATTAGGGTTGGCCTTTATAACCCCTTCATTAGTCTTGTAATCATTCAAGCTTTCTAATGTAATAAGATTGTTATGTTGTTTAGTGGGAGTACAAAGAAAGTGGGGCTAGATAGAATTTTACTTAGTTCAAATAGAATCACTCTTCTCTTCAATGTCCCCCTTTTTTCTTGCACCTCTCCAAAATCTCAATCACTTCCAGCTGACGAGCCTATTGTGGGCTGGATAGATAACAATGAATGTGCCACTTATCTAAATCAGTACATCCTCTTCTTCTTTCCCCACACTAGGTGAAGTGGTCAACCAGCTTGTGAAAGGAATTACTTAGCCTTCTGACCAAATGACATCTTAGAGGTTTAGTGATATCAAGACAGATACATTCAGATGTATTTGCATTAAACCTGGATGATAGAACATCATATGCCTTTTTGACAACCATAATGAAGATGATGATTCAATTATACATGTTCGTAATAGTTTTTTATTTTTTATTTTTTATTTTTTATGTTTATTCATTGAATAGTTTGCTACAAACCAGACCTTCTTTCTCAGCTCTTATATAAGATTATTTCTCTACTGGGCGAGACAAAACATAGAATGTTATACACTTCTCAAGCACGTTACCTGAAATTTATTGATTTGTTCGCAGATTGTTATGCTTATTGATTAATAGGTCAGTATTTCATTTAATGGCTTTGGCCACTTGCTAAGGTCTATGTTCTTATAACTGGTTTGAAAACTTAGCTGGCATTCAATGCACATTGTATTAGTCAGGATTCATGCTTTGGATGTTAATTTGCTTTCAGCCTGACACCAGCTTCCGAAACTCTTCCTACGGGCCGCATATATCATGAAACTTATGGATGCCAAATGAATGTTAATGACATGGAAATTGTCTTATCTATCATGAAGAAAGCCGGATATAGTGAAGTTGTGGAAGTT
Source organism: Vaccinium myrtillus (assembly GCA_016920895.1). Taxonomy (NCBI): domain Eukaryota; kingdom Viridiplantae; phylum Streptophyta; class Magnoliopsida; order Ericales; family Ericaceae; genus Vaccinium; species Vaccinium myrtillus. Next base: position 17,952,116 of record CM029277.1, read on the forward strand.
CCAGAGAGTGCGGAGATAATTTTTATCAACACTTGTGCGATCAGGGATAATGCAGAACAGAAAGTATGGCAGAGGCTTAATTATTTTTGGTTTCTTAAGAGACACTGGAAGAGCAATGTCTCTATTGGGAGGTCACAGTCTGTTCATCCTCCAAAAGTTGTTGTGTTGGGGTGTATGGCTGAAAGGTTGAAGGACAAGATACTAGATGCAGATAAAATGGTTGATGTGGTTTGTGGTCCTGATGCTTACAGAGACTTGCCACGACTTTTAGAAGAGGTAGACTATGGTCAAAAGGGGATCAATACTCTTCTTTCACTTGAAGAAACTTATGCCGATATCAGTCCTGTCCGTATCTCGAAAACTGCAGTTGGTGCTTTTGTGTCTGTAATGAGGGGGTGTAATAACATGTGTTCCTTTTGCATAGTTCCTTTCACCAGAGGCAGAGAACGGTCTCGTCCTGTGGAATCAATCATGAGAGAGGTGGCAGAGCTTTGGAAAGAAGGCGTGAAGGAGGTAACGCTTCTGGGTCAAAATGTAAATAGTTATAATGATGCTTCTGGTGCTGAGAAAGAGGTTGAATCAGGAGCCGATTGGAAGTTCAGTGAAGGGTTTTCCAGTATGTGCAAGGTGAAAAAAATGGGTCAACGATTTGCTGATCTCTTGGATCAACTTGCGGCAGAGTTTCCAGAGATGCGGTTCAGATACACATCTCCACACCCTAAAGATTTCCCTGATGAATTACTGTACGTAATGCGAGACAGATACAATATCTGCAAAAGCATTCATTTGCCTGCACAAACAGGGAACACCATGGTGCTTGAAAGAATGCGCAGGGGTTATACTCGAGAGGCATACCTAGATCTTGTGCAAAAGATCCGAAGAACTATCCCTGATGTTGGGTTAAGCAGTGACTTTATATGTGGTAAGAGGCTCTTATGTTACTTTTTTTTTTTTTTGATAATCAAATAACTTTATTAATCTCTAAAGAAATACAAAGATTAAAAGGGAAGATGAGAAGTTACGTCCAGAACAAACGGAGGAGGGAATTTCACCCTCACAACCACTAGACGCAACAGACCACATCGGACCCCAACGGTTGGCAAGGAGCCAAACGAGAGACCAAAACAAAACCCAAACAAAAAGCTCCATGTCAACCTGTCCAACGATTCCCCAAGTCTGCCACTGCTGCCTCCAAAATCTAATCAAGCCTGGAAATGCTCCATGTCGACGCGTCCCGAACGATTAGCCGAAACTCCGAAAGTGGCAGCCAAGACGCCGCCAAAACGGATCTTATAAACTGCCCGGAGTAGCAGCAACCGAGAAGACCAATCGTCGCCATAGCCGCCAACCATCACCACCGCATAAGCTCAAACGCCACCAGCAAATTCCTTGCCGTCGAAACCCATCAAGCTACCAAAAAACCACCCACCACCACCCAGCCGCCGCCAACCCATCAATGACACTAGCCCTAATATGTTACTTTCCATGACACTAGCCCTAATATGAAGGAAATTACACTGATTTTATGATATTTCATAGATGGATTTATGCTCTACTGCCCTTAAAATCCTTGCACATCTATGAGTTCTGCTTGCTATTTTGCGGCACCCAGTCTAGACCTTTTTTTTATTGTGATTTCAGTTTTTTTGGGGAATATTCAATTTGAGAAGGAAAAAACGGATTAGAAGAATAATATTTGCATTTCATTATGAACATTAGTATTCATTATGGCAGATGCTATTTAAAATAGTTCCTCGAGGACTGCAGGACTCTTTCCTTTCTCTTTTTCAAAAAGTTATTGAAAACTATTCTGGAAATGACATTTTTTTTAATACTTTGTATAGTCTTTGTATGAAAGCAGGGTAGAGTTTTGAAGATCATTCCACACATCATTATTGCAACTTTTAGTACTCCAATATTTTCGTGTGTCAAATAGCAGATTCGTATCTTGTCCAACCTTGTTACCCTTTATTTGGTGTCATTTCTGCAGGCTTCTGTGGCGAAACAGAGGAGGAACACAAAGACACCGTTAGCCTCATAAAGGCTGTTGGTTATGACATGGCATACATGTTTGCATATAGCATGAGGGAGAAAACCCATGCCCATAGAAATTACACTGATGATGTTCCTGACGCTGTCAAGCAGAGGAGACTGGCAGAACTCATCGCTGCTTTCCGCGAGAGCACAGGTCAGTGTTTTGACTCCCAAATTGGTACTACACAACTTGTGCTAGTTGAAGGACCGAATAAGAGAGCCCCAGACACAGAGCTCATTGGCAAGAGCGACAGAGGCCATAGAGTAGCTTTTGCTAATATGCCAGTCCCAGATAGGGATTGCTACAATGGGAAGAGGAATCCAAGAGTTGGAGATTTTGTTGAAGTTCGAATATCAAAATCGTCAAGAGCATCATTGTTCGGAGAAGCCCTTGCGATAAATAAGTTGAGCTCATTTTACAACAGTGTGCACAATGAAGATGCTGCCTGTGCAAACACAAATTGAGTCTCTTTTAAATGTTGTTTTATCAATTTTTGATTGTTTTATTCAATTTACAGATGGTTTGCAATTTTCCTTGCTTGGCAGTAGCCGTCCATCCCGGCTGCATATCCCCACAGAGCTGCAATGTTTTGGGCTTTTTCTCTTTCCCCTTTGATCTGTCATTTCTTTCTTTTTTGAACAAAACACATAATCCATTATACTAGAAAACTAGAGTTTGTCTAAAACCTTCAGAACCAGCCCAGGCTAAAGAAATTGGAGGACCTCATTATACATATAATCAGAAGGCAGGGAAGAGGCTCATGTATCCAAACTCCAAAGTATGAGCTCAAAAAATGGTTTTCATGCAAATGAAAGAGAAGTGCTACCATCTACAGTTGCCCTTTGACCGCAGTTAGGGATTACTACAAAATCGCCTCTAAAATGCATTGTTACCGTACTATACTTTTTGGAGGTGGGAATCTCACGTATCTAGTGGTACGTATGATGCTGTGATTTTCAATTTTCTATTTTGGCAACAGAACAAGAAACAATAGAGTTTAGAATTAATGATTACAAACCTTTGTCAAATCATGCATGGTCGTGACATGAGTTATGAATAAAGGCAGTGCTAGTTATGAATGATGATGATTCAAGGTTTGGCTGAATTTCCACTAATATTTTCGGTATTCTTGCGAAAAACCGAAACTACCAATTGAAAATACTGTAGCAGAAACTTAAATCACAAAGGTATTTTGGGTTTAATTTAGTGTTGTTGGGCGAGGCTGGGGCTGCTGTTTTGGCCTAATGGTGCAGCTGACCCTTCCGTACGAGCACACCAAACATTATTGTATCCATGAAAGAGTCGGATTATAACAATCGAGTGACAGAAGCTCAATGAAGAAGAGAAATATAGTGGGATGAACTCTGTTGCCCCAACAAAAACGTGTTTACCTGCAAGCATAAAAGGAAAAACTCAAGACTCCATAAAAGAATAGGAACCCGCAAAATGATCTGGACCCTCGATTGTAACAGCACACTCACGATCGTGGAAAACCCAGAATAACCCAAGGTAAAAAGAGACTGCCGAGGCCAACATATTGGCTCTAGCATGATTCTTTGAAAACCCAAAAAGTGACACACCAGAAAGTGTAATATTATCGTCTCCAGCCCCTGATGCTCTGTTCTTGTAATGGATTAGTGCAAGTATACTCATTGAAGGAGAAAAAGTTATTAATTTCGTTCCCTTGTGCATTTTCCTTATCGTCGCAACTCCCTTTGATGGGTTCAAAGCAAAAAAAGAGTGTACTAGCCAGAGCCAAAACTAGGCCTGAATACATTTCTGGGTTGCACAAGGGCAAAAAGTTGAATGAGAAAACAAGGACGTATCACCCAGCAGCTAGATTTCAGCTCTGCCAGTTTTTCAGCCCATGCTCAATCTCTTGCCACTGCAGCCATCTTACGCTCAAGCCTTTTAATAACTTTATTCCCATTTGCCTCCTGCAACTGCGCTTTCTGTTTCTTCGCTTCTGCCTGTGCAAGTTTAAAATCCGGTTCAAAGAAAGAGCATTACATTTAGATGGATACAAATCCATTCCGCGGGCAACACATCTAGCAAATTAAAACTGAGGAAGTTCGTAGTATTGGCCAAAATAAATGAATATCTGTTAGGCGAAGTAAGTATTGTTATTGAAATTATTCACACAAAAAACATTTCTAGGAGCACAATGACTGAATCTCGTACGTTTTATCTCAGAAAAACTCCAATCTCCCCAAGATTGATTTTTTCAGAAAACCTTGGGGATCGCTTTGGATCCCTGAATTTATCAGTTTGGACGCGAAGTGTGCGATGTTTTGCAAAAGAATAACAAATTCTTGCTGTGAGGTTGTGAATGAACGGCCTCTTTTTGCTAGAGGGGTGACCATCGCGTCGCAACACTCCCAGCTGGGCATAAAAGACAGAAGTTCACATGCAAATTGCAAAAGCCCCGCCCTTTTGGCATGACACAGAGGCTCTAACAATCATGAAATAGAACTCAGAGCTTGATTGCCAAAGCTCCACCCTTTTGTGGGTCTAGTGGTTTGAAGACATATGCGCACATAAGGTGTCTCTCTAACGAGTCATAATACATAAATCTCAATGGAAATTCACAATCAAAATATCCAGGAAAACCATGTACCAGAGATCTCAATATCCATTATTCCAATGTTTGATTCATTAATAAAGGGGGGAAATGCTTATTCTAAATAGAATCACTATTCACTTAGATAAAGGAATGGATATATATTCCATTAGCAAAAATTAAGGAACTATAATTATATTCACTCGTTCCTATCTAATTCACCTCCAAAAATTACCAATATACAACATCCCAATGTATCACTCCCAAATTGACTACTGCCACACCACGATTAATTACCAACATACCAAAATTCACTATTTCCACACCAATGTATTCGACGAAAAAGAATATTGATGGTGAAATAGGAGTGATAATAGTTATTCCTTGCTGGCTTCTACAGGTGGCGACGGTGGATGTTATCCGGTGGTCGGTGATTGTGGGTTCGAGGCTGCGGTGGTTTAGGGCTTCTAGGGTTTGTATGATTAGCTATTTTTGGGGGGTGGGCTTGGCTTGTTTGGGCTTTCCCTTTGTTTGGTGTTTTGGGCTAGGTCCATTGGGTGTTTCTTGGGGTTTGTCTCATCGGGTGTGTTAATTTCTCCGACACTTGGTTAGAGTCCCCCTCCCCTCTTCCCCCATCTTGATATACTCTTTGTCAAGTTTTCCTCAATAAATTTTTTAAAAAATAAAATAAAAATAAAAAAAAAATGCCAAAATAAAATCCAATTGATATTTATTGAAAATTTATTCCAAATTGATATTCAAATTTTATTTTATTTTAATTTCATTTCAATTTCACTAAACAAAATGTATCACATATTCAAATAGACGAGAATAACAAAAGTCATATTATTTAGACAGTCATCCTATTTGATAGTCTATTTGATCCCATTTTTCCCATTACGAATTCTTTTCAAACCTTGTTTGACTGAAGCGGATTACCCCCGGTAGAGAAAAAATTGGAGAGCATTTTTGTAATTTTTCATACCTCATTAAATGAGTTTTGTGGGCGCTCTCTTTAATCCTGCTCAATCCCACCTCTCCTAGGATTATATAGGTTCCCACATATAAGGATAAAACTGATTCTAAGACATTCGTTTCAAAAACAAACATGAGATTAACATGTAGATTAACCGATTAGGTGCAATTAGTCATATCCCAAATGCTTAATTCACTAATCAAACAGGGCTTAAGGGAATGAAGTTCTACCTGCCTTCTCAAAGGTCTGTCCATCCGTTGTATAGCACGGGTATCCGCTAGTATAAATTAATGAAGAGCCAACTTAATTGAAAGGAGAGGGAATTACCGGCAGCTCCACATTTTGGAGCTGATGCACGGCAAACTCCAGCTGCTTTTCCAAAAGCACCGCGCGCTCCAAACTCTTCTGACAAAAGCGGCGGAAAAGTCAAGCCCCATGTGCCGTCTCTCTCTCTCTCTCTCTCTCTCGCACACCGCCTAAACCCTAGAATACCCTATAAAAATGCCTAAACCTAAACCCTAGGGTACCCTATAAAAGTGCCTAAAATCTTAGGGTACCCTATGAAAGTGTCTAAACCACTAAAAACCCTATAATAGGAAAGTGCACATTAAACCTAAACCCTAGGGTACCCTATGAAAGTGTCTAAACCTAAACCCTAGGGTACCCTATGAAAGTGCCTAAAATCCTAGGGTACCTTATGAAAGTGTCTAAACCACTAAAACCTTATAATAGGAAAGTGCACTCTAAGTACCTAAGCCCCAAAAAAGAGTGATTGACCTTAATGGAGTTAGTGGTAATTAAAAAGAATGATTGGAGTTAGTGGTAATAAATATATATTTTTTTTTTTTTTGGGTAAGTAAAATATTTGTTTTTTGTACCGGTCCGTAATAAATTCTTGAAAGAGGAAGGGCAACTTATGGCCCAAGTTATAATTAGTGGGTTGTTGGGCCTAACTTCATAAATGGTTCACCACATGGCCCAATAGAAATTTTCTATCCATCCGTATATGCAGATAACAGAATCATTTACCCCACAAGAATAAAGAAGCAAATTCCGCAAAGTTCAACTTTAAAATAGAAATGGTCTACTTTTAATAGGATGCTATGCTTCAATCGACATACCTCAATGGAACTTTTTCGAGTCTATATATTATTTTTCCGTCTAAATACCGACTCCGTGCAATTGTGTTTAGGAGTTACTTAGTATTATTATTACTGATATCTTCCACTAAGTGACCAACTTATGCCCGTGTTTTGCCTTTAAATTTTAGATTCAGTCATCGGAGAACTGGTGTTTGTAATTACTGTGAGTTCGAACCGATGGAGCAAGCGTAAACATTTTATTTTGAAGTACTTTGAATGGAAAGTGGAGGGAAAAGGGTTTTTTTTTTTTCTTTTCAAGATTTGGTCCATACTAGATCTCAGCTTTGATCGAAAACTCATGGGTGTTATGATCAATTCATACGGATACGGGATAATTCCCTCTCCAAGTAGATGGTCGGACTAGTCCCAAAAATTAACGTCCAAGGTACGTTTAAGTAGGCCTGAACACCCTCACTTCTAACAAATAGAAAACATCCGATTACTATTGTCTGCTTTATATCACGCTATAACAAATTAATTAAGCACCATAATGGTCATCATGCATGTATAAGTCGACATCCTTCTCAAACCAATTACAACGAGAAAAACATCGTAGATGATTACAGGAATATCCAACAATAGATCATGTTTTTTATTTTGCTTAGGATTGGGTGTTATGCCATGTTTTTTTTTTTTTTTTGTTAACTAAAATCGAAATTAAGGTGGTTCAGCAGTCTTGTCAAGTGGACCAGATGAAACCAGGCCATATGGCTAGCAATTATCATGAACATGCACCGACAAAGGGTCGATGTAGACATAATTAAGGTTTCATGTTACGTACTAATACGAACAGACTTTATTGTACAAAAGCTAGCACTCAAGATTAGGGAGTTCAACTGCCTCTCTGACTCAATCCTATGTCACAAAACAAGATTTGGAAATTATTTGGGGTTTTTTCTTTTTTGATTTTTGATTTAAAACGTGAAATAATACTATTTATGTTTGGTAAAAGGTGAAATAATACTAGTTATGTTTCAAAAATGTGATGAACCATAACTGATCTCTTTGTTTTTTGGGTAAGTAAATCATCTCTTCAAGATGATTTTTCTAAGCTTTTATGCATTGAGCAATGTTCTATCATTAAAAGTTTGGGGCATTTAAGATCACCAATTGAGTTTTTTTGGGTAATTATTTAATTTTTGGGTAATTACCGCCACCAATTGAGTTGCGGCAAATTATCTCTAATTTGGCCAAATTTGTGTTTACATTCAAATTTTTTTTTATTTTTAGAACTCAGGATGTATACGTTAGGGGTGCTCACGGTCCGGATTGGCATGAATTCAATCCTAATCCGCGAGTCATGGTTTTTTGAAAATAAAGTCCGTGTCCAATCCAAAAGTCTCACGGATCGGTTCCGATTTGTCACGGATGGATTTTCAACTTATTCAAAAAAAAAATAAAAAAATCATCAACTCAATTTCAAATTATGCCCCTGTTCAGTGAGAATGAGATTAGGTTCACAAATGAAGAAAATCAAGTAGAACAGATGTAACATTTTAGCTAGATTTTATATGAGATAATAATAAACCTTTAATCAAAATATCAAACTTATATTTATACAAAGATAATTTAGTTATCAAACAAGGGTATTAGTACAAAAAAACCAATCAAGACTACAAACTTATTTTGTACGCAGATAGTTCAGTGAGAATGAGATTAGGTGTTTTCACAAATTAATGGGTAAAAGTTAAGAAGTATCATTTAGAACTTTATGTAACATTTTACCCCTAGATTTTATATGAGATAACAATATAACCCTTTATATCAAAATATCAAATTCACAATATTTATAAAAGTGATAAAATTAGTTATCTATACATATATAATTATTTTTAAATAAATAAATAAATATAATAAAAATCTTACGATCTGGATCGGTTAATCACGGATTCAAAAAATAAAAAACTGTGAATCGAAAATTAAAATCCGTGTCCGGACCTTGAGTCACGGTTTTTTTATTTTTGAATCCGTGTCCGGACCATTAATCCACGGTTAAAATCCAAAACGTGCGGATCGGTTTGGTCTGGACCGAATTCACGGTTCATCGGGTTTTTTGAGCAGCCTTAGTTCTCAGGTTCACTTTGATGATCAGAATTGTTCATCTTTTAAAGCTCTTCAAGATCATCAACCGTGTCAAAAATAATATCGAACTTATATTAACAACATATGCTTTCGAAGCACATTTATCTTGAACGAAAATATAGCACTAAATCTGTTTATATGTGTTTATTGATATTCAATTAACAAGTTTTTGGCATGGTTTGTAAATATTATCGATGAGCTCTTAAAGGTAAACTGTTTTGATTATCTAAATGCACAGCTCTGATCATCTAAAGGACTCACAAATTCTTTAAAATGACCATACATTTTACTTAGGGATGGAGTCAGGATTTTTGGGTAGTGGGGACATGCTATATATGTAGATTAGGGGTGGGGTTATACAATTTGATGATATATGCAATGTAATATTAAGATATTTTTAAAATATTGTAGCAGGGGTGACATCCCTTTACTCCTAAAAAGAACATAGAGGTTACTCTAAAAAGAACGATAGATTGGTTCTGAGAAGATCAAGAAAATTACCGTAAAGTGATTTGCATTGGATCGATGAGAAGATCAAGAACAAGAAGCAATAGACGAATACGGTACTTTGTATGGGGAATAAAGGAAAATTTTACTGCGTGACACACGCTCGTGACATGTTGGTGGGAATGTTAGTTCCCGTGAGAAATATACAAAGGTGATGTATGATGTGTGAGTCTCATTTGAATATGAGTGTGCGTATATAAGTATTTGTGTAAGTATGTGTGGTTATGAAAATAAAAGAAATGATAATAATAGGGGGAAGAAATAACTACTAAAAGCATCATGGGAAAAATATATAGGACCAGGAATTCTGTCGGTGGGATTGGGGTATGACTTATGAGCATATATCATACCACCACGCGCCTAGGAAGCGGAGTTGGCAAAACATGCACCTTGGAGTTGGAAGAGAGATTGATACTGAGGGGTGTTACCAACTGACATAGCATAGAAAAGTTAACAAAAACATTTTGAATGAAAAAATCAAATTTTTCTACGGTTTTTATGTGATGTATTGTAGAGAAAGAAGAGATACACTTTTGGAAAAAATCAATTTTTGTTTTTCTAGCACCCCCGAATTACATTCCTCCCATGAATCTAATTTTATTCACATCTTTAAAAGTGGGTGAATATTATCTTCCCTTCTATCTTCAAATTAGTAGATCAAAAGAAAAGAAAGGAAACTAAATATTTAAGAAAACTTATTTCTAAGATATAAACTAAAAAAATTCTTCAAATCAATTAAACTTCGTTCAAAAAAAAAAACAAGTAAAACTTAAATATTCTAATGTTTAAATAATACAGTACTATATTAAAATTCCATTCTGCATTACCCATTCTTATGTCTAATTAATTTCGAAATATTCTGAAAACATTTTTTTTATAAACAGTGAAACTGAAGAATATTTTATTTAGGTAAACAGAAAATAATTTCAGTGTGTACTTTGACGGAATAAAGGATTCCCAAAAAAATGATCTCATCCTTATCAAAAGTGTATTGCGGTGATGTGTGAGTCTCATTTGAATATGAGTGTGTATCATTATTTCAATAAATGAAAATAAAAGAAAGATAATAATAGGGGGAAGAAATTCTCTAAAGCATCATGGGAAAAATGTAAGGAAAATCTGTCACTCATTGGACTGCTGGCAAAAGGTGTGCTAATTAACGGTAAAATATATAGTCAAAGGACTGAACCCAAAGTCTCGAACCCTAACGGATTAGCTTCCACCGACGGAATGCGGGTGAAAAAGGCAAACGAGATTTGGGGACAATAACGTGGTGGGGACGGCAATGATAGACAGACGGTGAGTAACGGTCACATAATTGTGAGAACGGCCGTTGGGTGGTGGAGGTGGGGTTGGTACTTGGTAGTGATGGTAAACACTTTTATTACTACAGTAGTTATTAGTTCAACGCTGAACCCAAAGTTCGAAGTTAACGGATTAGCTTCCACCGACGGAATGCGGGTGAAAAAGGCAAACGAGATTTGGGGACAATAACGTGGTGGGGACGGCAATGATAGACAGACGGTGAGTAACGGTCACATAATTGTGAGAACGGGTTGGCCCAGAACCAGGTTTTGGTACTTGGTAGTGATGGTAAACACGTTGGGATCTGGAGATGGTTTAGTGACCAAAAAAAAAAAAAAAAAAAAAGTAGTTGTTTTCATTCTTAGCGGCAATTATACATGGCACGTGCACCTTGCTTTTCTCTTTTTTAATATTTGGCGGGCCCCCATGACAACCACTCCTCTCTTGCATCCACTTTTTTTTTTTTTTTTTTTTTTTACAAATAAAGAATGTCCCGATAAATCGTACTTCACTTATCTCTTCAACCTCTCTCATGCACGGCCAGGGACGGATTAGAAATTCAACATAGTGGAGGCACTTTATTTATTATATAATCGTGTAATATTTTTCCTAGTCTACGATCTTGTTAAATTAATACATTTATTATGGTCTATAAAATTTATAATACATACTTTCTATATATATATAAAACAAAAAATAAAAAATGAGCACACAATCTTAGAACTTTTAGAGTATGGTTCACATTAACATTGACAAGTCTCTAGAATCATGGAGATGATTTTATTGATGACTTTTTTTAAAAATATTTCTCCACGACACTTAAAAATATAGAAAATCAAAAGATAAATCTTGAAATAAACAAACACTTTATAAATTAATAATTATAAATGAACCAGCCAACGAAAATTGAAGCACAAAATTAATTCTACAGGTTTATTTTTGAGATATACATAAGAATGTATATATGGTAAATATAGCGATATTTTACATAAATATGCTAAAAATATAATATTAATATTTTTTCACGGAGTTTTAAGTGGGGTCAGCAAGGCACGTGCCCCCTAGATCCGTCCCTGTGCACGACCCTCTTTTCACTCATTTGCATAACAAGGTGAAATTGCCTCTAAACAAATCGCTTCCGACCCTTCGACCTTGAAAGGATAAATCTCACCAAAACAAGTTCATTAACTACTGCAACAACTATACGAAATTTCTGCCGTCCCCTCTTATTCTTTCACTTTCACTTGCATGGTGTATTCAATCAGTTGTGACTTGTGAGCCAATCACGCCTTCGCCTAGCTAGCCTCACAGGCTGTTTGAGTCTAACGTGGGCCTGTTACTCTAGAAGGACGACCGTACGTTCTATTACTCATTAATTTTGTACATAGCATAAATTACTCCTACCATTGATTATTGGTTTAAGAAGTATTATATAAAGTATGCTCCCAGAAGTTCGATCAAGACATTTTACCTGTTTAAAAAGTAAATATAAACAGGTAAAAGCAGGTAGATAAACAAATATTTGGTTAGATATCCGAGGAGGTGAAACTTCCTAGCTAATTGTTTAACAAAAATTGTCTGCTAAATTGTTAATAGTCAAAATGCAAATAGGTAACCATTTGGCTTATCACCTGAGGTTAGGGATAAAAGCTGAGTTTCATAAGATTTTGTTCTTTGACCTTAAGGTTGATAAACAATTTGGGTCATCACAAAAAATTTTAAAATGGGCAAACAAAACGAAGCAAAAGAAGTACGAAAATTCCTTACCGAAAATTTTATCAGTTGCTATACGAATAGATATCGTTTAGGTGCGAAGATGAAAACGATTGATAGTAAAATATGTTGGGGTTGTGTATTTTTCAAAAGAGTTATTCAAAAACACTTGTCTCACATTGGCTAACTAGAAAAATGTTCTATTACAAATTCTGAGGTAAACGGTTCCATAATTTTTAAAGTATTTCCAACAAAATATGTTTAGGATTATTTTTTAACTATTCATGATTTTACTTCTAAAAGCATGAAAAAGCCAATATATATACAATCCGGATCCCCTCAGGACTCCCAGATTTAGCTTAGGTCCGAACCGTCATTTTCAGCCGTTGGATCGCATCCAACGGCTCTGATAAAAGAGGGGAACACGCGGGTCAAATGGTACCGGGTCCGGGTAAAAATGGCTCGCGGGTCATAACACTTAACAACCGGATCCTCATTTCTTCACTGTACGTTTAAACAACAAAAGAGAGAGAGAGAGAGAGGCGATCAGAGGCGATCGAAGAGCTCGATCGAAGCAAAGAGGAGAACACGACATCAATCGAAGGTAGAAGAAGAAGACATCGACATTCCCAGGTTCAACTCTCTTCTCTCTCTCGTTTCTGGTTCGAATCTAGGGTTTTGGTACAATCTAGGGTTTTGGTTCGAATCTGGGTATACAGTACAAATCGAATGGGTCAGGCTAAAGTGTTTCTCCCTCTCTTCCTCTGGTTCGATTTTGAAGAACTAAGGTTAGGGTTTTGTCAAATTTCAAATTTTTCGAGAACTAGGGCTCGATATATGTATACTCGTTATTTGGAGTCACATTGTTGGCCAGCTTTGTATACTCATTTATTAGAGTGACGAGGTCAATATATGTATACTCGTTATATATATATATATATACAGTGAGCTTCCCATCAGGGAGCCCTCCAATTCTCCTATTTCCCGATCAAATTTTCACAATCCGAACCGTCCAATGTGTTTAAAAGGTGTTTTTTAAGGGTCCCCGTGAAAAATCAGTGAAAAAAAATACCGGGAAGGGCTTGATCCGATCAGTTTTCGATAAAGTATTTCCAACAAAATATGTTTAGGATTATTTTTTAACTGTTCATGATTTTACTTCTAAAAATGCATATATACAGTTTTTATCGAAAACTGATCGGATCAAGCCCTTCCCGGTATTTTTTTTCACTGATTTTTCACGGGGACCCTTAAAAACACCTTTTAAACACATTGGACGGTTCGGATCGTGAAATTTAATCGGGAAGTAGGAGTCCTGATGGGAAAGATTACGTATATATATACGGAAAATTTCTAGTCCACTCCTCTCGGAAACAAGAAAAAATTGATTTTTTTTGTGTTGCAAATTATTTTTGGAAAATCCGAGCCGTCCAATGTGTTCAAAAGGTGTTTTCTAGGGTCCACGCGGTAAATCTTCAAAAAAAAATATCGGGAAGGGCTTGATCCAAGCAATTTTCGCAAAAACTATAAATATAAAGTTAGGCCCGATCAAGTCCTGGACTCAAGGCCTTCCACCTTCCGATATTTTTTTTTGAAGATTTCAAAAGGTGTTTTGGACCCTTGAAAACACCTTTCCAATACATTCGTAAATATGACGGATCGGATCGCCCTTCAAAAATGTTTGGAAGAAACGGCCTTGGAATCCCGTTTTTAACACAGTGGAACCTATATCAAAATGCTTATATATATATATATATATATATATATATATATATATAGGGCTCTACAAAAAAAAAAGGGCTCCCTCACAAAAAAGTGCGGGAAAACAGTTGTTAGCCATTGGATCGCGTGAAGGGCATAGGATCCAACGGTCCACAACTGTTTTCCCGCACTTTTTTTGTGAGGAAGCCCTCATAGGATATGTTTTGTATATATATATATATATAACATGAATTATCCAGTCAAGGATCCCGGAATGAAGGAAAATGGGTGTTTTTAAGGGTTTAAATGTGTTTTTGCATAATCCAAACCGTCCAATGTGTTCAAAACGTGTTTTCAAGGGTCACTGCGAGAAATCATTAAATTTTTTTTTTGATGATTTCTCGCGGGGACCCTTGAAAACACGTTTTAAACACAATGGACTGTTCGGATCATAAAAATTTGATCAAGAACTATGAGTCCCGGACTTAGGGATCCTGGACTAGATATATATTTTTTTGCTGATTTCTCGTTGCGGCCCTTAAAAACGCGTTTTAAACACATTGGACGGTTCGGATCATCGAAATTCGATCGGGATCTATGAGGTGTGGACGAAGTCCGGATTTTAAAGGTTTGGATAGGAAGTTCAGTGTATACTGTCCACTTCCTATCAAGGATCCCGCAAGCTTATAAAGTGAAAAAGAGAACTAAAGTGATTCTCAATATTTGATCAAAAAAAAAAGTGATTCTCAATATTAATATTTTAATATAAAGTAAGTAAAATAGAAAGTGTTAATAGAAAAAGTGTCAAATTATAACAGATATATGCATTGTTGACGAATTTTTTTAGGGAGTTATTGTTGGGATGCTCCAAAGGGATTCTCCATATCCACATTAGCTGTGTAGAAGGTGAAAAAATGTTGGTAGTAAAATATTAGTATTACTTGTCTCTCATGAAAAGAAAATTCCAAAAGGAGTCCATGAATGATACAATGCCCAAGCATGGTGCAGGAGAATCTCATTGGCTACGTTACCATGATTTACTGTATATATGAAGCTTTTGATATGTAGTATTTGGGAGGACACTTTCATCCTCACAGCCACAGACAATCATTCTAAATAATCATTGAAGATAACCCTTTTTTTCTTTTTTTTCTTTTCACATGTGGTAGCATTATCAACGAAGATATAATTAATATAACGGTTCATTTGGATAATGAAGTGCTACTTTTATTTAATGTATAAAAAGAGGGGGTGCCTAATTGTGCACCAAAAAAGGAAACCTACCGCAACTAAGGGCTTTGAAAGATTCACTTTTTCCTTTAGTTTCCAATCTTTTTTTTTTTTTTTTTTGTAAATTTTATAGTTTATTTTTGGTAAAGACCATCCGGTGTCCGGTAACCACATTGGCCCCGACTAATTCTAATTTGAGCCGGGTAGGACCACAAAGGCGGCAAAGCTCTCCCAACCAAGTTTTAACACAGCTGCATTCCCAAGTCTCAAACCCGAGATCTTGGTTAAGTTAAGAGCTTAAGATCCTTCTTCAGCTGAGCTACGTGCTTGGTGGTAAATTTTATAGTTTGTACTTGTCTGGCAATGCGTCAAAGCAAAAGATATTGTGCGCAAGGAACAATGCTATGCACAAAATAATTTTTGGTCAAAGCGATCCATATCAAAGGTTAAGTTGTGATTCTCAAAAAGAGATGAAAAAAAAAAAAAAGGGTTAAGTTTTGGTAGGACAATGCAAGACTGACCCTCTCTTTTGACTAAACACAGAGAACAAAAAGGTCCAATTTTTTTTTTTTTTTTGAGACAAATAGGCAAATGAGATAAAGAGGCAAAAATTGCCCCTTTTTTTAGGCACAAATTGCCTTCAACTACAGAACTGAATTATACTTTGTTTAATTTCAGTTTTGAAATAAGAGATAAAAAAGTTGTATAGGCTTGCGTAACATTTCGTCTTTAAGGAGTCCTTTGGCATTATTATTATTTTTTTGTATTTATTCAAAAAAAATTATATTTTTTAGTTTTGCGTAGATTTTTCGTAGATTATTGATTCGTCTCGACTAGAGGAATCTGAAGAGTAAAAAATTAATAACCAAACTAAAATTTATGTGAATAAAATAAAAAATAATCTAATAATCCATAAGAATTTGGATTATATTTGTCTTTTGTGAATTTTTTTTTAAAATTTTAATAATAATTTTTTACTTTTTAGATTCCTCTCGTCAAGACGAATTAATAATCCACAAAAAATGGACGCAGAACTAACAAATTCAATTTTTTCTAATAAAGACAACAAAATATTTGGATTATTTTTGCCAAAGGAATTAGTCAATTTGTTTTATATAGTTTAACAAAATTTGTGATTTTTTGAACAAAGGTTCACAATAGACATCCAAAAAGTAAAAATAAAAAAAAAAAATTGATAAAAATATCATTAAAGACAACAAAAAAAACACCCATGACAAAATAGTGAAAATTTTTAGAGATAAAATTTTCAATCCCTCTTTTCAGATTTAATAGTACTGTAACACTTGTCAAAATTTTCTAATTTCAAATATTTTTTCCTCCTGCATCTTGACCAATGGTTCAAATTTTAAAAAAATTCTTTACAATAAAAGTATATTTTTTCGAAATAGGTATTTCAAAGAATTTGAACCATTAAAAACACTTTTAAAAACCGAAACGACATGGATGGCTCTCAATAGTCTAGATCCAAGCTGCATGCAGAGAAATCAGATTCAATTCAATTTTGGGTGCTCTTAATGAATTGTCCAATGACAGGTCAAAATTTGTCAATATTATCAATGGTTGTATTTTCCAAAAATAAGAGTAATTATCATTTGTCACGGCATGAAAAAGAAGGGTTTTGTTATTGACGACTCAAATAAATTTTTTTTTTTACCATTTCTCATTCAGAAATTTTGCCAAAATTTGATGTGGATCATCCAAATTAAATTGAATGGCCAACTAGTTTTTTTAATTTTTTTTTTTATCATACGTATATTTTGCTTTGTTTTGGAAAGATGCTCTTAATGACCTAATTAGATGCGGAATGCCCGCAATCTGCGCATCCAAGTGGCTGACCAACTGGTTAGTTAATTTGGTGGCCGTTGAGTTGGAGAGAGGGGCCCACAGTTTAGTGTCCCTTTGACATCTTCCTTGCCTCCCGCCGTTGAGCGCTGGAAAAAGCAGAAGGAAACCGTTAGGTACACTTTTAATAATGCGATTAGCACTGGGAGTGCCAATAACAATACCCTTCAAGAATTGGTCTAAAAAATATTTGGAAAATTGCCGGAGTGAACTTGAAAAGAGACCAGGCGGACGGATCACCGGTTCAACTGCAGGTCAACCGGGGTAGAACCATGACGTCATAATGATGCATATAACAAACTATACAAAAATTTGATATATATATATATATATATATTTTTGCATATTTAGTTGTATGTTTTAACTCAATCTGCTTTTTAGAGCTAATAAAATAGGAAAACAAGAAGAAACAGGATGTGTAAAGTGGGTTTTTTGAAGTCCCACATCGAAGAATAAGGTGATGTTCACCCCATTCACTACATAAGTTGCACTTATGTGCCCACAATTATGGTTTAGGGCATTCAACCTCACTGCTTACTGCTTATGTTGCACTTAATTGTCCACAATTGTGGTTTAGGCATTCAACCTATTTTCAGTAAATTTTGAGAAAAAATACTTTTTTGAACAATTGCATTTTTTCACTTCAAAATTTGATCCGGAACTTTTAATGAATCCAATCCGGGATGACCACAGAGAGAAGCACAATATATATAGGATATATATTTTTGCATATTTAGTTGATGAAAATAATTAAGAATTTAGTACCTAGGTAAAGATGATGAACATTAGAAGAAAAGAAGGCATGTAAATGGGTTTTGAAGTCCCATTCATCTAAAGAATAAGGTGATGTTCACCCCATTCACTACATAAGTTGCACTTATGTGCCCACAATTATGGTTTAGGGCATTCAACCTCACTGCTTACTGCTTAGGTTGCACTTAATTGTCCACAATTGTGGTTTAGGGCATTCAACCTCTCAGTAAATTTTGAGAAAAAAATATTAGTGAATAGTGCATTTTTTCACTTTACTTACTCGCGTATCTTTTAACACTCTAATAATACTATCTATTTAAGCTATTTTGAATTAAAATATTGTTTTTTCTCTTTTTTAAATATTAAAAAATATGACCACAGAGAGAAGGATAGGCGGAGTTTGTGGAGAGAGAAAATAATTAAGAATAGACGGTACCTAGGTAAAGATGATGAACATTGGAGAGGCACTGTACCATATTTATTTTACCTATTCTCTAAATAGAGGCTGCAACTCCTTTTGGTGCTTAGGTAAAATACCTAAATATTGTGTTTGTTGAGTCTTGTTGGGATGCGTTTAACGGTGCCACTTGGCAAAGGAATTCAAATTTTGGACACCCCTAAGAACTGGTTCTCATGAAACGGTCGACGATTTAAACCGAGTTTGATCGGCTCTTTTTTGGTTCCACTAGATCATTTCGGTTCTATAAACTTTTCGGCTTTTGAGGTTGACCAAACCGGAAGTATTCCAGCCGGATCGGTCCGAGTTTCAAAACACTGGGTCTAAGGTCCATTATAGATGTTTGACCAAGGCCCAGTCCTCTAATATTTTTTTGGAAAGAGTGAGAATCCATTAATTGGTAGTAATTTCTAAATGTTAGGTGCACTTCTCTTTTTTAATAGAACAAAGATACTTTCACATTAAATTAAAATAAAATTAAGTATCTCCTCCCGCCACATCATTGACACATCGGAAAGTTCACTGGAAAAGTCGCTAGTGCCTGAAAGTTGGCAAGAAAAGTCGCCTGCATCGAAGTTGGTTGCCGCTTGCCGCCGACCGATGATGGACACGGTGATCGAAGATGGGGAAGAAGATGTCAACCAATGAAAATGTTGACTATTTAATAAAAAAATAAATCAATAAATAAAGGTGAGAAGCTTTGGCGGTTAGAAATGGGTTTGTGAGACTCTATGGGTTGCTTGAGAAAAAGTTTATAATTTCCGTTCAAAGCCGAAAAATGGCTGTTGTCGGGCCCCAGGACGCTTTCTGGTACACTTTGGAGACTGAAAGAAAGTTTACGAGACTGTGGGTCGTTTTGAGAAAGTTTAACAAAAAGTTGAAAATTCCCGCTCGGAACCGAAAAATGGTCGCTGACAGGCCTCGGGACGCTTTCGGTACAATTTTGAGACTGCAAATATATTTTACAAACTCTGTGGGTCATTTTGGAAAACAGTTGTTTCGGGGCCAAGAACGGTTGGCGAAGGCCCCGGGAGACTTTCGGATCCGATATACCTCGAGCAAACACTATCGGGCCTGAATCGTGTGCTCGAGTACCGTTATAAGTACATGGATTTATTGAAGACGCTGAGGGTCTAACTTGGAAGATTGAAATAAAAACCTTCTGATATATACAAGTTAATTTTAATGCAAAGTTGGATTCATAGCCGAGGTCTTTCGCGGGGACCTCAGTAGCCTAAAATAGTGCCCTTGGGAGATTTTCAAGTATGGAATATGCTCGTTCACTTGATTTAAGATTTTTTGGTGAAGATAGAAAATTTCGCTTGAGCCCAGATCGGACTACCTATGTATCTTCGACATGAGGGAGAATCAGGTTGGACGTATTTTGGACTAATGTCCAGTTTATGTAGTAGATAATACTGTAACGATCCGCCCCCGCCTTGCACAATACTACCATTTTAATGTTTTAGGAGTAATAAGTTTCGCAATGTATTACTTATTTAATCTAAAAAAACTCACATCATACATTAATTAATGTGGAAAGAGGTGTTTTGGGCTCAATTATAGCTATGTTGTTAGAAGACGTGCAAAAAATTAAATTGAATTGTAATTGTATGTAACTACGTAACAACCACACAAATTAAGGAAAAGGAGTTCTCCTTGGACCATTGACAGGTGGTGGAATTAAAACGTTACAACAATGACCTTAGTTGAACTTCTTGTAAGGTATAATGAGTACGCAGATGCAGAATTGCGAATTTCACCTAATTTGCGGAGATTACTCTTTAATAATTTTAAAAAAAAAAAAATGCACTATAAATAAGAAAAAAATTGGGGGAGTGCAGGTGCCAAATTCCCCTGCACCCCCTCGGTCCGGCCCAGGTATAATGTAGAGTAATAAGTAGATCATTTAATAAGTTGAGCGAATTTATCAGCTTTCGTGTGGTCAAAGCAAAGCCTACTAAAAAACGTACGTAGTTCCATAAGTGGAGAGAGAGAGAGAGAGAGAGAGAGAGAGAGAGAGAGAGAGAGAGAGAGAGAGAGAGAGAGAGAGAGAGAGAGAGAGAGAGAGAGAGAGAGAGAGAGAGAGAGAGAGAGAGAGAGAGAGAGAGAGAGCATGTTCACATGCACATGGGAAACATTTGTGAGGGCCATACTTGAGAGTAGAATACATGCATGGGTTAAAAAGGTAACAACCAGCAATGGAGGCTACCTTCCTTCTCATGCTTCTTTTGGCGTCACTGATCCAGTGAACAAATTAAGCTAGTCAAACCATTTTTATGTAGGATTCGTTCAAAGTATTACTAGTAACTTTATTTTTTTCAAAAATTTAAAATTAAAGTAACTGAACAGTTTTATTTACCTTGATTGGATAGTACATTAAAGGTCGTGCTGAATTATAAAGTTATAATATTAATGATAAAAAAAATAGTCCTGAAAATAAGGAATGAAATTTTCTACTTTTAATTTACTTTAGAACTTCGTTGTTCAAGTGTTCTTCTTTGTGGTTGAGGTTACCCTCCAATGAGAGAGGATCATAAGAGAGGCTGACAAAGGTAACTCGACACAAGCACGGATAAAGAAACCCCAAATGAATAATCCAACTTGTTCATTTAATAAAGCCACTTCCCATAAATCATGTGGACAAAAATCTAAGTTCTCAGATTGTCGATGGGGATGCGTTGAACCAAATATATCTTGAGCACAACGAGCAATTAGAATTCTAACCAATGATCCCTTTTTCTCAAGTTATTTGGAATTCATTCAGATGGTTTTCAGTATCTAAGATTAATTTAATTTTTCAGATGAATAACCAACTTGTTCATTTAATAAAAAGTCACTTTCCATAAAATCATGTGGACAAAAATCTAAGTTCTCAGATTGTCGACGGGGTTGCGTTGAACCAAATATATCTTGAGCACAACGAGCAATTAGAATTCTAACCATCGATCCCTTTTTCTCAAGTCATTTGGAATTAATTCAGATGGTTTTCAATATCTGAGATTAATTTAATTTTTTAGATGAATAATTAACACATTAAAACCTAAAAAACAAGAGGTACGATGACCAAAATTAAACGCGATATATGGATGCCAATATGCACCACAAGAAATGGGGGGCTCTGCTGTCCCTTTAGCCTAAAGCGGGCCTGCTTAAACCGTCATTTTTCGCCATCAACGCTCGAATCTCACCTCTCCAAAATGTATCCGAAGCAGTCCATTGTTTGATGTAATCCGAGCCGCTGATGTGCGAAACGGACAGTGCGGATGTGGGTTGGCAGGACTTGCCGACCCAGGAACAGCAGGCCCCCGGGTTCGCACCACAAGAGAAGGGATTTGACTGGTAAGGAGGATCCCATAGTCCGAGTTGGTGGTGTGTCACAATATTAATTTGTGAGGTAGAATGAAACCCCACGTTGCTTTTATTGTGTAATAACATATGTGCCAAGAATGAATTGAGGAGAGAAATGGAAGAGAGTAGCTGAATATGCCAAGGTTCCACCGTCAAGAAGAAACACACGGAAGGTGTGTTACCACTTTAACATTATTGTCATACCATGTGATCCCCCTCCCTCCCCTCCCCTGCTTTGTTTTTATTTGTGGATCTGTCTTCTTCATCCATCATCTGACACTTTTTAGCCCTCCCCCATCCCTTCTTCAATCTATACCCCCCACTTCTTCTTGTTCACAAAATCACAAATAGAGATATATGTGTCTTCTTAATTTTCAACAAGAGTAAAAGGATAAATATACAAAAGAAGTAGTAATTATTTTGATAGAAAATAGGAAATTTTCAACGGACCTCGTCTCACAATACAGAGCGTACGTCCTAAGTTACCTCTATAGTGTAATTTTTCGTCTTTTCTAAACTTTTGTAGATTTGTTTCAGAGGTTTTTGATTAAATCTTGATGGGACGAACCTAAAACATAAAACAATATGGTTGTTACGCTGGTTGTCCCCTCCTACCCTTTTGCCCAAAAAGAGTGAAAAAAAACCCTAAAGATCGAAAATTTCTGTTTCACTGTCTTTTCGTTCATTGTATATACTTCTCTCGTTCCTCTCGTGGGTGATTAATCCTAAAACTTTTCCCAAAAAAAAAAAAAGAGTTCACTCAATGCTCACTGTCATCTAAAGTAATTACTACTTTAGTTCAAATCCATCAATGTCTAAACAAATCAAAAGAAACGGAAAAGACACAACCTGTGGGTTAATGTAGATAAAATTGACCAAGCTAGGAATGTCATGTTGGGCAGACGCCCTTTTTTGCGATTTTCTTGGCTGTGTGCTTTGTGTGTCTTTAGTAATGCTTTAATTTTGAGGATTAAAAATCAAATTGATATTAGCAAGAGCTCTTTTCTAGCTAGTACTCAAAACAAAGCACAAGGGTATAGGGAAAAGCACCAGACAATTGACGGTCTAAGATCCGTTAATTAAATACTACTCCTATTTATTCTCTCCGTCTCGAATTTCTTATTCCTTTTTGGGTTTATGTGTCATTTTCAAATCAATTCTACTCCTATTTTTTCTAATTTTGAAAACTTTGTTAAATAGAAATAATTTAAAAAGTATCAATTAAGAGCCATATTGCATATAAAAAATTGTACATAAAAAAATTGTAATTCTTTTGAGATATTTGAAATTTTGAAAGTGAATAAGAAATTTGGGACATAACGAATAACAAAATTATAAATTTTTATTAATGGTTCTTTTATAGTTGATCTATGGGTTATTGATAAATTAAATAAAATGTCAACTTAACGAACATCACATTATCCCAACCAGGGATGGAGCCAGAGGGGACCAGTAGGGGCGGTCGCCCCTGCAAGGGGGAAAAAAACCTCTAGTATTTTATAGAAAAAAATAATTTTTTCTCTGAATTATATAGGCTCGCCCCTGCAAAGTATTTAAGAAAAAAATTCGCCCCTGCGTAGTGAAATTCCTGGCTCCGTCCCTGATCCCAACACACATCTTACACTTTTCAATATATACATTATTTACTCCAATCTATTTTTTAAACAATTTAACACACTTTTTCAATTTTAATAACATTTTTTTATTTTTTTTTTTGATTAACATAACATTTTTTTTGTTGATAATCCAATTTTAATAACATTCAACTTGGATGTTTTCGGTATTAATCTGGATTATTAGCCAAACCGATTTTTTGGATTATTTGAGATAAAACCAAAAAACCAATAATCTGGGGGGCATGTGTGATTTACTCAAAGCAAGCTTACAGGAGCAGAAAATCATGGATCCCCCTCGGTGGTAATGACCCTGAAAATACTGCATTACGTGAGCCGCGTGCAAATCACTCTCCAACATTAATCACGCTCGCTTAAGGAAACCTCCTAAAAAAGGTTTCCAAGATTAAAAAGTCACATTGTTCTGTTCTTTTGCCATTGGGTCAATTTTATGCTATCAATATTTGCTTTTAATAATTATACATCCTCCTTTTTTGGTGTGAGCTCACAGTCACGCAGTGATGACTGATTTCTCGGCAAATGTGATTGATAGCTGTATATATATAGCCACAGAAGCTCCAGGATTAAATCCGGTTCGTTTGTGCGTTTGTTTTCTACACAATTAATCATGTTTGATTCTTATTGTTAGGCCGTAAAAATTATGATTTTTCAAGTCTCGGTTAAAGATGGCCTTTCCTTGACTGTACTAAAAAAAATTAATTGAGATGCTTGTAAGTTAATCCGGACATTACTATCCGTAGAAAAGGAAATAGAAAGAAAAAAAAAGCGTATATATAAGACATATGGTAGTACTACTTGTCTCGCTCTCAGAGCTCAGCAAGAGTGGTAAAGAGAGAGAGAGGGAGAGAGAGAGAGGGAATGGACCTTTTTCCTCTGTCTTCTCGTTCCAATTGAGACCACAGCAAAACCCTCTCTCTCCATTTCCCCAAATTTCCCTCCAAACCCACAAAAAAAAGAGAGCGAATCTAGTGGCAGAATCATGAAAACAAGATCAGCTAGCAAGTGGGTTTTTGCCTTATGCTTTGCATTTCTTCTGGGTTTTAAGCTCATCCAGTGTAGCGTCACCTACGATAGGAAGGCCATTGTCATCAATGGACAGAGAAGAATCCTCATCTCTGGCTCCATGCATTACCCCAGAAGCACTCCTGAAGTACTCTTAACCATTCCCATTTCAATTATTTTTCAATTTATGAGATTTTTCTTCCATGGGTTTTTTTTTTCCTGATTCTCTGTCCTTTTGATGAAATTGGAATATGTTTAGATGTGGGAAGATCTCATACGCAAGGGTAAAGAGGGAGGTCTGGATGTAATTGAGACCTACGTTTTCTGGAATGTCCATGAGCCTTCTCCTGGCAATGTACTTTACATTCTCACAAAATTTTACTTGGCATTGTCTATTTTTCTGCTTTGTTCTGGAATTTTCACTTGGTTTTTTTGCTGGGTTTTTGTTAATATTTTGATTTTTCTTCTGTTTTCTGTTGTGGGTTTGTAGTATAATTTTGAAGGGAGATATGACCTAGTTAGGTTCATTAAGACAATCCAGAAAGCAGGTCTCTACGCTCATCTTCGCATTGGGCCTTATGTCTGTGCAGAATGGAACTTTGGGTAACATACCTTATCTGTTTCTCCGCTAGATCTACGCCTCTCTCTCTCTCTCTCTCTCTCTCTCTCTCTCTCTCTCTCTCTCTCTCTCTCTCTCCCCCAATCCATACGTTGTATATAGGATAATGCAAATAGTTTTTCCCTATAAATAGAATATATCTTTATTTTTTACTGTTGTATATTCATCCTTACATATATTCCCCTTTTCAAATTAAGGGATCTTCGTCTTCCAGGTTTGATCTGGGTAAGTTAAAATTTAATTTGCATGTGTTTGTTTTTTTATCATTTGTTTTATGTTTATGTGCAGTGGATTTCCTGTTTGGCTAAAATATGTTCCAGGCATAAGCTTCAGGACAGACAATGAGCCTTTCAAGGTCAACTCCCTCCATTTCACCTATTAATAATTCTGTTTCTCTAATATTTCCTTACACTAAATTGCTTATGCTTATGAATAATGGTACAGTAGAAAGTAGAAACACACTGATTGGCATTTAAAAGAATTACTTGGTGAAAAACAGAAATAAACTATAGGGTTTTGCAGTGCTAAATACTAATCCTTTTTATACTACTATTATTATTGCATATGGTGCTGCAGATGGCTATGCAGGGGTTCACTGAGAAAATTGTTAATTTGATGAAGAGTGAAAATCTGTTTGAGTCCCAGGGTGGCCCTATAATTCTCTCACAGGTATACAAGCTTTGTTCTATTTTGGCATTTGGCATGTCTTATTTTGTGCTTGCTTAAACAATTTGGTGTTTGATTGTTTCTTCTGCTGAAATAACAAAGTCTACAACGATAATGATTTTTTTTTTTTTTTTTTTAAAAGATTGAGAATGAGTATGGGCCTCAAGGTAAGGCACTTGGAGCCGCAGGTCATGAATACGCGAACTGGGCAGCAAATATGGCGGTCAGTTTGGGAACTGGGGTCCCGTGGGTGATGTGCAAAGAAGAAGATGCCCCAGATCCTGTGGTGAGCAGTCCCTGACCACTTCATTTACATGCAAGATTTAGTTTGATTTGGGTCAAATCTTCTTTCAATTCTTTTGTTTTAGTTATTTGTAGTTGCTGCCTTGAGTTTTGCTACATTCAGTTAGGGGTACTTAGCAGGAGCATACTGTATTAAGATTTTACATTTCAACTTAGCAAAACAGGAGTATTTGATAAGGGTATTTGTACCACGGCTGCACGTGCAACTAATTACTCACGTGTTAAGTGAGGTGCAAGAACAAAAAAGAGTATAGATTAACTGCGAGAAATGAAGAGAATTCGAAGAAGGAAGCGTCATTAGTAATATTCCTCCTTTCTTGTATGGTTCCTTTTCCGGGAGGAAAAGAAGAAAAATTCATGAAAAAAGAAATGAGAATTGACTACCCTTGTCATTTCATTTCTTTTTAATTCTTAATTTTCTTTGTTATGCTAATTTTGTCTTTCTTTCCACATTTTTTTGAAACCAAACACGGGGAAGTTGTTCTCCTTCTGCTTCCCTTTCTTTTTCTTTCTTTTTCAGCAAAACCAAATCCGGAAAATATATATTTCTCTTAAGAGTTTCTCTCTTACTTTTTCTTTGCTTTTCTTTTCTTTTATTTTCCCTTCTACAACGTCCGGATACATAGGTTTTGCTATGTTCGGTACACATGGCGGAAGTGGAAGGAAGGGAAAGAAAGTGGGAGAAAATTTGTTGGGGAAGTAGATCATTTCTCTCTCTTTTGTTTTGCTCAGAAAATGAAATGAAATGAAATAACAAGGAAAGAGAGACTCCTTTTTTCCTTTTCACGATAGAGAGGAAATAAAATGACAGATTAGCTTAAATGTAAGAAAAAAGGGAAATAGGGAAGAGAATGAAAGGGGAATTTCAAAATGGGGTGAGAACTAATTTCACTTGCTTTCTTTTCTTGTGGGAGAACTAAAAACCAAACAAGTGAAGAAGGAAGATTATAATAATTTTTTTTGTTTCCTTTTCCTTTAGTTCGAATCAGAACCTTGGTTTGGTAGATATGAAAAAGAAATGTGTACTTTGGTCACTACAATATCTTTGTTATATTTAATCGTCTCTAAGTAATTTTGGTTGGTATTGCTGACAGATAAACACATGCAATGGCTTCTACTGTGATACCTTTTCTCCAAATAGACCTTACAAACCTACAATATGGACAGAGGCTTGGAGTGGCTGGTAATTGTTTCATATTTGTTTGGTTGGCTTGAAATTTCACTAATATGAAATGGCATTTTACTCTGTTTTTCCACTCGCAATTATGAAGGTTTACGGAGTTTGGCGGCCCAAGTCACGAGAGGCCTGTTCAAGATTTGGCATTTGCAGTTGCTCGATTTGTACAAAAGGGAGGATCATTTATTAATTACTACATGGTTGGTTTTCTTGTGAAACTGTTGACTTCTATTTTCTCAAGCTATTTTAGTAGTCCTAAAACTTAATTCGTCTTGTTCCTTGTGTGCAACAGTACCATGGAGGGACCAACTTTGGACGCTCTGCTGGTGGCCCTTTCATCACGACCAGCTATGACTATGATGCTCCACTTGATGAATACGGTAAGATCAAAAACTTCTGCGCTCTTTGTTTTGATGAAAAAATGTGTAGTTAGGAAGAGTATTGATCCTCAGCAGTCCAATGAGCATCAAGCATTCGTGTTCAAGTCTTTGTGTAACTGGAAGCTTTACTGAAAGCTATAGTGGGCTATTTCTTCTGCATGTGAACATTCTTTGGTCTTGAGAACATCAAAGGAATTTAATTTGGATTAAGTACTAATTCTTCATGATATTTGATTCTGTACCCAATATTGCGTTCATTCTGAATTTTGGATATAGCTAACTGCTTCGCTGAAATTAACTTGATAGGTTTGATTAGGCAACCAAAATATGGTCATTTAAAGGAGCTTCATAGGGCAATTAAGCTTTCCGAACGGGCTTTAGTTTCATCAGATCCCATTGTCACCTCTCTTGGAAGCTTTCAACAGGTATTGTAGTCTCCTTTGCTTCGGGGTTTAAGCGTTTTAATTTGTAACTTTATCGCTGAACGTCTGTCATGGTTCCAGGCTTATGTATATTCTTCAGAAGCAGGAGATTGTGCAGCTTTTCTCTCAAACTACGATACCAAGTCTTCTGTAAGAGTGATGTTCAATAACATGCACTATAATTTGCCTCCTTGGTCCATCAGCATCCTTCCCGATTGTAGGAACGTTGTTTTCAATACCGCTAAAGTATGTTGCTCTTCACAAATTGGTTGATTTTGTTGTCACCAATTCTTATCATACCATACATTAACACTGTTTGAGACGATTATTAATTCTTTTGCTACCATTAAAGGTTGGAGTTCAAACATCACATATGGAAATGCTTCCAAGCAATGCTGAGATGTTCTCGTGGGAGACCTTTAATGAAGATACATCTTCCCTGGATGACAGCACATCGTTCACTTCTCTTGGTCTCATGGAGCAGATAAATGTCACCAGGGATACTAGTGATTATCTTTGGTACATAACAAGGTGATACAAACATCCTGATTTAATGATTCTTCCTGCAAGAGGTTTTGTTGAGTTCTTCATCTCTCCAACTTTTCCATTTATAGAAACTAAAATCCCATCACTGGTTCAAATCTGATTGCTTTGCATTTTCATTTCTCCACCAATTTTTTTTCCCTGTGGAATGGGTGGTGTTTATTCTTGCATTTGCTTCTATCATAAGCAATTAATGAAGGTTACCCAGATACGGTTTTAAGAATAGCCCTTCAAAAGAACGTGATATAGCATGATTTGATTTGTTGACCTGATTCAAACCTCATATGTTGTACACTTGGACAATGATATATGGCTATTGGCTATGAACTGCCTTAAAATGGAATAACATAGGAGCCAAGACTATAGTTTTGGTGATATGACTACTGAATGCAATGTTTTTGTTGTTGTGATTATAATCCCCACAATGTATATGACTACTGGCGTACACTTGGACTAGTGATAGATGGCTATTGGCTATGAACTGCCTTGAAATGGAATGACATAGGAGCCAAGGTTATATTTTTGGTGATATGATTACTGAATGCAATTTTTTTTTTTTTGAGTGACTATAATCTCCTGTATGTGTATATTTGTTTGCAGTGTTGATATCAGTTCATCAGAATCCTTCTTGCGAGGTGGTGAACTGCCTACTCTGATAGTGCAGTCAACAGGTCATGCTCTGCATGTATTCATAAATGGACAACTTTCAGGTACATTTTTAAAAAACTTCTTGAATTGAGTGGGGTAGTTTCGATTAAGATTTAAGAAGATTAAAGTAAATTGAGAATGACTACTTTCTCTTAAAGAATGTCTAGTCTTGATATATAAAGAAAATGTAAATTAAGAAGAAAATGTCTACTAATATTTTTCTTCTAGCTGGGTTTCAGTAAAATGAATTTCACGTCTTGTAGGCTATGCCTTTGGAACAAGGGAGAATAGGAGATTCACATTTACAGAAAAGGTGAACTTGCGTGCTGGAACAAACAGAATCGCACTCCTCAGTGTCGCTGTTGGATTGCCAGTTAATACTCTCTCCTAATCTCCCATTATTACGATGGTTCCATATCCTAATTATCTCTGGTAACTTGGGAAGCAGTGGAAGAAATGTGGTTTGTTCTAAATTGGTTCTTTACTACTGTATCAATCAATATGTGTCTATTCAAAATGAAATACTTTTATCTGCATCCACCATTTCACAGCAAGTCATTTGAACATTACCTTTGATGTCGTATTCGGTAACCCATCAGGAGAGCTGAGAGAAGGGTTGATGACCCTTGTATGGGCTTTATGCACAATGATCCCAATATTATTTGTTGGCGACTGTTCTGCATTGACTAAATGATCCAACTCAATGGATGCTAAGTTAGAGCGTCCATCGCCAAAATTAATTTGATTTGGTGATCTTGAGTAAATACTATTTTTGTAACCACTAACCAGTCTAGGAAATATGAATGTTCTTGAAGGAATTCACTGTTTGAGATTTTGAATAGCCATTGAACAAGTGGTTCTGACATGTAGAAACCTAATCATTTTGTTATATAAGTTATTATTATTTTTTGATTGGCCTAGATAAGATCAGATTTTTTTCTGACATAATATTTCCATTTGGTGTTCAAGAATGTTGGAGGACATTATGAGACGTGGAGCACAGGAGTCTTAGGTCCAGTTGCACTCCATGGTCTTGACCAGGGGAAATGGGACTTGTCGTGGTCAAAATGGACTTACCAGGTTTTTAATTCCCGCCTCCCTATTTTTCATTGGCGACGTGATCATTGAAAGAAATTCCTCTAATGTGTACTCCTTCAAACAGGTCGGGCTGAAAGGGGAGGCCATGAATCTTGTCTCTCCTACCGGCATTTCTTCTGTCGAGTGGATGCAAGGTTCTTTGATCGCACAAAAGCAGCAACCATTAACTTGGCACAAGGTATGATAACATAGCAGTAGTTATAACTTACAAGTTGGTTGAATTTGATTTTGTCATGGGGAATGATGCTTACAATCCAATAGAAACCTCTCACCCATCCGAAATGAATCATGGGGGGCTAACAATTTAATCTTCATTGAAAATCTACAGGCTTATTTCAATGCTCCCGATGGAGATGAGCCACTAGCTTTGGACATGGGGAGTATGGGGAAAGGTCAAGTATGGATAAATGGTCAGAGTATCGGAAGATATTGGACTGCATATGCTACTGGTAATTGCAATGGATGCAGCTATGTGGGGACGTTTCGACCTCCAAAATGTCAGCTTGGCTGTGGTCAGCCAACACAGCGCTGGTAAACCCTTGGATAAAAATTCAGAACTAAATCCATAAGCATCAAAAATTGATTTTATTTTAGAATGAGCTTTTAAGCAGAGCCCTAGAAGCTGTTAATCACTCTGAAGCAGAAGCTATGGTTGACACATTTCTGCTTTTAGATAGCCAGAATCTAAAGTACCACTCCAAAAGCTATTGCAAACACAGTCTAAACGACTCTAACCTGATATAGTATCATAGACTCACTAGGTTTGCTACAAGCACCAACAGTTGCACAAACTCTCTCACATGGGAATTTGGGACCTACCACTCATATGTGGGTCCCACATATCCCATGTGAGAGAGTTTGTGCAACTGTTGGTACAAGTGTTAGTGCCTCTATCTTTTCTCTAGAATCACTGTGGACCATTAATGTTCGGTGCTAGACTAACAAATTTAAGTTTTCAGGTATCATGTGCCCCGGTCATGGTTAAAGCCCACGCAGAATCTTTTGGTACTTTTTGAGGAACTTGGAGGGGACCCCACAAGAATTTCTCTGGTGAAGAGATCAGTGACAAGTGTTTGTGCTGATGTCGCGGAATATCACCCTATGATAAAGAATTGGCAAATTGAAAGCAATGGAAAAACTCAAGAATTTCACAAACCAAAAGTGCACTTGGGATGTGGTCCAGGCCAGTCCATTTCTTCCATCAAA
Organism: Vaccinium myrtillus; assembly: GCA_016920895.1. Classification (NCBI taxonomy): domain Eukaryota; kingdom Viridiplantae; phylum Streptophyta; class Magnoliopsida; order Ericales; family Ericaceae; genus Vaccinium; species Vaccinium myrtillus. The sequence continues at coordinate 17,983,489 of CM029277.1, forward strand.
TTTGCAAGCTTTGGAACTCCTTTGGGCACTTGTGGGACTTTCCAGCAAGGAACTTGCCATGCTCCTACCTCATATTCCACCCTAGAGAAGGTAATCATTCTGATTATGTGTCTTGTGAACATTAGTAGTACAGTTTACATTAAGATTTTTGGTTGCCTCTCATCATTTTAACCACTTTTTGTATTATATAACAGAAATGCATAGGGCAGCAGAGATGCTCAGTGACCATATCAAACAGCAATTTTGGGCAAGACCCTTGTCCGAATGTGTTAAAGCGGTTAACCGTTGAAGCTGTTTGTTCCCCAACGACTTCTACAACCATTCAACCCAATTCAAGGGGTTAGGTCAAGATTGATACGAGCACTATAAAATTTGGAGCTAGTAACTTAACTATACGTATCAGCAAAGGAAGCAAGAAAGAATGAATAAAGGTGAAGGTACAGTGAATGAAAGGTTTATTAGTTAGTTGGTGAATGCCCAGGCTGTGTATGTGTGCTAGAGGTAGGTAGTCTTTTTAATTTACAGGGGGCTGAATGAGCCTCTGTTTAGTAGTGAGATTAGATTAGTTTGTGGAGTCAGGGGCTTCTCCCCGACCACGTAAAAAAGAGGGGCTTCGCCATTCTGAGCCCCTGTGAAGGATTTCAAGCCTGGTCCCCGGCCTTTTAACCGAAAATGGGTTACCGTTTGAAGAAGTGGTTTCTATTGGTTACACAATCTGTGGTTTATTTGTTTGTTTGTTTGTTTGGTTGTTAAATTGGGGGGGAAAGGAAACCCTAACTTGGTTCATGTTGGGAGTGGATCCTAGCATGACTTCTTAGCTTCTTATTTGTAGCTCTATATCTTTTGAGCTCCTGTTTGTATTTACAGAAAAGTGATCCACTCCGTTTAGGAGTTGTGGTTCCAAAAGCCTTAATTGAGCAAGCTGTGCAAAGTAGAGTTTGTTTTGGAAGTTACTAGTACCTCTGTCTCTCTAGCTTTCCATTTAAATTAGACGGTGTTAGTGAATGGCATTCCTTCCATCCACAGGGACCCTCTAGTGCTCGAGCACTACACTACAGGGTCCCGAATTCCAAAGTTTGAACCCAGGACCTTGTTTATTGATTTTATTCCAAAGTGAGTGCATGATCCATTTAGAAAAGCCTTTTTGCAGATCTCTTTTTTGTGGTGCAACTCTGAACTTGTATGCTACAGATTTACATGAGCATCCCTATTTTGAGTCAAAATCAAGGCCAAAAATGGCCAAGTGTTCAATATTTATTGGACTTGACGAAGTACCAATCAATCACCACGGGACACATATTTCGGGTCTGCAAGTGACACGAAGTTATCAGGTTCCTCTCTTTTTTCGATGTCGCATTTTCATACTAACCTGGTCTGTAAATGTATGGCAGTATCAACAAAGAACATATTTCCATCAACATACTGACACAAACTGGAGGAGATAAATCAAGACGTGTTCATATAATCGAACTATGTATTATTAATAATGGTATGTTATAAAATGACTAATAAATTACTAGAGAATGATGTAAGAGCCACAAATTCCTCAAAGCAAAATGCCAGATTATTATTATTATTATTATTATTATTGGTATTTTGATTAGGTGGAGGTGTGCCTGGCAATGGTCTGCTGCAGCTCATCTCTCTTTGCTCCCACCACCTTATCCACGAGTTTCCCTTCTTTCAGGAATACAAAAGCCGGCATCGCGTCCACAGCCCAATCCTTAGCGACCGACTGCATCACGTAAAAATTGCCCAAACAGAAAGTAGTTAGTTAATATTGGATGGAATCTCAGAAATTAAAACTGTTCTTCGATATGATCATTAATTTTTTTTGTTACCTCCAGTTCATCCACATCCAGCTTGAGGAAGGTAACAGAGGGGAGCCTCTTGGCCAACTCTGCCACGAATGGTGCGATGAAACGGCACGGTCCACACCATGAAGCAGTGAAATCAACCACCATCTGCACCAGTAAGGGGATGAATATATGTATATGCAAAGCAAAAAAACATGTTAAGTTGCTAAAATATACAGTTATGTACCAATTTCTTGGATTTGTTGCCCTTGTGGAGCTGGTCATCCCATGCATCCAGGGTATGACAACTGATCACTTGTCCCTCCACTGCCATTTTTTTGCTCTCTCTCCTAACTGAAAAACGGAGCAGATACAAGAAACAGCAGAGTGCTCTGAAATTTGTTTCTCCTCTCTCCCTCTCTCCCTCTCCGTTTTATAGGTCATAAGCTAGGAGATCAACCTCGATATCTGCATTTTATTACGAATTCGCCATGCCCGAAAAGGGCATGCGTTATGAGCGAGCAATGGGCCAGTTTATTTGGAACAAGACGAAAATTTGAGAATCATGGATGTGTCAATGTCACGTTGAAATAGTGGAGTACAACTTACCTATTTTTTACGTGTTCGACTGAAATATAGTAATCATCAAAACTACTATGTTAGCTAAATGAAAGCTCTAAGATATACGGAAGGGAGTTATTAAAAGGAAAATCTACATCTCATGCATTTGCGCACACACTGTTTGTTAGAAAAACTGGTAGTGTAATGTGTGTGATTTCCAAACTCGATCCCCAAACTCCAGGCTCACCTTTATACCCATACCCGTATTCAATTGGGGATACTTAAAAGTCACTAAATCCATATCCATTTGGATAACAGGTGGAACGGGTATTATCAAATATCCATTTACACTTTGAAAAAGAGGCAAATTACTGAATTTTTTTATAAAATCTTAAGAGATAAAATAGTCATTAAGTAAATACATATCTAAATACATAACAATATTATGTTCAAAATTACATGCATATTAGTACTATCGTACTCATGCATTAACACAATAGCCAAATAAAAATACATAATACAAAACGTCATAAAGCAATTTACATAACATAAATGCAAGTGAATGCAACAAAGATACATAAGTAACTAAGTGGCGAGTACAAAAATAAAAAAGATTATTCGTCAGTGACTAAGGTAAGAAAAATATAATTGTCCAAGAGAGATGTATATATATAATGAGGAATGGGTACGGGTTTTTGGGTATGGAGATAGCAAAATCATACCCTTGCCACATCCGACCGGATATTATATAATTATTATCATACCCACTCCTATTGGGTAAGAAAAATGGATAATATCCACCTTCTAAATGACCGGATCGGATTAGATATCCATGCGTATGAGTATAATTGCCGTCTCTAGCTCATATCTATAGCTATGCATCCACACACCATAGTGGTTGTAGCAAAGTTATTGTAAAAAAAAGTAATGCTTGTATATTGACGTGATGTAGGACAAGAAGCGAGGAGATTTTCTAGTCTTATTTTTAATATGATATTATTTTTGGCTTTAGAAATATTTTGTGTTTTCTTGGTTAAGAATCGAGGAGATATCCTAGACTAGATCTTTTTTTTTTTTTTAAATGCCTATAAAACTAGAAATTTGTAGTTGAAGTAGGTATGAATAGGAAATAGAGGGCTTATTAACCTTTTTGGTCCCCAAAGTATTGGCCGCGTCTCATTTTGGTCCCTAATGTATCAATTGGAAAAATTTAGTCTCCAACGTTTAAAATTTGTACCAATTAAGTCCCCATCCTAGACTCTGTTAATATTTCCGTCAAAACGAGGGGCAAGGACGTCATTTCGCACAACCCCTCTCTCTCGCCAACCCTTCCCCTTCTCTGTCGACTGAAAACCCTTCTTTGTTTATTGGAAAACTTCTAATCCATCAACAACACAAGCCTAAAATTAGATTTCCATTGATTTTTTACTAAAAATTAGAATCTCATACAAAAATTCCACCTAAAATTGGCGTGGATCTGCCTTCATCCTCCTCCCATTCACCATTCTCATCTCCTTTTTTCCCCAATCTTCAAACTCTTCAATTCATCCACCACCATATCCCCACTCCGGCATTCTCAGCCACCAAGCCCAGGTGGAGCCACCGTGGAGGATCCACCTGTCATTGACGGCAGAATCGGAGCTTTGCCCCACTCCACACACCCATTGCTCAACTCGATCCGAATCACCACATTCTCCACCTTCTCGAGGCTCAACAACGCGATCGTGAAATGGGCAATCAGTGGCACATTCAACGGCCTCTGCTCCGCTCTTTGCACATCAACCGTGAATGTCTCCATCAAATTCTTGAACCCAAAGCTCGTTTGTGCCGCCGCGGCAGCCAGTTTCTTGCCTCCGCGGGGTTGAGGCTGACCAAGGGAGGAGGAGAGAGGGGGAGATGGGGTAGAGAAAAACCCATTTGGAATTGGACCCATTTGATTTGGAGAAGAAAGTTGGGTGGTGATGTTTGAGGTTTTTTAATGGGTTTTTGGAAAAAGAGGGAGAACATATTTGGTACTAGAAAATCCACAACACAGAAACATTCTTCTTTTCCCACAGATCCTCCACGATTTAACTTGGCACTTTTTTGTTGTGTGTGTGTGTGTGTTTTGAATCTTTTGATTGAGTTTTTGTATTTTGTTTGTTGATCTAATTTTGTCCAGGTATGTCTTGTGCGGTGACAATGGCTTGAGTTTGCAGTCGACAAAGAAGGGGAGGGAGAGGGCGAGAGAGGGGTTGTGCGAAATGACGTCCTTACCCCTCGTTTTGACGGAAAACGTTAACGGAGTTTGGGATGGGGACTTGATTGGTACAAATTTTAAACGTTGGGGACTAAATTTTTCCAATTGATACATTGGGGACCAAAATGAGACGCGGTCAATACTTTGGGGACCAAAAAGGTTAATAAGCCGGAAATAGAGTCTTTGAAATAATGTGTTGCATATGTCTTCCGATTTCTCTGTCCGCTTTTCTAATCTTATTAAGAATATATAAATATTAAGAAAAATAATTGACGCAGACTCTCAACCAAAAACAAAAAAAAAAGGGGTGGTACCGGGTACGTACTAGATTCTATACAAGAAAAAAATAGTTCAGCAAATAAGGGTTTTAATGTTTTATGTAGTCTAGTTAGACAAGATATGTTGAAGTGGTGGAGTTGCTCACTTTCAAATGAAACCGTAAAACAAAAGTGGAATAAAATGAAAAGGACTAAGGAACAACAATGGTCTGTCATGCATGACATTGAGATGTTTCGAAACAGAATAAAACATGGGAAATGCTTTGGGTGGGCTTTAAAAGGAATTATTCGTGAAAAGTGGCACCTGCTGCTTGCTTGCATTTACTTGTGCTTTTGCGAGTCTCCAAAATTCCTTTCGCCTCTCTCTTTATTTTTCTTTATTTTTCTTCCCTATTTGCTTTGGGTGGTACTATGTGTTTGTAATAATAGAGAGAGAGTGAATCATGGACTTGGCTTGGAAGAACTACTGCAGAGTCGGAGGAAATTGTGAGAAAAAAACGGTGAATATGCAAAAGTATCAAGGGGACTTCATTACACATGCATAGTGTTTAATCATCGAGATACATACATTAATTCAGTCCCTCCAAAATACAATTGGTAAGGGAAAAATGACCGGCCAGTCCACTTTTTCGAGGCATGCACGCCCAACTCCATGATTTCCGGAAAAATGTACCATTAACTCCACCCCATGTGGAACAGGAAACACGACCCCTCATGTGCCGTCCCATCCTCTCTCTCTCTCTCCTCTTTTTTATTTTGTACAGTACTTGTAATTTAAAAACCCCAAACCCTATGAAAGTGCCTAAACCTAAATTTTAAGGTACCCTATGAAAGTGCCTAAACCTAAATTTTAAGGTACCCTATGAAAGTGCATAAAACACTAAAACTCTATAATAGGAAAGTGCACCCTAAAACCTAAACCCTAAGGCACCCTATGAAAGTGCCTAAACCACTAAAAGCCTATAATAGGAAAGTGCAACCTAAACCTAACCCCCCAAAAAAAAAAAAAAAAAAAAGAGTGATTGACTGTAATGGTAATTAAAAAGAGCGATTGACCTTAATGCTAATAAATATTTGTTTTGTGACCTTAATGGTAATAAACTCTTTTAATTACCATTAAGGTCAATCACTCTTTTTTTGGGTTTAGGTTTAGGGTGCACTTTCCTATTATAGGGTTTTAGTGGTTTAGACACTTTCATAGGGTATCCTAGGATTTTTGGCACTTTTATAGGGTATCCTAAATTTAGACCGTGCATTTAGAATTTAGAAATAGGACCGTACATTTAGAATTTAGTTTGGACATTTAAAATTTAGAATTTAGCACTTTCATAGGATACCCTAAAATTTTAGGCACTTTCATTGGGTACCATAAGGTTTAGGTTTATGGCGCACTTTCCTATTATAGGGTTTTAGTGGTTTAGACACTTTCATAGGTACCATAAGGTTTAGGTTTAGACACTTTAATAGGATATCCTAGGATTTAGGCACTTTCATATGGTTATGGTTTGGGGAGTTGAGGAGAGAGAAAAATTGTGTCCATGTGGGGTGGAGTTGGCCGGTGCTTTCCCTAATTAAAAAGAGTGATTGACCTTAATGGTAATAAATATTTGATTTTTGTACCGGCTCGTAATAAACTCATTGTTAAGTAATTTTTTTTTTTTGATAAATAAGATTTCCGGGTCAACTTATACGCATCTCAAGTAATCTTGAGCAATGAATTCCACAGTCCATTAATAGAGGGCCATCATTGTTATAGTTACTTGATGCCTTATGTGCCCATATATTTATATGGGTTGCATGATAGTAAATTTGGAACAAGATTGGAAGAAATGAATAGGGGTGAAAGAAAAACCGAAAAATCGAAAAAATCGAAAAAAATCGACCGACCAGTTCGGTTTTCGATCGGGGAAAAGCTGTGTCGGCTGACTTCGGTTTGGACCGAACCGAACCGAAAAATTATTGGTTCGGTCTCGGTTTCCTAGAAATTGGTTTGGACCGAACCGAACCGAACCGAAATCATGCCAATTTGGACCGAATTACCCCGAAACTACCCCTATTTGGACCGAAAACCCAAAAAAACGATCTTGACCCCCCCAAAACAACAAATCCTAGCCGTCCATCTCAATCTTAACGCTGGACCGAAAAAACTGAAAAAAACCGAACCACCCGAACCGATCGGTCCATTGTTTTTTTTCGGTCGGGATCGGTTCCCAGCAAAACCACCCCGAACCGATCGGTTCGGTCTCGGATGTTGGAATTTTGTGAATGAAACCGGGGCACTCGGAGGGTCTCCCGGGGCAACCGAGACCGCCCAACGGATTCAAACACGGGATGCTATTAACGCTGATTAATACGTTAGTTACACCCCTCCATGATGAGGTTTGATGGCATACTAATTCTCGTGGCAGTTTTTCCTCCTCAAAATCAATTGCAGCATTTGTGTGAGGAGTTTCAAAATCTGCAGAATTCATTTGGGGATTTCAATTTCGTATTGAATGGGGAGGCTCCCCCATTAATCTCGTCATCAAGCCTTCAGCCCATTTTCCAGCTATAAGAAGGGCAGCTTCGTTTTGGTTGAGACACCAGAAATTCGAGCATCACTTTGTATTCCCGAAATTGTGTTTTGAGAGAGAGAGGCAGACGCAAGTTCAGTTTCGCCAAGGCATTCAACAGCGGTGTTTTGTTGGCCGTGGTCCGAGCCGTTTTATCCTGGGACAAAGACGCCGGTGCATCCTACAACACCCACGGTAGGCGGCGAATCTTTGTTAAGGAGAGTGTGTTACACACGACTCGGCCTTTTCAATCTACTGTTTGTATCTCTGTATTTCTTTTTCTGTCGATTTCTGTTATTGTAATCTCCATTGTATTCTGTTTCATTATATATCGAATGAATTGTTATTTGGAATCACGATTGCCACTGTATTTTTTCCAACATCAGACACCCCAAAAAACGAACCGAACCGACCGATTTTCACCCCTAGAAATGAAGACAAAAATCAATGGTTCATGTTCTCAATTCCAATATGGAGCAACAAAACACATGATTAAAGCCTGGGGGACAATTGAGTCAAGGAGAGGTAAGTGGTCCGGGAGCCCAAACACTTTGGAACATTCCCAAGCTTTGGGAGGCTCAGTCGATAACAATCCCTAGCTTTGGGAGGCCCAGTTGATAGAAATATGGGCCTACTGATGAGGGAAGCCCAACTTCAGATTGTACACCCGGAGGCCCCCCCAATCCGCCAGTTACCGCCCAGCCCGTGGACTCACTACTCCGCCGAGTCGTCTCTCTCTCTCTTCAACCTGAAGCTAGTAGAAGTATCCTTCTTTCAGTGATCGATCAGTCGACGAAGAAGACGACGACGACAAAGGAAGATGAGGAAGCGTGATTTAGCTATTCTCATGCTCTGCGCCTTCGCAATCTTCTTCTCTCTTCAGGTCTCTTCTGATTATCTTCACTCTACTGTTTCATATACTCCTTTCTTAAACTTCTAACCCTCCTCTCTCACCAAATATAGACACCATTAAAATCATCTCAATCGGAAGCCCATAAATGTTACCTGTAATCGAAACCGTGCTATTTCAAACAGTTTTACTGTTGTATCAACTGATTTTTCTCTTGATTTGAATGGTTTAGTTATTTATCTATATGCGTGTGCATAATTTCAGCACGAAGGGGATTTTTCGTTCAGGGAGGCATGGTTTCATCTTTCAGAGGAATACCCGATGAAGTATGAGGCGGAACGTCTCCCACCACCGCTAGTTGCTGATCTCAATGGAGATGGAAAGAAGGAGATTCTCGTGGCCACTCATGACGCCAAGATCCAGGTAATACATCAATGAAGATCAGTTGTTTTCGTGCCTATTGGAAAGGAGTTCTATGTTTGACTGATCTTGTTTGTCATGCATGCTATTAGTTCATCGTGCTTGGAGGTTATAGTTAAATTAGGGCAAAGACATGGTTTGAACCATATGATCTCGATGGAATAATATGTTATTCCCAAGTGTTATACTGGTATCTATCGTAGACCTATAGACGCAGTAGTCAAGAAGAGTGATACGATAGTAGTGGATAGTAGGGCTAGGGAAAGTGGAAGATCTAAATTGACTTTGGATGTCGTCATACGAAAGGACTTGGGCTTACAAAACCTAAGTGAAGAGGTCGCCGACCCCAATTGATTGGGACATAACGCTCGGTTTGGTTTGGTTGAGTGTTATTCTGCTGTTGTTGGGACTCGGGTATAGATATTGGGTGCGAGTGTAAATCTAGGCGTCGGACACCTCAAGTTGAAAAGTACTGGATACGCAGACGTGGATCCAAATTTGGACACGGTACGGGGACGTGCTGAATATTTATAGAAATAAACGCATTAATTTGTAAAAATATATGTAATTATTTTTTAATATATCACCACTTAGATAAATTTTATTCATTTCAAACACAAATATTAAAACTAGTACTATATAGTAGAGGGTAAAAGGTAAGCGCATATCTTTATAGCCCACTATGAAGCACCGACACCTCTAGGGGTAACCGTATCGCAGTGTCCGGACACGGGGACACGCCACGTGGAGGGGGACACGGTTAAATTTAATTTTTTTTGGGGGGACACGGCTGAGGACCGGGGGGGTCAAAATGAAATTTTATAATTTTTTCTGGGGTAAATTCACAATTACTCAAAAGTTTGGGAATAAAACTGTAATTTTACAATATGTAAATATCTCCCACTATGGATAATGGATGTATTGTTTTGTTGGTCTTTTCTTAAAAAAATATATATTTATACATACAAATAAATAAATAAATATACACGTGGCGTGTCCGCCGCCATGTCCTTATCCCCATTTTTTTAGAATTCCCGTGTCCTTGTGTCCATGTCCGTGCATCATAGATAGCCCATCAATATGTGGTTATGGTAGCTGTTCAAAAGAAATATGTGGTTATGGCAGCCCACAACCATTTTTGGACTCACTGATTATACTGCCATTTTATGCCACACAATTTTGGGCCTAAGAAGCCCCAACCACAATGTTTAAGCCCAAAGAGTTATTTATGTGCACCTTCCAAACGTCAGAGGAGTTGATTTACAAGATAATCCTTTATCTATGTTGATCTTCTTGTATAGTGAAACAATCAAAACCCTAGCCGACCGGGGATCATCTTCTTCGTGAATGCTCACTAGGTGTCTCTCTCTATCTCTCTCTTATTCTTCTTCTTCAGTATCCAGATCTACATAGGAGTATCTGCCATGTATCCCGTACCCGTGTCGTGTCGGACACGGGTACGCCACCAAAATGGCAAGTTCGTGTATTGTGTAACATAGGTGGTAAGCATTATTTGTCACAAAATTAGCCCCAACTTGATTAAGGGGTGATGAATCAACTTCTTATGCCTTCTACGTAAAATGCGCAAGGGACTATGACTTCCCTATTGGAACATTATGAGAAGTAACCATTCGTCCAGGTCATCTGGGATATAAATTTTTACTTGTTTCATAAGTAGAAGAAATTTCTAAGGCAAAGTGTGGGCTATTTAGCTTAGCCACATAGTCAGGACGCGAACAAAGAGACAACATGACACGGTTTCCTATTTCTTATGGTCTTGCTTAAGTGAAATACACAACTTGATCGGTCTATAGTACAAACAATAAAGATGAATGAAAATAAAGCAAGCAAAGCAACAATTACAAGAAAACAAGATTTAGGTGGTTCATCACATAGGTTATGTGTATACACCCGGGGGATGAGCCGATGAGGGAACAATAACGATTTCAAGCTTCCGATCTCCTTTCAATTGTCTCTCTGTTTTTCTTGTTTCTCTCACCAAAAGACAACCTTCATGAATCCTAAAACGAACAATTGAAAACATTTAGAGCTCGGCATGTTCGGACAGACTTGATCAACTTCTGGAGTGGATTTATAGTAGCCGTGGAAAGTCTATCTGCGCACGAGCATTTGGACAACCATCAGCCCATTTGAACATACCTTCCTTTTTCCCCTCAATGCTAGCCACCCTAACAAATCTCCGCCTTGCATGCAATTCATAAATCATCCCGAAGAAAAGCTTGTTCTGCCCTGAACTGCATTCCCTTTATGGGTGTGAGTGCTCCACCGGTCCACCCTCTAACTCTTAAGTCTTAATCCATAAGAGAACATGAAGCAAGTCCAATCAACACTCCCAACTTGTCTCGAGTGACAATCTTCGTCAACGTGTTAAAACATATTCTCATCAGTATAAATCTAAGATAAAATAGATCCCTTAACGCTAACCACTCATGCACATCAATATACTCACATTTTTCCTTGCGATGTATACTTGATTTTTCGTCAAGTGAAGTTCTCTCTAACTGTCACAATGCAGCACCACATTTTCCTACATGAAACCAAGTTTACGGACTAACCCTTTAAGTCAATCTGCTTTTTTTGCTACCGGTCACTGCCATAAACTCTTGCCTTTTTAGTAGATATAGCAACTGGATGCTATAAAGTAGACTTTCAACAAACAAGACCATTTTAATGCATAAGTTGCCATGGAACTTCAAGAATCGAGGTCACTACATAATCTGATTCCACATAGTCCACCACGTCTTCCGAAGCCACTATCTCGATATCACGAGTGTCTACCAGATAGCTGAAGACCCACTTAGTAGCTAAGAAGCACGGATACGGACACATGACACGACATGGATACGCGGACACATGATTGTCCCAAAAACTAGCACACGACACGTAGGCGGGTACATTATATAAATAAATAAATAAATATATATTATATCAGTCCACTTCCTATCAAGGATCCTGTAAGCTTTTAAAATCCGGACCTCCACTTTTCGGACTAAATCTCGACGATCCGAACCGTTCAATGTGTTTAAAACGCGTTTTTTAGGGCCCCAGCGAGAAATCAGCAAAAAAAATACCGGGAATGGCTTGATCTGAGCAATTTTCATAGAAACGAACATATACAGTTTTTATGAAAAATTGCTTGGATCAAGCCCTTCCCGGTATATTTTTTTTGCTGATTTCTTTGGGACCCTTAAAAACACCTTTTAAACACATTGGACGGTTCGGATCATCAAAATTCGACCGGGATCTATGAGATGTGGACGAAGTCCGGATTTTAAGGGTTTGGATAAGAAGTTTAGTGATATATACACACACACACACAATATGTAGCCCTTCCCGGTCTTTTTTTTTGCTGATTCCTTGGGGGACCCTTAAAAACATGTTTAAAACTGCTCACAAGCCTTTCCGTGTCAATTTTTTTTGCTGATTCCTTGCGTGGACCCTTAAAAACATGTTTTAAACACATTGAACGGTTCGGATTATCAAAATTCGATCGGGAAATAGGAGGTCCGCACCGTAGCTTTGTGTGGGACTTACTTGAATTGGACTGATATACTGCGGATCAAGTGAGGGATCCCTTACTTTGCTAAGGTGCGGACCTCCCCTCTGCCGGTCATATTTTGATGATCCGAACCGTGCAATGTATTTCAAACATGTTTTTAAGGGTCCCCGCCAGAAATCAGCAAAAAAAATGACCGGGCATTTTTTTTTATATGATTCCTCGCATTTTATCGAAAAAGTATTACCATTTGCAAAATATAAAAACATGTTTAAGGGATAGAAAATATAAATACTTTCTATAAATATAAATACTTTTTATATGCAATATGATCCATATTGCATATAAAAAGTATTACCAATTGGAAAATTAATCGATTTTCTATCCGGTTAGGATGGAACGAGTGACTATAAAATAGGGAAGGAGGGAGTACATGATATTTATGCATGCATATATGATGTATTTAAGCATGAAAAAAAATGATATATATTATTTTTATATACACAAATATTGGCGTGTCCCCTGCCATATCCATGTCCTCATTTTTTTCAAATTCCCATGTACATGTTCATCTGCTGGACTTTTCAACACATCATCTTGTTTCAACCCTAATTGTTCCAAAATATTAAGCTATAATTGGTTAAAATCCTCGCAGTACTGGCTCCTGAAATCTTAGTCAGGGCTGTCATCGAGGACACAATATTGAGAGCATTGATTTTTTTTTTCTTTTTAAAAAAAGAAGACTTGGAAGTATACATGCTGCCTATTCTTAACCAAGAAGTTAACTTAAACCTCTCCAATCACAACCAAAAGAGAGCTTTATGTGATATTATTTCTGCTAAAATGTTAAACAGAAAGAGAAATGAATCTTTTAGGTCTAACAATAAACAATATCTTACCATTTAACCAATTTGATAATAGAACTACAATCATCGGATTTGGTTATTGTCAATCACATGGATATTGTGGCTCAATGTATTCAATGGATGTAGTTACCATCATGTAAAGAGTCATATTCAATAGTAGCTAAATGAGCAGCCAAATATGGCCCCTTGGCACATATTGAAAATAAGCAAGCTGATAAGTTATGTACAAGTGAGCTTGGGTTCGGGGTTCAAGTTTTAGAGTAGAGAGGGTTGGCTGTTCAATTGTACACTGCTGCTGCAATTAATACATATAACCAGTATATGTATAGTTGTCATGTGTAAGAAAATCGAAGGTATTCACGTGAATACCCTTAGTCTATTACGGTGCTGCAACTAAATTCTGGTATTTTCATGGGATAGGAAAACCTCTTTATGTCGTTAAGTGGTTTAAATCCTGATGTGTATTCTTTTGTACCAGTGGGTATCAGGGATGTTACCAGTTGATTATTTTTGTTTACTACTCCCTCCGTCCCAAATTGTTTGTCTATTTTGGATATTCGAGCCAATTTCCATCGCTTATATCTTTCAATATGAATCTCAAAAAATATTCAATATGGATCTTGTTTGATAGTTCTCGATGAGTTTTATAATACAAAGTGTTCACAATTACGGAAAACATTATAAATTGAAAGATTTAACAATCGAAAAATGGCACCAGTTTCAAAAATGGACAAACAATTTGGCACGGAGGGAGTATCACTGAGGAAACTTTTTTGGATGTAAGTTGTAAAAAAAAGGCTTAAATTTTTTGTCCTTTTAGCTGATTTCTTGCTAGCTGATACATTTTTTTCCCTTCCTCCACAATATCAACATCATTATTCATTTAGTTGTAGCTTTTTCACCTCTTTTTTCGCATCTAGGTTTTGGAGCCCCATGCTAGGCGTGTGGATGAAGGATTCAGTGAAGCACGTGTTCTTTCAGAGATCACCTTGTTACCGGACAAAACCCGTGTTGCTTCTGGAAGACGTGCTGTGGCAATGGCTACAGGAGTTATTGACCGGATTTATAAGCATGGTCAAGTACAGAAGCAGGTCCTAGTTGTTGTTACATCAGATTGGTCTGTAATGTGTTTCGATCACAACCTCAAGAAGCTATGGGAAGAAAATCTACAGGTTTTTTTTTTGTTGCTTCACATTTTATGTTGCTAAGTACTGTATTTGATAAACTCGTGTGGTAAATTGAATTTAGAGGTGAATTGTCTTCCCCTTGTTAACTTTTCACTTGTAATTCTTTTGTTTAGCTCATACCTATAATTCGCAGGAGGATTTTCCGCACAATGCCCATCACAGGGAGATATCTATATCAGTTAGTAATTATACCCTCAAGCATGGAGATGCAGGATTGATAATTGTTGGTGGAAGAATGGAAGTGCAACCCCATGTACGTCTAGTATTTCTTGATCTTCTATGTGTAATACTGTGTTGTATTGTTTACTTCATATTTAACAAAATTATAGAATTCCTATATATTAATTTGTATCGAAGTCTATCGAAAGCTGAAGAATAGGACAAAAAAAGAATAATGGGTGGGTGAACATGAGTGCCCCTACTCCTAGTGATCACATTTTATTCTTCTCCATTTTTCATCAGATGGTCCATAAAACTGAGATGCTTTTGCTAGATTTCAACTAGTAAATCAAATTAGATTGATTTGATACAAATCTCTCTTCTTTTTTAGTCACCTGCAGTAGGATCAGTGGCTGCCATGTGCTTTGGGGTTGGGGTGTTTGTTCTAATACCACCATATAGATAGGTCTCATTTGATTACCTGGACTTTGAGGGGGGATTGGGATTAGGGGGAACATGGGGACCAACATGTTCCCTCTTTCTTTGCTGTCAGGTGTTTGTCGTGCATGGGACTAAGAGAGGGATTGGATATTTTTCGGAGTCCAGACTCTTTCATGAAATAGTCCCCCATATGGGGTACTAGATAGTTGCTTCTTCTGGATTAGATTCCTTCCTCATCCAATGGTCAAAACTAATTCTCATTTTCTTATCCCATTCTTTATTCCAACCTAACCAAACAAAACTGAAGTAATCCCATGGAATACGTCCCATTCATTATCCTGCGGGCCCCTTATGTCTCCTCTACCTCAGATCATAATCCCATTCTTATCACATTCTTTATTCCAACCTAACCAAATATAACTGAAGTAATCCCATGGAATACATAATCCCATTCATTATCCTGTGGACCCCTTATGTGTCCTCTATCGCAGATCTTAATCCCCATCTTTTACAATCCTTCCTACAATTAATCTCGGAATCAAACATGCCCTGTGTAAATACACATATTAATGAAGCAATTTCTAATACATTGGCAACCCTCTATGCAAGGCCCAAGCTCAGTTTAAATTCAGTAAGAGACAATGCAAGAAGTGGGACGTGTCTAACAAATCAAACTAAATGAAATACTTACCCGATATTGTTTATCTGAATTTGGTCAATTTTGCAAGTGGTTCTATCTGAATTTGGTCTCTTTGCATAATGTAGAGTCGTTTTGGACGTATAAAAATGGTGGCCCCAAAATTATGTAATTACTCTGAAATTCCTAAATCGATGCGATGAATAATAATGATAGTAAGAAACTTCTCCAAACTAAACGATAAAAGAACAAGGCACAAGATTTACGTGGAAAAACCCCGAAAAGGGTAAAATATCACGGGAAGGAATCATGCACTAAATAAATGTGTGATTACAAGTAGTCTTACTCGATGACCGTGTATCCTCACCACGATTCCTAAGCCCTACTTGCCGAATCCACGTCCTCACACCCTTGCATGATCGCCACGTCTTGAATCCTCAAGCCTTCCAACTATTTTGCCTCTCGATCTCCACGAAAGGAGTTTGATAGAGAAACGTTGAATTGAATATGAACGATGAAACCCTTTGAAGATGATCTTGATCGTACGGCAATGAAAAGCCTTCACAAATTTTCAAAGTTCATGAACCCTAGCACTCTTGGCTGGTATTTCGAAGAGAGAGGCACAAAGGGTCGAAATATGGCTGCTGTGGTTAACAGAAAAGACCTAATCGCTGAGTTTTTATAGTTGCTGAATCGGGCATTTTTGCTGGCTGTTTTGCTCGAGCCAAATATCCAGCGAAAGCAATCAGAATGTTTTGCTAATAAAAGGGCCTTGAAATGCTTGAGCAAAACGTGCAGCATCCAACTTTTTCCTTGTGCATTTTTGCCGGCTGCTTTGCTCGAGCCAAATGTCCAGCAAAACTCAATCAGAATGTTTCGCTAGTAGAGATCCTTGAAATGCTTGAGCAAAACTTGTAGCATCCAACTTTGTCTTCAAAATGATCAATCCGTCTTGACTAAAAGCTACCGCACTCGAATAAAAATACATATTGAGATGATTAATTTTCCACACCTAAAACACTCTAAAAATAAATACCGAAAATTACAGTGCCATAAAAATACGATACACGACAATGTATGTATATGTTTTGGGCATGTATTTGCCAAACCAAAGGAAGCTCGGCCTATTGGGCTTACATACTCTGTTGAATGAAAGATGTTATCTTGGTTTTTAGTAAACTTCAGAAGTCGGGCTCAGAGGTTATCCAGAAATTTGGGGTCAGCATTGTCAATGAGCATATTCTCCCTGACGTTATGGGATTTGGCCCCATTTTTGCTATTGCTATATTAGCATGTACTTTCAATTTCTCATCTCATCTTATCTTGCTATGATGATCAGATTGTAATTTTTTATCTATTGATAATTAGCGGATTCTCTTTTCCCTTTTGGCGGGGGAAAATGGAATTAGATTTGCTTTATTGTCTTCAAATGTATAACTTTGAAATTTTGCATTTCTACTCTGGTTCTCGTGTAATAATCTTCTTTGTTATGGTTTCAGATTTATGACGATCCTTTTGAGGAAATTGGGATGGTGGAGAAAAAAGCTGAGCAGCATAGAAGAAGTGCTAATGAAAAAGAAGTAAGGACCTTTTGTGGCTTAGGAGCATTAGGATTTTGTAGCCCTTTTCGTTAACTTAATCATGTTTCAACTGTTGCACAAACTAGCTTGCTATGGACTTCCATTCTGGCTTATTAGTAGTTATCAACCTTTATTTGGTTATTAAGATTTTGGGCATGACTTCCTTTTGCCTTGTTTTATGCTGCTGTGATTCTAGGATATGTTGAAAAAAAGTACAGGAAAAGAAGAAGAAGGTGGGGAAGGAAAACGAATTGACAGAGAGAAGCTGAATACTTTACTTCTGTTTAGTTTTTTTTTGAACAGCTTTACTTCTGTTTAGTTGGAACAAGGAAATCAGAATGAGTTGAATAGTATCCCTCAAGATCATCTGTTTCTGTTTAGCACGCTAAAATATAAAAGAAAAACAAGTAATTGCATTTCCTTTTCTTTTCTTGTCCTTCGACAATCTGAGATCCTAAGTTGTATCAGTAAAGTTCCTGGATTTGTCCCTTAATTGCTAAAACAAGAAAGAAAAAATGTGAAACAATATGAGAAAGGGAACGTGAACTTTGGTTCAGAATATAATGGGGATCGGAAATGCTTGCTCAAGTTTAATATCTAAATGTAGCTCGTAAAATAGTTTTTAACTTTAAGAGGATCAACGTATTCGGAAACTTTCAGGGCAAGTTGTTATAAACTATAAGGCCAAGCTATTATACAGAAATTTGTAAGAATCTTAGGAAATTTTATAGAACAAAAAGAATCAATTTCAAATAAATCAGTAGTATGTTTCTAGGAAGTGGTTTAGAGGGACACATACTCATTTTGCTCCTCCGGACTGGAAACTCACAATATTTGCTTCTACTCTGCCTATTGCCTCGGAGGATCCAAGCTGGTGTAATGAACTGGTGGAATGTATCCTGGGTATCTCCATCAAATTTGTCTGATCTCTTGGGCATTTGGTTGTAGAATAGATTCTGTAATTTGCAAATTTTTTGCTAGGAAGTTAGAGTACTATACCAGAAGTTGAGGAAGTTGCAGATCTTGTCAAGACTACAATGGCTGTTTGGATGAACGGATTGTACGCTAT
The DNA here is from genome assembly GCA_016920895.1 of Vaccinium myrtillus. NCBI lineage: Eukaryota > Viridiplantae > Streptophyta > Magnoliopsida > Ericales > Ericaceae > Vaccinium > Vaccinium myrtillus. The sequence goes on from CM029277.1 coordinate 18,001,641, forward strand.
CAAAGAGCATTCTGTTGAGGACTTCAAGAGGGGCTTGATAGAATTTGGAGAGTGAAAATTTACTCTTTGTAAGATTTGGAGTTTTTATCCTCTTTTTTCATCCAATATTGTATTGGATGTGTGGCATTTTACTTCTTGAGTTGTTCTCTTGAGTAGTTTATTGGTTAGGGTATAGGTGCCAATATAGGTGGGATTTAGATTTATAGCTCTAGCCTTTATGCTCTCATTTCAACCGTTTCCTCGATATACCCAATATCGATCAATAAAATATCCTTTTTGCCGATCCTAAAAAATGTTTCTAGTATGTTTTCTCAGTATTCAGAAAGGGTCTCCGATGGTTTTTTCTTGAACTTTGTTAGAGTTCCCGAAAGATCCTTTGTAATTTTGCTTGAAATCCAGGGAGTTTCGCCCCCCTTCAAAACAGCTCATGGATTTATGAGTAACTAGGCTTTGTGTACCTTGTGTACTGCATAGGAGTTTCCACATGGCGTCTTTGTGTGAGTTGGGCTCAGCTCCTATGTCAGTTAGGCTTTCATGTCTTCTTGTTTCGTGGTGCATGCAAGGCTGACTTTTGCAAGTCATATGGACATGCCAAATGTGATTTGTTATTGGTTTTAGACGATAATAACAAAAAAGCTCCTTATGTCATGGTTGGCATCCATTGCTTTCTTCTTTGCATTGGGTAGATCAATGTGCTAAATTTCTATCGCCAGTGAGGCTAGCTAGATTATGCATTTTCAACTTGTGTTTCTGGCTTTATATGTATTTGTAATTACCGGAACGGCAGAGCCTCTCATACTAACTACTTAGTTTAAAGTCTGCAGTGCTTGTTCTTGGATGGACTCATGTAGGTCATAGTGTTTCTGCTTTTTCTTCATTATTGTTATAAAATGAAAAATCGTAATTTTCGCATTTGAGTGTGTTTATCGAGTTTTATTTCCGAGATTCTTTTGTTCAATATGTTCTGGTGCAAGGTTAGGAAGAAAGTGAGGCATAAAGAATTATCTCATTCTTTTCTACCTATGTTACTACTATTAAAGTTGTTCACAACTTAACATTTTTTAATTTTTCATTCATCTTACAAAATACAGTGTTTCTTGTGGGTTTTTCCACTTCTAGTGATTAAAAAAATCTGCTTATCTTGATTGCAATAGCATGGAGTCAATGACATAGTTGTTTTGTTTATATCGTGTTTCACCCGTCATTCTTTTATGATTTCGTAGCAGATTGTTGATATGATTATTCTGCATCCTGTACAGGCTCCTGAGAATTCTGGAACTGGGGATTTACGCCATTTTGCATTCTATGCATTTGCTGGTCGAACTGGCACAATGCGATGGAAAGCAAGGAATGAGGTTAACCCCTTTCTCTATATATTACATTTGCTATCTCTATGACGTTTCTTCATTTCTGCAACTTCGGCACTACATTTTAGTGTTAAGTAACCAACCATATCAAGAACTGTAACGTAGAGCGGCCAAAATTATTACTGGTCTTAATTATGTTAAAACTACTGGTTTTTTTTCCCCTCCTGTTTTCTTTGTTCTTTGTCATGGATGTAAGTTTCAGTGAATCTATTAAGGTCGGTTGACGATGTCAGTACATAGAGTCCGAGAATTTACTGCTTAGTTGCACGAAGTGGGAGCGGGAACGGGAACGGGTGCGGGGGAGGGGAGGCACCTAGAAGTTCCCAAGGTTGGGAGCGCCTAAGGAGCGTATATAGATCATATTTAAATATATATATAAAATATATTTAAATACTTAACCATTGAAGGAAAAATGATACTTATTGAGAATTTTCCCCATCTTAAAGGGTAATTTTTTTGGAAGTTAGATATTTTCAATTTGCAAAACTTCTTGACTCGTGATTTTCATATTCTTATTTCCACACCCCTAAAAGTATGAGAATAATTGCTTTAATGGCCCTTTAAGCTCCCATCCTAGTTAGGAGCGAGCTCCCATCTCGAGGGGAGCGAGCTCCCGTCAAGCTCCCAAGAGCGCCAATTCGAGCTCCCGTCTTGGGAGCGCACCCATTTTAGAAGGTTCCTGCAACTAAGATTTATTGGCACCGTGTTCGATAATTATGCATCTAAACTCTATGCTTCTTTTTATTTTTCCCCGACAAAAATTTGCTTAATCTGAATTTGTTGTTCTGACTATTTGGTGCGGGTAGAGGTTATCAGAATGTTGGTCTGTAGAGTTTTATATAATTGTAAAATTATGACTTTTATGGTGGTGGTGTTACCATCAGTATCAATTGATATAAAATCTTGGCATGGGCTTCAATCTTACTTTTAGCATGTGATTAACATTGTAGCTTTGATAATTATACAAGGCATGTCTTTTTTGGTTTTCTAACTTTATCAGTTGGTTGTTGTAGAATTTGGAAGGACATTCTTCGGATGCATCGCAGTTAATTCCACAGCATAACTACAAACTTGACGCCCATGCTTTGAACAGCCGTCATCCTGGAGAGGTATGTGATGAAGCAGGTTGAGAAGTTTATTCTTTGAATGTTGTGATTTGTGATTTGTCTGTTGCTGATCAATCCTTGTATGTTCCTTGTTCTTCTTGAATGAGGTCGTAAAATCATTTTCATTCTTGATGATTACTTGATTTGTAAAAAAATACAGTCATTTTGCACTGCTTTTTGTTTGTTGACTTAAGTTTCTGCTTTTCCTGTGTGCATGGTTTCCTATTCATCTTGTATTTCCATTCATATTTATTCAAGTCGAGTGGCTTAGATTCACTGTTTATTTATCCTGTGTGTAAGGTCATTCATGTCTCTGTTGATCAATCCTTGTGGGTGGGTGGGGAGTTGTCTTCCCAGTGTACCTTTGGTTGATCCTCACGAGCCAATTTGGAATGGACATGTGCGTTGTACTTCTTAAAGTGGACATTTGGGTTGGTATTTGGCTCATAAGGAACTTAATATTAATTCCATGCTGCTATGTCATGTGTTGCTAGGTGAGGAGAGTACTAATTTTCTCTTTTTGCTTTGTCCAGTGACAATCGCTGTGTTTGGTTGAGAGTTTTGAGAAGAATATTTGGAGAATTTTTTTTGAGATGGTGTTTGGATGAGTTTTTGGAAAAAGTAATAATTAGAGAGATGTGTAATAATTGGAGAGAGATAGAGAGAAAAATGAGAATAATGATTGGATAAAGAGGTATGAGTAGAGAGAGAAATATGATTAATGATTAGAGAGATGAGAGATGGGGAAAGAATCTTTTTAAAAAGTTTTTTGGAGATATGAAGTGAACAAAGTGATTCGTTTTTGTTGTTTGAGAGAGAGAGAGAGAGGATGTTAACAAGCCCTAACACAAGTCCCTGCTGGCCGATAAAAAAAAACACAAGTCACTGTTATTTATATTATTGTCTATTACATTACATGACTAAGATAGGCGATGTGGGACAAATATAAACTTATTTTATGACTCCCTCTCAATTTGGAGAATAAATATCAAAAAGTCCCAGCTTGTTACACAACAACTCTAACCGTGGCTTGAACAATGATTTGGTAAACATGTCCGCCAACTGAGCACCAGTAGACACATATGGAGTAGCTATCACACCACCAGTCAACTTCTCACGCACTAGATGACAATCAACCTCAATATGCTTAGTCCTCTCATGAATAACCGGATTGGAAGCAATGTGAATAGCCGCTTGATTATCACACAATACAACGGCATGGGCAACTGAACACTGAACTCTCTCTTCAAGAAATTATCGCAACCATACAACCTCACATGTTGCATGTGCCATTGCTTTATACTCTGATTCTGCACTAGACCGGGCAACCACTGTCTGCTTCTTACTCTTCCAATTGACAATATTTCCACCAAGAAACACACAATATCCAGTAGTGAATGCCTCAACACGTAAGTGTCCACTAGCTCGATACAACAAACCCCGTCTTGGATGTAACTCAAGATACTTCACGATTTTGAGGACCACCTCCCAATGTGGGTGACGAGGAGCAGACATAAACTAACTCACCAAACTAACTGCAAACGAGATATCCGGATGTGTATTTGTAAGATAATCTAGCTTACCAACCAACCAGCGCTACTGATCAGGATTGTGAAGTAGATCCCCCTGGTCCACACACAATTTGACGTTGGGATCTATAGGAGTCTCAACAGGTCTAGTTCCCAACAAACCTGTATCCTCAAGAATATCCAGCACATACTTTCTTTGTGATAAGCTAATCCCTTCTTTGGATCGGGCCACTTCAATACCTAAGAAATACCGAAGTTTTCTCAGATCTTTAGTATGAAACTGATGATGTAAGAAGATTTTTAATTTATCAATAACACTTTCCCTCGGTCAAAAGCAAGGGAGAACACAAAATAATCAGACTGACTACGATGCATGCCAAATCTCAAAATTGCATCACTGAACTTGCCAAACCATGCCCTAGGGGACTGCTTAAGTCTATCTAGAGCTTTGCGAAGCCGACATACCTAATTGCCTCCCTCGAGTAACAAACCTTGGTGGTTGCTCCATGTAAACTTCCTCATGAAGATCCCCATGGGGAAGGTATTTTTGACATCGAGCTGAAACAATGGCCAGCCAAGGTTCGTAGCCAGAGAAATAAGAATTCGAATAGAACCAAATTTAGCAACTGGAGAGAATGTCTCTGAGTAATCAACACCATAAGTCTGGGTGTAGCCTTTGACAACAAGACGAGCTTTATAGCACTCAACAGTGCCATCAGGAAGATACTTGATAGTGAATACCCAACGACAACCAATAGTAGTCTTACCAGCACGAAGAGAACCCAAGTCCCAAGTACCCATTATGATGAAGAGCAGACATCTCATCCTCCACAGCTTTCTACCACTCAGATACAGATAAGACCTCCTAAACAGTCTTAGGAACAAAAACAGAAGAAACCGAAGCAGTAAAAGCACGAAGGGACGGTGACAAATGATTATAGGAAATAAACTGAGCAATAGAATGTATAGTGCATGTCCGAATACCTTTACGGTGGGCAAATAGGAAGATCAATATTGTTTGGATCCCGCAACGGAGGGGAAGACGGAGCAGTGGGCGAAGATGGGGCTGCTGGCTGAGATGGCACTGGTGGATTTTTAGAACGACAAGCATATACTTGCAAAGGTTTTGGTGGGAAAACAGTACTTGACGGGATGGCGATAGGAAACACAGACCGAGATGCAAACAGATCGTTGGTAGTGACAGACTCTAAATAAAAAGTGAGTGACTCATTAAATGTGACATCGGCACACACAAAGTGACGATGTAAAGATGAAGAGTAACATTTATACCTTTTTTGAATGTAGAGTAACCAAGAAAAAAATGCACCTAATGGATTGAGGGTCTTGTCTGCTCCGGTCAGGATCCAGAGTATGAACATAACACGTGCACCCAAAAACCTGAGGGGGTAATGAGTGGAGTGGACAACCGGAAAACAAGACCAAATGGGGTATCTCACCCCCTAGGACAGTAGAGGGCATACGGTTAATCAAATAGCAGGCGGTAAGAACTGTGTCACTCCAGTAAGACTTAGGAACTTGCATTTGAAATAACATTGCACACATAACTTCTGATAAAATGTAAAATCTTGCGTTCGGCAACTCCATTTTGTTGTGGAGACTGGAGAGTGAGCACATAACGACTGATGAATAATACCATGATCATCAAAAAATTGAGAGTGTATTGTGGAAATATTTGCGTGCATTATTGCAACGAAACTTACGAATGCAGGTATTAAAAGTGAGTCTTTATTTCCATGCAAAATGATTTAAAAATAAACTTCAACTCATATCTCTCTTTCATCAGATAAAAGTATGTAATGCGAGAGAAATCATCCACAAAAATATCATAGTACTGAAAACTAAAAACATCGGGCACATGAATAGGCCCCCAAATATCTGAATGCACTAACTGAAAAAGGACTAGACACACGACGCTCTACTCTAGGATAAAATGGCACTCGACAATGCTTACTAAACTCATAGACTTCACATGACAACTCTTTAAGAGAACCGCATGAGGGGACTAGACGCTTTGGATTCTGAAGAGATCGAGGGCCAAGACGACAATGTTGCTAATATGGGGAATTTGAGGACTGAAGAGCAACAGATTGAGCAGGATTATTGATCAGGTAATACAGGCCACAACATTCAACATCGCCACCAATCTTCCCCTTCGTCTTGAGATCTTGAAAAACACAACCATGAGGAGAAAATGTGACGGAACAATTTAAGGATTTTGTAAGTTGACTGATAGACACAAGATTAAAGGGTAAGCGTGGAACACGTAACACAGAGTTTTTAAGTAAGAGATGAAGAGACAGGAACAGAACCCACACAAGTAACCGCAGTAGTGGAACCATATGCTAAGGTAACATGAGATGTTTTATCAATGGATTGACAAGTAGAAAAGAATTTAGAAGTATCAGTCATATGATTAGTAGCCCTAGAATCTATAACCCAAGGAGAAGAAAAAGAAGACGTAACACAAGCAACAGAGGGACCTGCCTGAGCAAACGTAGCAGTGGAGGAAGAAGTCTCTGTGGAAGGTTGAATCGACGTAAGGCGCTGGCACTGTTGGTACTCCTCTGCTGAGATAGTCACCTTACTGTCGGCAGAAGAATGAGTAAATTGTCCAGTATTTTTAGAATGAGCAACCTGATGAGCCTGGGGAAAACCATAAAGATTATGACAATAGTCCACTGTATGATTTGTTCCCCCACAATGAGTACGCACTCGGGTACCACAGCCACAACCAGAACTACCTCCCCCTGACGTGCAACCATGACTAATGTTACCACAACTGGAACTACGACCACTGAACCCAGAATCACGACGACCACCATAACTATTACCCAAATCATAGCTTCAGAACCACGACCGCGACTGCTAAACCCAAAATCATGGCCACGGCCACATCCACTACTCGACCCAAAACCATCGAAAACAGCTAAAGCAGAAAGATCAGATGGTGGCTGAGAAACAGAACTAGCATCTAAAATAGAAGCCTAGCGAAGACGAGTAAACACTTCATCGAGAGAGGGCAACTCCCGCTCTCTCTCAGTATCTGAGACCGAATTGGACCTTAGAATGATGGCAAACCATATAGAAATCGAGTGACCTCCAAACGCTCACGCTGACGCTCCATAACCTGTGGATCACTCGAGATAGGCTCATAAACACAGAGTTCCTCACAAGTGCCACGAAATTTGGAATAATAGTCCTCCAAAGATCCAATACCCATTGACAAAGAAAAGAATTGGTGATGGAGATCATAGACGAAGATTATTAACACCAGAATACATCTTGGCAATCCGATTCCACACTTGCTTGGCAGTATCGAGGTAAAACAGAGGGCCACTAATCTGAGGTTCCATACTATTCCACAACTCGACACGAATATGACAATCCTTAGCTTCCCAGTCACTATACTCCTTGGCCTCTTTGTTAGGAGGATCATTTGTCAAATAACGTAACTTCCGCTCACCCATATAAAAACTTTGACAGCGCGACACCAAATAGCATAATTGTTGCCATTCAAAGGCATGGAGGTAATAGAATCCTTTTCACGAAGCCGAGAGGAGCTAGAAGTACTACCAATAATAATAGAACTAGACCTAGAACCAGAACTAGCAAACTTGTCTTCGGAGTTCGGACATTGTACCAAATAATGGAGAAGCCAATTACCACCAACAAACCAACCAATTGATCAACCCACAACTTCCATAATGAAACAGCCAGCAACAAATCACTGAGCAAGACATGCCCCAAACAACTAATAATAACCAACAGACTGCAATGACCGTGAACCCATCTGATATAGTCTCTCAACAAGAGCAACAGAAACATCTCCAGATTGCATAGAGACCACCAAGGTTCTAAAACTCGCTAGGCGCTCCTAGGGCGGCCGGGCACCTTCTAGCTTCCAGGGCCGAGTACTCGGCGCTTAGTCGGACAATTAGTCGGGATAGTCGGGATAGTTAGTCTAGTTGGGCTAGTCGGCGAGGGTCCTTCTAGCGCCTAGGCGGCGAGTACTCGGCCTTCTAGACCTTTTAGAACACTGGAGACCACGGATCAACGCACAGTAAGCATCAACAGACTAGAAAAGAATTTTCAGAAGCCAACAAGTACTAGAGAAGAGTTTTCGAACATCAGATCAAGTCTTTGAGAAACGAAAACACAAGATCGATCCACAACAAGTGCCGGCGAGGACTGCAGAAGGACCGACAATGGTTGCCTAGGGCAGGCGAAGGCTGGCAAGGAGTTTAAGGCTTAGTTGCAGGAAACGTCCACTTTGGAGCCGCTCCCGTACGAGAAACGCGATTCCGCGTTTCTCACACAGAAACGCGACGGGAGCGCGTTCCTCTTGAGATGGGATCGCGCTCCTAAGGGAGATGGGAGCTTTCGGTTGGGCTTCCATCGCCGGAGCTCCGATCGACTATGTTGCACGTTCGAAGAAGAAGAAGAAGAAGAAGAAGAGAGAGAGAGAGAGAGAGAGAGAGAGAGAGAGAGAGAGAGAGAGAGAGAGAGAGAGAGAGAGATGTGTAATCGTCGGAGACTTCGATTTGTTGCCGAGAGAGAGAGAGAGAGTGAGAGGGAGTCTCGAAAAATGGAACCAGAAACCAGAAGCTTGGAGACAATTTTTCGATTTGTTGCTGATGAAGTACAGCTATATTGATGATGAAGTTCTGCTGATGAAGTACAGCTGTATTCCACCCACCGAAAGTTGCTCAACTACTAGTCCAACTTACGGTCAATCTCCTCCAATTTACAATATCTTCATTTGAGTCCTCAATTTATGATCTAATCAATTTGGCCCCTGAAAGTTTCTGCCCTTTTCATTTATACCCCTTCCAGAACCAACAAAATAAAAATTTAAATAATTAATGATACTATATATAGAGTAATGATCCGTTGGATCCTTAAATAACGTGTGGAATTTACTCGGATCAAATTTTCGATAACCGCTCAATGTTTTTAAAATGCATTTTCCAAGGTCCACGCGGAAAATCTTCCAAAAAAATATCCGGAAGGGCTTGATCCATACAATTAAAAATCAGTTTTTTTATGGATCAAGCCCTTCCGGTATTTTTTTTTGAAGATTTTCCGCGTGGACCTTGGAAAATGCATTTTAAAAACATTGAGCGGTTCGGATCGTCAAAATTTGATCCGGAAAGTCGAAAAAGGGGGTGGTCCGCACGGTTTTTTGGTTAAGGGATCCCTTAAGGGATCATTATCCACTATATATATATATATATATATATATATTTTTTTTTAAGTATTTAAAATTATTAAAAAATATTTAAAATATACATAGGCGCTCCCAACCTCGGGAGCTTCTAGGTACCCCCGCTCCCGCCCCCGCTCCCGCTCCCACTCCCGCCCCCGCCCCCGCTTCGTGCAACTTAGGTTTAAGGTGCGTAAAAGTGTCGATTTGGGGTCTTAATGGTCCGTAAAAAAGTTGATTTGGGGTTTTATTGGTTGTTGCAGTGTCGATTTGGCAGTTTTAGGGTCGTAGAGTAGTCGATATGGGGTTTTAATGCCTGGGTTTCGATTTCCAAGGTTGGTATTGGTTGATGACGGTGATGGAAGACGGTAAACGTGGTAGGGTTGCTATCGATTTAAAGTTTCAGTGGCTGCTGTTTACTGGGGTTACAGAGGCAACGATCGATTTAGGGTTTTCGGTCGGTGGGTGGGTTGTGTTTGACGGTGGTGGTAGGAAGCGATGGTGGTAGGATTTCGTACATCTAAGGTGGATTAGGTTTAGGCTCTGATACCATGTTGAGGGAGGGAGGGAGGGAGGGACTGTTATTTATATTATTGTGCATCACATTACATGACTAAGATTGGCGATGGGGACAAATACAAACTACTAATATAAACTTATTCTAATAGGGGTGGAAAATATTAGGATTTTGTGGGATAAGATATGCTTTTCGACATCTTTTTGGATCTCATAGACTCCACCCTTATTGTATGTAATGGTTGGCAAGCAGTATTTGAGACATAATTTCAAATTTCTTTGCCTATTAAATGTTCCACTTATGCTACGACCTGTTAGAAGACTTTTTTCTAGTTCATTATTGCCTTTCAACAGGAATTCAGCCTTTGCTTCTATTTTTCTTTTTGTTTTTCTTCGTTTACACTTTTTCATCTTTAATTAGTCGTAGTTGATGCCGGAGGATAGGGGAAGATAAATAAGATGAAGCCTTTGGAATCCGCACCTAGGAACCCTATGAATCCACATCAAAGGGGTTCTAAAGGCATCCACACAAACTCTAAAACAAATTATATCCATAGGGTAAACTATGAACAATATCTGAAGAGTCTTTTAGATAGACTCTTCCAAATGATAACTACCAATGAAGATAAGATAACAAAACCACATTATCTAATCGAGAAATCCTAAAATTTCAACTAAAGCTACTCGATAATATCCTTACATGGATAAAGATAACACAAAGAGCCTATCTTGTTCCCTGATTAGAGGTACTCGACTCTGACGAGTTATAAGTGTGGTGTAGCTCCAAGAGCTCAAGGGTATAAGGTTGAACCATGCCCCTTGATAAACATCGCGGAGAAGCATCAGTCCCAATATCTGCGGCTAACAAAATAGGCTTAAAAACCCCTTCCGCAAGAAGCACCTTTTTGTGATAAATTCAAGATTAATATGGTACATATGCATTGAGGTCCAATATATTGGAAACACAAACAAGGTCAGGATTGGAACAGGCAGGAGAATATGGTTGGGTTGATGAACAAATGGCCCAATGAGATCAGAAAAATTGTTAGGTTGTTCCTTTCAAAATTAGTCTTGACAGCCATTTGACACATTATCGACCTTGAGAGAAAATGGAACTTCCATCACCATTAAACCATGTGCTTGACTAGTCTCACCAACAGCTCGTTAATACTCGGGTTGGGATAACATGGGGCGTGTTTGTGTAATTGGGCCCTCAGAGGATGAACTGGGTTGTACCTCCTTATCATTTGTTCTAGGTTTTTGACACTTGACCAAGATGGCTCTACTATTATACCAACTACGTTAACCTGTTATGCCACTTTACTCACCATCCAAGTACGATTGAGAAGGACATGGCCAATATCAATGGGTAGTATCCAAGGAGCACGTACATGTCTGGGACTTTCATATTCACATCGCAGACGTGTTGGACGAGGAAAAAAAACACGCTCGTACAAACGTTTGCATGTGAAAATTTGTTCGAGTATTTAATTGTTTTTTTCTGAGTCGGACATGTTTTGGACACCTTCTGACTGTACCGGACACGTATCAGGCACCTATTGGACACAATAGGCTATTCTTGTTTTTTTCGTTGGATTTTTAATCTTCAATTTGGAAAAATAATCTCACATAATCTATTAGTTTTATATGAATATAATACATTTATATTAATATTTATTTATGTAGTTAATGTATCCCCAACGGTCATTGTCTTACTTTTTGGAAAAATCATGTGTCCGTGTTCTGTATCACAATAAACGTTTTTGAAATATAATGAACCCATTTTGATTGGCACTAGTCAGCTTTTTGAAACTAGAAAATTGGATCCATCTTTGGAAGCTACCTCATAAGGTTGCGGATGTTGTTCAATTGCAAGGTTTGCTTCTTTTAATGCCGCAGTCAGAAATCATATTCTATGAAAAATTCCCAACAATGACAAGTTTGCAATTAAATTTTTTGCAATGAACAAGTGTGGAAAAATCACTTGTAACTTGGTGAGGAACATCAATTGGAAGAGACTTTAGGCAAATGGCCTTGACTGGGCCACCTAAGGTACTCCACAGACTTATTCAACTGTGCATTGTTTTGACATTTATTTAATCAACCTTAGCTAACAAGTCGAGAGTGAATTTCGCAAGATCTTTCATGGAAATTGGGTTCGCATGAGAGGGAGTTGAACCATACATTGGTTCTATGATAAAGACGTGAGGAAACAAAAATCACAAATTGTTGGACCTTTGCAAATTCACTTATCTACAGATGCAAATAGGTATTAATCAGAATTTATAAAAAGGAGAACAGTACTTTTGCAAGGTGAAATTTAAACCTGCAATTAAATGTTAATGTCGCTGTGGAAGTGCCATTGAAGATCTAGTGGGATTACCCTATGCGATGGTGAACTGATGAATAGCTTTCCAATGATGGATCTTATGAAAGCTTTAGGTGTGGCGTACTAGTGACAGTGATATGTTGATGGATCTGGTAAAGCTGGTGTTTTTCTGTAGATGGAATCTGATATGATTTGGACCTCTGGACATTGTTGCTATGAACTCTGTGTGAGATTTGTCATCTTTCTTGCCTTACTTTTTTCGTAAAGGTAAAAGTTATTTGGAAGGAAAGAAAACACAAATAATGATAAGGGTCGATGTTTGCTCTGATACTGAAATTGATGCATGACGATAAATGGAAGAAAGATAAACCCTTTGGAATCCACACCTAAGGAACCTTAGAAATCCGCATAGAGGGGTTTTAAAGGCATCCACACCAGTAATAAAACCAATTCATTCTGTATCATGAACTTATTCAAAACAATATATGATGTCTTTTAAATAGGCTTTTCCAAATGATAACTGTAAATGAAGATAAAATAACCAAACAATGTTACCTGACTAAAGCTATTAGATAAGTTGGGATCCAAAATATTTTTCAAAATTTTGGATTGTGAATTGTAGGTTATAGATTTTGAGGAGATATCAGAATCTGTAATAATTTATAAATTTGGTTGGACGACATGCAGAATTGATTTTGGAGGAGGTTGTGTGTGAAAGTATGAATCAGAATCCAAAAGCTCATCCAGTGATGATTTTTAAATTGTGAATTCTCAAGTTCATTTATGATAATGCATTTTGGCATAATAGATTCCATAATCCGCGGCCAAATGCCCATAATGTGGAAATGCATTATCCAAAATGCAATAATGGGGTGACCAAACACCCCCAATATCTTTAGAAAGATAATGATGACTCCAAAAAATATCCTCTGGGATCAAATGCGAAGAACCTAGAACCTATCTTGTTCCCTGGAAGTAGTCCTTTCAGAGTTTTGTCAAGTTAAGACGACATCAGATGGATGATGAGTTTTAGGCACACGTTTCGGATTTTGCAACGATGTAGGTATTTGTTTGCGTTTTTGTACAAGCCATCCGGATATGGGGAATTTGTGATAGGTTTTGGACTTCTTTATGCCTGAAAGGGTTGTGCTTCAAAGTTACTAACATCTTTCCTGAATAATGTGTCTGAAATCATGTTTAGTTTGAATGTAGGGAATTTAGAGAATCAATCCTGGAGTCATGCCTCATCACTGGGTATGTACAATATATTAATTTGCTCTCTTCAGTTTGTAGTTAATAATTATTTCGGAATTTGCTCAGTCTTGTAGTGATTCACACTGCAAGTGTTTTTTGACCAGGATAGGCGGGAAGACACTCTGTTAAAATTGGCACATTTCAGACGGCACAAAAGGAAAACTTTGAAGAAAACAGGTGGGAAAGTTACTAGTTACCCTTTCAACAAGCCTGAGGAAAACCACCCTCCAGGGAAGGACTCAACAGGGAAAATTTCAAACCTGATTGGAAAAGCTGCAAAATATGCTGGTTCTGCAAAATCCAAGAAGGTTGTATTTGCCCACTGTTTCCATGTACCAATAGCTCTCTAAATTTCCCATGGAGGTTTCAGTTTAACTTGGAGAACCTCTTTTGGAGGCTGTCGAGATGCATCATTTGTTCTAAGTTGTTTATCTTCCTACGGAGTCGATGGAATTTGTGATAATGGTCTTCAGTCAGACCTATTCACTTTCTTTTTGTCTGAGCTTTGGCTATGGAATTAAACTTCATATTTGAGGGAAATTGAAGCTCGGAGGTCCTTTTGCTAATTCTATATTTGAGGGTTAACTTTGGCCTGGAATGGAAACTTTTAGTTTAAGCACAAAGTTAACATCAAGGGGAAGCTTAAGGAACTTATTGGACGATGATATCAAGTTATTGTCTGCAGAAAGGAAAAAAAAAACAAAAAAAAAAGGACTTGTGGTGTAGTTTAGGGTGGATCCTGTTATTTTATAAGGATTATCTATGACTGTTCTCCTCTGGCTAGTTTCTCCAACAATTCCTTGTTATAACTTTTGGTTTGTTGATGCAGCCAATGAATTACATTCCTACCATAACAAATTACACACAGCTTTGGTGGGTTCCTAATGTTGTTGTGGCTCACCAGAAGGAAGGGATAGAAGCTGTTCATTTGGCATCTGGGCGTACCATATGTAAGGTAGACATTAAATGCACAAATAATTTCCTTGTTTGGTTTCTTGTATTAGTTGCGTTAAGGAACCTGAGAAACTTCTGATACTAATTTAGGATGTTGCTTATACGTTTTTTACTTGTGAAAGTTAAATTTTACTTGTCAAATTTCTTTGTTGTCAAAGTTCAGTTTCCCAGGATATTAGCAGTTAAAGCAGACGTTCTGTGGCTTTAGTAAGTGTTTTTCTACGTCATTGGGTTCAAAGTTTGTCAAGGGCTATCAAAATAGGGGTGTCCACGGTCTCGATTGGTTTGATTCTACAGATATCCAGTAACAGGAGTACAGGTCTTACAATGAACATAAAGCAAAAAAGAACATACTTCTAATAAGCACCTTTTGTACAAGTAGCCAGCAAGTAAATCCTTGAAAAAATGCGGAGGATTAGATGACCTTTGTGCGTTGACAGGAAAACTCACAGTTATACATATATCATATGTATGCACATTGAGTACATCAATACACATCCTCAGTTCTCGAACCCAAAGATATTAGGGGCATTGCTCAGTGCAAGTGTCAGTGCTCAGGTTTCCTTGCATGATGTAGGTTTGACTTTCAGAAGAAGCCACTTTCTCGAATATGAAGCAATCACTAGGATTGTAATTTGCAGCTAGTCTTATGTGCTCCGACACCCTCAACTAACTGGGCTGAACAATGGTCTATCCCCTACCTCTCTCAGAACCTGAACTTTATTGGGAATTTAGGATTGTAGCCAGTCTTAGAAGGTTGAAGTTTCTATCTTTGTAAAGCAGATGATTCAATTCACGCAAAGAAGCAAGGTTATTTTGACAACGGCTTGTTTCTGGGCAGGGCAAGTTCGACTTTGAAAATGATGACTTATCATTGGAAATCAAGCCCAGGCGAGAGAGAAGCTAATATGCCAACTATCGTGTGATCTTTTCCCTAGTAGAAGGGTTTATGAGATCTCTCTCTTGTTGTAGTGTAGAGCTCTGTGAATACTTATGTAGTATCCTTGCTAGTCTCATAACGTGAACATCAACTAGACATTTCAATGACAACTATTAATGCTGGATATTGGTCACAAAGGCCATTGCGGAGCCAATTCCATGAAGAACTTTTTTGATAAGGTTTGTTAATTGAAAAGGTGATTCATTCCGTTATTACTATTTGCCGTTGAAAACCTATTATAGATAGTGGAAAAACAGAAAGATAAACTTTGAGTATGCGTTGATGTCGTAGAGAAGGGAAAGACGCGGTTGAGAAAAAAACTGTGTGATTCCACAAAGTAATCAAGCCCCTTTTCTATTGCAGATAAACAAATGACCGGGACAGTAAAACCAAAGGAATGACTCAAAATCTCATTGTCCAAAATAGTAGACCGGCAAAGTTTTCCAGTGTGATAGATGATTCATTTCTTATTCTCTGAAACTTGTAAAACGTATTCACATACATGATGCTTTTTAAGTTCACGCATATAAAATGTTAAGAGCTAGGAAACCTATTAGTTAGTTTTTGCATAATTTTCACAGTGATTACTCATTTTATCCTTGCAAACTTCATTGAATTGTGACATTTATCTCTTTACATCATTGGTAATATTCCATGTATTAGTATTGAAATAGTCCATGTTTTCACGTTATGTAGAAAACATGCAGAGACACTGCATATTCTTTCTTTAATATTTAAATTATTCTGGTCCACTATTTAATTTTCTGATTACTTGTTTAAATAACGAGCTAATGAATCCCCTTCTTTTAATTTTCTGTTTAATTCACGTGGATTTCAATCAGCTTCATCTTCAAGAAGGTGGCCTCCATGCTGATATCAACGGAGATGGAGTCCTAGATCATGTCCAGGTGAATTGTTTCTTTTGAACACTTTGACTACAGGTTCTTCAATGGCTCTTTTCTTTCAGAATATACCTACTAGATTCCATTATTTTGGGTCTCGTACTTCAGTGCTGTTTCACGATTACCCTTCTAGAGCTAATTAAGTTCAGAGGGCAATGATATAATGTGTACTGATTGGAAAAATACACAATCACAAGGAGCAGAAATTATGTTGGAGACGGGGTGGTGTTGCTTGAGTTTGTTTTCATTTGTTCAAATCTGTTGTGGGCCACTTCTGGCTGATTACTCACTTAACTAGAATCATATTATTGCATACAAAACTTTTGGAGAACAGCTCCAGGTCCAAGTTTACATTTTTCGTGCTAAATTATAAAATGCCCATGAAAATTGGAGCTCTGACATACTTTTGCAGGTCACAGTGTTGTAATATTGATATAATCTTCTCACTTTTTAGGTGGTTGGAGGAAATGGTGCTGAGCAGACAGTTGTAAGCGGATCCATGGAAGTGCTGCGACCCTGTTGGGCTGTTGCAACCTCCGGTGTTCCAGTACGAGAACAGCTTTTCAATGCTTCCATATGTCATCATTCCCATTTTAACTTCTTCCAACATGGAGAATTCTCTAGAAGCCTTGGTAGAACTGTGGATGTAAGTTCTTTAGAGGTTGCAACGCCTATTCTAATTCCCAGAAGTGATGGTCATCGGCATCGTAAGGGAAGCCATGGTGATGTCGTTTTCTTAACAAATCGAGGGGAGGTATGCTTCTATTCCGGACTTATTTTCGATTCTTTTCAGGGAAAAAGGTCATAATGCTTCCTGAAGTATTTTCGGGATAATATTGAAAAGTAATAGAATATTGAATTAGTTGCACCGACTTCCCCTGAGCATGCGACTAGTTCAAAGACCTCCCTCTGCTCCCCTGTTCGAATTGTTGGTTGACCAACGGGTTAACAGGAACTCATGTTTTACAAAAGGTCCCTTACAGCAAAAGTCAGAAGGCACTGGGCCGATGATTTGCTGCTGCGTTAATACTTCTATGTTGAAAATGAAAAGCCCTTCCATTTTAAACCGCGGTTTTGTTGTTGCCAAGAAAATTAGTATTTTACTCTAGTGACATGAAGAAGTCGTTAATTCCCGAAACCATGGTACATGTCTGGTAGACTACATAAATGTGTTCTTGGTATTAGAAGACGCATCATCTTCAATCATCTCTTTGGTAATGAGTTCCCATTAACCCATAAGACTGCTAACACCTCCATCCCACTGCCTCAATCCACCACCGACTCAGTACCAAAAACTCTATTGGAACGTGTGGTTGGCCAACTCAAAATGCCTTTATAACAAGTACGCCTCGAAGGTCTTTCCTTCAGGCTATTTAATTGATTTCCACTCTCAGAAGTTGCACAAGTTATAATAATTTTTATATACGAGCCTACCCATTTAGGGAACGTGGTTTCCTGTCTTCCCTTTCATGTTCACCCCCCTTGTACTGTAATGACCTATGTTTATGGTAAAATGGGTCACACCTATAGGTCAAGTGATCATGCGTTTCAGTATATTGTTTTTGTCTTGTATACACCCCTCATCAAATGAGTCCTTTCTCAATTTATTTGATCCTTAGTTGAAAGATTCTCTGGTGGTAGTCATCCCATGCGAGATCAAACCTAAGTAGGGGGCTTGGTTCTTTTCTGTTCTTTTCTCTTCCCTGAAGAATTGGCTGCTCAAGATTGTACTGATCTCTTTCAGGTAACATCATATACTCCTACTCCTGGCTTGCATGGCCACGATGCAGTTTGGCAGTGGCAGCTTCTCACTGGTGCTTCCTGGTCGAACCTCCCATCTCCCTCAGGGATGATGGAAGCTGGCACGGTGGTCCCCACACTGAAGTCCTTCTCCTTGCGTGCTCACGACAATCAACAGTTGGTCCTTGCGGCAGGAGACCAAGAAGCCGTAGTGCTATCTCCCGGAGGAAGTTTACTAACAACAGTCATTCTTCCATCGCCACCCACACATGCCCTGATTTGTGAGGACTTCTCGAACGATGGGTTGACTGACCTCATTCTGGTGACCTCTAACGGGGTGTATGGCTTTGTTCAAACTAGGCAACCTGGTGCCCTCTTCTTTAGTATGCTGGTGGGCTGCCTTATAATCGTGATGGGTGTACTGTTTGTCTCCCAACACCTCAATTCTATCAAGGGGAAACCTCGAGGTTCATCAGGGTTTCAATGAAATTTCACTTGTGAAGATTGTCCACTTGATGCAGTAAAATCATGATGCCAAGGTTGGCGATTGTAGTTGGGAATCCTGCAGAGTTGGGAAATACAGGAGTTTCAGTGGACATTGTTTGCTGTGTTGGGGTTCCGGTCTTTACCTACTGGAAGAGGTCTTAGTTGTGGTAGTACCATGCTCCAATTTTAGGCTACTTTGAATTGAGCAAAGAACAACTTTTCTTGATTGAAGGTCGAACTGATAGAAATATATCTCATGTGCATTTACCTTTATTTCTTGTTCATGGCCGAGAAATTTTCTTTTGTCAGGATTGTATGAGATGCCATATGGAATTTCTGCCAATATTTATAATTAGGCAAATAACTTAAACGAGTAGAACTTTATGCAGCAATTCAGTTATGTTTCTGTTGTAGCAAATGTAAAAGCTAAAATGTTGTGTTTTGTAATTTGATATGATTGGTTAAAGATCTCATTTTCTAGAAACGTAAGAAGAGGGAGAATGATTTTTTTTTTTTAATTCTGATTTTATGATGGGGCACAGAACCAAATGCAACCCTTCAATCTAGGCCTTTCAAAACATATTTGGACGACTCGGATGCGGCGACGGGTACCACGTAGCGGTACCCGTTTAGCATGCAAGTTTTTCTCACTAAAATTGCAAATGCGAGTCATGAGAAATCAGGAAATATTTGCCATCTTCATATCTTTCCTTTCTCTCTCACTCATCATAAAATTTTAAATCAGTTCACTTCCAGTCCAGTCTTTGAGAATGAAATAAGAGGGAAGTTCGGCAGGTAATGGTGGAGGCAAGATTTTTATTCTGGGAGGGACTGAAGTTTGTAAAAGAAAAATCTTCAACTTACGATAAACTATGAACTTCAATAATTTTCATTAATTATTTAAATTAATCCTAATGAGAATTTTATAAGGGGAGAGAGTGAGAGAGTAAAATTCAAATGTAAGTTTATCTGAGACTTTTTCATTCGTAAATTTTAGGCAGCATGAGAGAGAGACTCAAATAAATAAACAAGCTTTAATTTTATTTAGGTAACTTAACTAAAATTAAAGCTTGTTTATTTATTTAGTAGTACTTGAAAACCTGTACACCAACCTCAAAATATTTACACGCACACACAAACATACATATAGGAGCTAACAAATTAGAGTGGGCACAGGGCACTTATTGGATATTGAGGACGCGGCTCTGACAATGATATATATATATATATAGAGCTAGGGTCGTTAGAAAATATGTTGACTTTTTGTGATAAAACCGAAACTATGAATGCACTTACAGAACGCGAAACCTGAAAATCAATGAGAACAAAATGGTGATCAAGTCGAGTGTTGTACTCTGTACTTAAGACATATTTCGCCTCCGCTATGGTGCTTACGGTTTTCATTGGACACCTTTCTCCTGACACTACTTGATCGAACGTCCCACGGAAGCAGCACTACAATCTATGAGTTTGTTGAACCAAACTTGTTTTTGTACTCTCTCAAATGACAACACTCTGACTCGATGAAAATATTAGAAATTCAACCCCTTAAAATGCATGAATGATGCTATATACATAGACTTGGGCTAAGTTCTCCAATGAATTTTATCAACATTTGATAAAATCAACTTCTTGATTTTATCCCTTCGTAAAGACGTGTGATAAAATCTGTAGATTTTTGCATTAAAAAATCTCAAAAATCTAGAGATTTTATCAAATGTCTTTACGAATGGATAAAATCTTGATAAAATCCATTGGAGAACAATCTCTAACTAGTGACTTTACAAATAGACACTAGGGAAGAGAGACACATCTGTTCACAAAAGACGCGTCCGTACACGATGAACAAGTTACTTGAAAAGACACGACTTTAAATCACGTCACATTCACACACTAAATAAAATATTCTATCCCAATATTTTTCAACAGGTCGAACTGTGATTAATTGTGGCGGTGGTAGGCGACAATGATGGGACTGATGTTGTGGTTTATATGATGATGGTGTATATTGTTACAAAAATGATACATACACACAAAAAATACCCACAAATTACCCACACACTCACACAAGTGTGTGGGCTCCACACACACTTGCACATCTAGTGTGTGTGGAGTCCACACACTTTTATGTGAGTGTGTGGGTAATTTGTGGGTATTTTTTTGTGTGTATGTATCATTACTGATCATAACATGCTGACTTGGATGGAAAATGAGTTCGATGGTTATGGATGTTAAATGGAGAAGAATCAGTGACTTTTCTGATGGTGGAAGTGGATTTGGCAAAGTTGAAAATTACTCCATTGATGAACTAGGCTTGGAACAATCCTAGCTCTCACACTGTGTAAAAAAAAAAAAATTGTACTAACGTGTGCATAGGGAATGCTAAATTATGGAACCATAATCCAATCCTATACTATATGGAATTATGGATTTCCTTGCCAAAAGATTCATTCCAAATTCATGACGAAATCCCATTTAACGACAAAATATGCATAACACATTCTCCGAAAATAAGTTTTTGGTTTTGAGATTAGAGAAGAAAAGTGAGAAGCAGGGGGAGGGAAGCTTTTTGACTAATAATTTTTCATTTTTCCCATTTTGATTAACTTAAAGACATACAGAATGTATTCTATACATATCTCTCAAATACTACTCTTGTTGCAAAATGCATTATGCACACTCCCAAACACTCTATTAGATTCAAATTTATTCTAACCATAATCTAAAAAGCCCAAAAGACAAAAAGTTAAAAATGAAAAACTGAAAATGAGCCTCCCAAACACCCCCTTAATAGAGTAAGGGACGGAAATATTCAAGGGAATGATTGATTTGGATTCGCACCTACGTACGTAGTAAGGAATGCCTCGACTACGTACGTAGTAAGGATTGATTGATTTGGAACCACTCGTATTGCAACAGCCTCACGTAGGTAGTAAGGAATGCCTCGACTACTAGCACATATAAGTTGATTTATTCAACCCCTCGTCTAC
Organism: Vaccinium myrtillus; assembly: GCA_016920895.1. Taxonomy (NCBI): domain Eukaryota; kingdom Viridiplantae; phylum Streptophyta; class Magnoliopsida; order Ericales; family Ericaceae; genus Vaccinium; species Vaccinium myrtillus. Next base: position 18,022,978 of record CM029277.1, read on the forward strand.
TAGCACGTATAATTTAACTTATTCAACTCCAAGAGATTAACAAAGTGGTCTTGCCATGAGACTTGGGGGTTTGCTCTGACCTAAGGTCTCATGTTCGATTCCCCTTGCCAGCGAACTCTTGGGATGAGGATTATGTCAGGTCGTTACCTCCAGAGCCTCGGAATTAGTCGAGTTGCGAGCAAGCTAGCCCGAATATCCGGTTATGAATTTTTTTTTGACTTATTCAGTTTCTTTGGTTAAAAAAATTAATGAAGAGTGTTCGCTAACAATTATACTTATTTTGGTCTGTAGCCTATTTAACTAAAAAAGGTGAGATTATTTTAAACTTCAATTCGATGCTTTTTTTACTTACTCTCTAAGTTAACTCGTTGATTTCAAAGTGTATATATATAGGCCGGTTCTAGCACACAATCAGAAAACATAAAAAAACACATGTTTCGGAAATCGGAGCCCCACGCTAATAATTCAAGCAGTTTAACTTGTTTAAACACATTTTTAATGAATACCCATAAAAAATTAACTCATTTGGATATCGATAAGTGCTCGATCTAGACAATTCTGAGAACACCAGTTCCTGTTTTTTGAAAAACTGTTTGGATCAAACACTTATCGATATTCGATTGAGCTGAATTTTTATAGGATTTCCTATTTTATCCATTTAAACAAAGTGAACGATTTGGATCATCACAATATAATCCGAAACAAAAGCGTGTATTTTTTTTTGTGTTTTTTTGTTGTGTTCCTAGAATCGGCCCTATATATATTTATGAGTCGGATCTAATCATTAAGGACAATTTAGACTTCCATTCGACAATGAGCCAAGTTATCAATCTGGCCAAACAGTTCATACTTCTATTTTATTTATTTATTTTTTTTGAGAAGGAGAAAGAAGATTCATTAAACAATCAAAACATTACATCAAGTCTAGAGATCCAGAACAAACAAACAAACAACAACAATTAGAGGTTTGATGAGCAAATCCATCACATTTGTCCGGGTGAGGAACAAATGTTGCCAAAGCATGCTTAACAAGTAAGTGAGCTCGCTGAACTTTTCGGCGCGCAACCTTTGAAATTCTACAAAAAGACAGCTTTGAAACCTCCGCTGCTAGGTTGCGTAGCAAAAATGTTTCATAATGACGACACCCAACCCTCCCTTCTATCTGCATTATGACATTAAAACAATCAAAAAAAGCATAACCTGTTCGGTTTAGAGTTTTAGTTTAGTTTTGGTTTTGATGACATCATCATTACCCTCATTTCTCTCTCTATCTCTCTCCACTCATTACACCTTTTGATATCATCAAAACTAAACTAAACTACCAAACGAACACAACCATTATAATTATGTTTTAAAGCCCATTTGACAGCTTCAAGAATCGCCTGAATTTCCGTTTGAATTGGTGAGGCACTATATACTTAGACAGAGTTTGTTGCGCAATTAAGGACCCATCAGGATGACTAGCTGTAAAGCCAAGACCACTCCAAGTATTACCCTCTTTCCAAGCTCCATCCACATGGAGAAAACATGTGTGGAGAATAGAATCAGAGTTAGGATATTGCTTAATAACAAAAGATGGATTCTTGGAACTAGAGGTAGATGCAAATTGAGTAGACTTTGACTTGGAAATGGTAAGCCAATTAGAAGAATGTTGAAACCACTGAGTAGAATCCTTAGCCATGCCAATGGTAGAATCCACATTGAACGGCAAACCCGGGAAGACCATACTATTTTGATTCTTCTAGATGGCCCAAAGTATATAAATAAAATAAAGAGTCTCCTCTTATCTCTATGGAGTTGAATGATCCAATCTAGAAGCCAGTTACAAAAGAAAGTGTCTTTGTGAAATGCCCGATGAAAAACTTTGAAATTCACTAGCATGCCAAACTAAAATAGACTTGCAGATAGAGATAGAAAAGATGCTACATAGATTCTTTTGATTCTCCATAAAGAGGACAAGTTGCATCAACATTATGGAGGCGAGACACAACATTTTTACGAACCGGTAAAATTCCTTTCAGGCATTTCCATATGAAAACCATGATACGCTCGGGCAAGTCAAGATTCCAGACCAAATTCCACACATTATAATCTTTGTAGAACCAAACAGAAGAGCCAGAAGCGGGTTGGTTGGCCCTTTGCATATCATACAGAGATCTTTACCCTGACTTGGTGCTATATCTTTCAGAATTGGTGAACGGCCAAATGAGCTGATCCGGGCAGTTGGTACTAGGAAGAGGGATAGCTAAGACTCTCGAGACCAGGAAATGTGGGATAATGTCAACAACTCTATCCACATTCCAGACTTTTCCATTGATTCCCTCATCCAAAAGAAAAGAGACCATGAACGTATCAAGGCCACAGTACGGAATGAAATGACTAAGGGGTTTATCCAACTCAGGAATCCACTTATCATAGAAAGGACAAATGGAAGCCCCATCTCCAACTCTCCAAGCAATATGTCTAGCAATGAGATCACGGCCAAATAGAATACTCTTCCAAGCCCAAGATGAGCCCGGATGGACTTTTACATTGACGAGGTTCTCCTTTGAGCAGTATTTTGGCATAAGAATACGAGAAATCAGAAGATCTGGATTATAAAGAAGATGCCTGTAGACACCCCAATTTGAACCCGTGAAAATCCTTGGTATTCCCGATAATGAAAATGGACCAACAAAATACATTGGAGCTTAAGTGCTTGGAAACCCCTCCCAAAACCTCTCCAAAATAAACCCTAGCTTGCACCATCTTCTAGTACATTCAAAACCCTCATTATCGATATATAATACGTCCCAAACCATTTTGAAATGAGGGAGATGTGCGCATTTTACTAAAATGACTTGTTTTCTCTATCTCTTGAGAGTAAAATGGTCATGAATTTTTATGTTCTAATCATATTGGGTTAAAACCATGTGGATTAGAAAGTAGACTCCGCCACCTTTCCAAAGCTTCAAACCACGAGCAAAACAGAGTTCGGTAGCACCCAGAGCGGCCCCGCGAAGTTTGGTATGCTGTGCAGTCTCCCTTTGGGCGCCCACACTCCATTTGGGCACCCAGACCCTCTTTGGGCGCCCAGACTTGCTTTGGGCACCCAAATCTCATGCTTTGGGCGCCCAAACCTCACTCCAGATTGTGTGATTCATAAGTTAAACTTGAGCAGGAAGATCATGGGGGAGGTTTTTCAGTTGGTATTTGCAGAGTATCTTTGAGATAGTGGGGTGCTTGAGTGTGCTAATTATATTGGACCCCTAAAACAACCCCTAAGGACCTAAACCACCCCTTAACCCTCTATAACTAACCTCCCTCACCCCCATTTTCAGAGGACGATCAATCCTCTACTCTCCTAAGCTGTTACTCTGCCAAATTGAGCTCATAAATTTCACTCAAAACCAAAGCCATCCTTCCTCATCCTTCCTAAACCTACAAACCCACTTCTTTACCATCCAACCAACCAAAATACCCTCACCTCCTTGATCAAACTTGCATCAATCACTCACCATCATGAATTTACAACTCCAGTAGCTCAATTTTTAGTCCACCCAACCCCACAAATTAGCCAAAAGATTGCACCTACGTTCAATAATCAAGACTCCAAGGTAGTTTACCTACTTTAAAGTGTTCAAAGGGTTCTCTGAGGGACACCACCCAGTTTTGACTAGTTCTTAGTACTAGTTGAAGACATGGGAAGGTCAAAGGTGCAACAAAAAGGGTCAAATCCCTGCACCCATATTGAATATGGGCGCCCAAAGCTCCACCCTTTGCCCCCCCCCCCGATTCTCTCTCTTTTATTGCATTTTTCTACTTCAGAACAGTTTATTATTGTTTCAAAGTCATTTATAATGTGTGCGGTTAGAAGGCAGGGTTCATGGCCTAAATGTCTTTTAAAGTGAGTTCTAAAGCTTGTTTGGAGGATAAATCTTGTTTTAAAAGGTGATTTATGAGTCATGCATATATTAGATGAGGTTTGTCAACAATTTCATGCATGATATGAAACATAACAGGAGGTGGAGGAGGATTTTCAAGGGCACCCATACTCACTCTAAGCACCCAAATGGGGCTTTCTTTGGGCTTATAAAGAAAAGCCTCATTCATCTTTCTCTCAAGTTCAAAATCATTTTGTTGATATTTATAAGTATAAAGAACTCCATTTCATGCACGAAATCAACTTAAATCGTCTTTGTTTCACTCCAAAACAAGTTTAAACTATGATTTTTAAGTTGAAACCATCTCTTAAACTTGATTTTGGGGAGAAGTGTTATGTAACAGTGGCCTATACACCATTCTGTACACGTTTGAAGAAGAAACAAAGGTCAATAGATGGTTTAGACATGAGCCCAAACCAATTTTTGGGCACCCACACCAGTTGCTTTGGGCGTCCAGACTATCTTTAGGCACCCAGATTCCCCTGTTGTGGGCACCCAGAAAGTATCCAAGGTGTGACTTGTTCTTTGCGTTGGGATGCATGTGAGCCATTTTTGGGTCCATAAGCATTGTTCTGCCATGTTTGTGTGTTGTTTACTGCATTACTCATCATCATCATTCATCCATAACGCATATCATGTGTATCCACGACTTTCATTTAGATGTTATGATCATGTTTACGTGCTTTTATTTTGTTTTGTGGGTAAAGTTTGTTGAATCAATGTTTATATAACTCACTTGAACATCTAGTAGAGACCTGGTGGGATCATATTACGTTGACTTTGACTATTCAAAGGGAAATTGTGAGACTTTGACTTGTCTCACGTGGATTTTATTTATTTTTGGGTTATTAAATTTGAGGGCGTGACACTAAAAAGGCTCGGTTGGAACAGAATGTGATTTTTTCGGAGCCGGACTCGTATATGACTCTAGGTGATTTCCCTAATCTGGGAAATCCACCACATTTCCCTAATCTGGGAAATCCACCAAGTACTTCATTTCTCTCATTGCTTAATTCGGGTACTACTTTCCAATCATCATATTTGAAAGTTGATGTTTCTGGCTTGAAGCATATGTTGGTCTATTATAAGAATTTGCCCTTAATTAATTCCAACACACTTGTCAGTAGGAAATTATCTCCTGTGAGTTTGAATTTGGTTCTTGGTAAAAGGTGCTTGGAGGATAGGGACCTTTCAATAGACCATTCTCGTGCCAAGAAGGCTTGTTCCTCTCTACAGTTTTTTCATGCTCATGTTTGTTGTCCTGGAGCTTTAAACTCCATTGATGCCGTGGCTGCTCGGGTTCAGCCACGACAGCAGCAATAAAACTCCTCAGTTGGAACTGTAGGGGACTTGGCAACACTCTATAAGTTCACACCCTTGCACGGCTGCTCCAAGATCGACGGCCTAATCTTCTATTTCTTATGGAAACTAAAACTACGGTAGATAATGTTAGTATTTTTCTATGTAAAAGAGGTTTTGTTGACTCTACTGGTTTCAAGGTTGATAGTCTTAGAGGTGGTCTCTGGGTTGGTTGGAAATCAAATCTATCAGTTTTTATTCTCCATTGATCGAAAAATTTAATTCTCCTTTCAGTTACGAACGATTTCAATCTGCATTGGCGTCTGGCTCTTATTTATGGTTCTCCTTACTTATCGGAAAGAGTGGCAATCTGGGAGTCTTTATCTGCAATTTTGGGGCATCAAAGTGGGCCTTTGTTATGCATTGGTGATTTCAATCAGATCCTTTCATTCTTAGATAGGCTTGGGTCTTCAATTTATTATATTCCGGGAGTTGGTTATTTCCATAAATTTCTTTTTAATCTTAGTCTTTTAGAGCTACCCTCTGCTAGCCCTCACTTTACCTGGACAAATAATCGTTCTGGTAGTGATTGCACATTTGAGAGACTTGATAGAGCCTTTTGCAATGGGAAGTGGATGTCTCTAAATTTTAATGTCTCCGTAATCAATTTGCCTATTCATGGTTCGGATCACTCCCCGATCTTCCTTTGCACTAGTCAGGCTCGGATTTTTCATAAGCGTCTCTTTAGATTTGAGAAATTCTAGACCCATTGTGATAGCTGTAAATATGTCATTCAGTCCTCCTAGCAAGAAGTCTTCCATGGATCCCCTATGTTCGTTGTTGCTAATAAACTTCACTCGACAAGGCACAATTATTGCGCTGGTCTCATGAGGGTATTGGTAATCTGGCTAATCACATTTCATCTACACGGTCCCTTCTTAATGATATTCAATTAGCTCTGGGTTCAAATAGAGATTTTGTTCAGGAGGTTGCGGTCCGCAATCAACTTGAAAATTTGTTGGAACAAGAGGAGATTTATTGGGCTCAAAGGGCTAAAACAAAATTCATGGCTTTGGGTGATAAAAATACTTCATATTTCCATAGAGTCTTAAAAGTGAAACGCCGGGGATCGTGTATTAAGGGAGTTTTTAATGATCAGGGGATATGGATTGACAAGGAAGATGAGATTCACCATGTTTTTCTGAGCCACTTCACCTCGATCTATCAGGAACCGAACCCCTCGATTAACATGGCAGATTGGGAGGGTTGGGAATTTTTGATAAACGGTTGTCGAGTGACCACCTTGATTGGTTAAATAGACCCTTCTATGCTCATGAAGTGCATAAGGTGGCTTTTTAGATAGGTGATACAAAGGCTCCGGGTCCAGATGGATTCTCTGGATGTTTTTTTCCAGAAATATTGGGATATTGTGGGCTCCTTTATCACTTTTGTTGTGCTTTCTTTTCTCTACTTTTGGCTTTTTGCTTAAGCAGATTAACTATACCCACATTGCTCTAATCCCAAAGGTTCCCTCGCCTGCTACCCCAGCTGACTTCAGGCCAATCAGTTTATGCAATGTCTTTTATAAAATCATCTCAAAGACTTTAGCTAATCATCTCAAGTCCGTTCTCCCTTCCTGTATCTCAGCGTCGGAAAATGCCTTTGTCCCGGGTAGATTGATCTCTGACAGCTCTCTGCTGGCCTGTGAGTTTTCCAATTTAATTGCTCATTCTAAATCAGGCAATAATTTTAAAACAACTTTAAAGTTGGATATGAGCAAGGCATTTGATAGGGTTAATTGGGACTTCCTTATATCTATCTTGCAGAGATTGGGCTTTTCAGAGAAATGGGTTAATTTGTTTCGTCAATTTTTTTCCCACTGCCTCTTTTTCCCTTCTGATTAATGAAGCTCCATCTCAGTAATTCCACCCCAACGAGGTTTACATCAAGGGGACCAAAGGGTCCCCTTATTTGTTTATCATTTATCTTGAGGCGCTCTCATGTGTTCTTAACCACTTCGATGTTTCAGGCAAATACAAAGGTCTTAAATTGTATAGGTCTAGAAACTCCCTCTCTCACTTATTCTTTGTTGATGATTGCCTTATCTTCTTTGAGCCAACTATTGAGAGTTGTGGTCATCTCCAGAGAGATCTGGAGATTTTGAGTCACTTCTTTGGTCAGATTATCAATCATCAAAAGTCTCATATCAGTTTCAGCCCCAACACAACTCTGATTTTCTCCAGAAGGTTTGAAGACTTTTTCCATGATCTTGTTAGCTCTGTGTCGGTCCCTTACCTTGGGCTAAATAAGTGGGATTGTTTTAAATTTATCATTGATAAGGCAGAAAAGGCTCTCGTGGGATGCAAATCAGACATCTCTCAGGCTGGGAATCTAACATTGATCAAATATGTCTTGGCAGGGCAGCCCCTTTATCTGTGTTCTTCTTATAAACTTCCCGTTTCTATCTGTGATAAGCGGAATGCCATTTCTGTGAACTATTGGTGGAAGGTTAGGGCTAGTAAACTTATTCATTGGTTATCTTGGAAGAATATTTCAGCTTATAAATGTAAGGGGGGGCTAGGAATCGGGGATGTCAAGCTTTTCAACCAAGCCCTGCTTGCCAACCAATGCTGGCGTTGTGGAAACCCCGCAAAATTCTACAGTCATGAAAATGGTTTTGATTTTTGGAGTCGCCACCCGGGTTTAAAGACCGTACCCGAGAAACCGGTTTGAAAATGACTCTTTTGCCCTTGTTTTAAACAAGTTCTATACACTAGCGTCCATAACCCGAATGCATAAGTACAAAGTTTAAAAGTTATTACATTGCCAAATAGTCAAAAAGATAAGCTATAGAAGTTACAAAACCATCTTTCCAAAAATATAACACAAAGATGGGAAAATAACTTCATGCATGTTTAAGCTCCATGTAAGTATCACTCGACAAGCATCCAACTTCATGCTCCATGCCGTGTACCTGAAAATTGATAGGTTGAGCTCACTAGCCCAGTATGAAAACTATTCTACTAACTCTAGGTGTATAAACATGATACATGCATAATGAATGAGTATAATGGTGGACACGGCCAATGTATAAGGTTAGGATGAAAGGAAGGCTATTACTTGACCACGAAGTAACCAAAATGTATCCAAGTGTCCAAAATACATCTAAGTGTTCCAAAATAATTTTAAGTATCCAACCAAAGTCCAAGTAGTTACCAAAATCCTCATTTTCGCATACCTAAAGCCAATTTTCACCAAATACGCCAAGTTAACCCAATTACATCAAAACCGACATTTCATAAGAAAATATTCATCAATTTTATTAGGGAAGTATCCCTCTGCTGGATTTCATGGGCTCCGTGCACCCCTGCCGGATTTCGTGGGCTCCGTGCACCCATGGCTAGGGACACCAAACGGGTGATACCTAGAGTTCATTTTATCCAATAATAACAATTCAAAACCATTTGTCTTTCAAAAGTTCCCAAAAGTCCCGTTTATTCCAAAACTTCACCAATTTCGCCAAAATGTGTCAACCGACGCGTGTCTGATACATAAATCCATGGAATTTGTTAATTCACGTGCCCAAGGGTTAATTTTATGAATTCAAAGTGAATTGGGTGTTCAAAATGGTGGTACGGGTCATAAACACGAAGAAATGGACGATCGGGGGCCAAACATGCATCAAAGGGTGGCCGAAGACCACCCTAAAACAGGGGACAGCCACTGGAAAACAGGGGCAGCAGCTCCACTGTCCAGAAAATGACAGATTTTCACCATAAAAGGTGTGAAATTTCAACCCAAATGCAAATGTAATGTTTTAGGCTAAAAATTGGATATGTAGAGCAACAAATGGACACCATGGGAGGGTAATTCAACCAACAATTGCATCAATCAAGTACTCAATCCATAGATCACAAAATCAAGCTCAAACAAACCCACTATGGAAGAAATTCATGAATTTGATGGAACTTGAGAACTAGAACAAGATATATGCTATACATCACATAAATACAACTAGAGGGAGTGGAATTTGTCTTCCTACCTTAAGAATTTTGCTTGAAATGAGTGGGAAATGGAAAACCCTAGCCTCCAATGAGCTCCAACCCGAATTGAGAGCTTTTGGTGCGAAATGAACGCAATACGAGCTTCAATACGCGAAGAGAAGGTGATTTTTGGTGTAGTTCTAGAAGGGGACTTGAAGTTTTAGTGAATTTTGGAGGTTTTTGGCAAGAGAAATGGAGGAGAGGAGAGAGAGAGGGGTATCGGAGAGAGAGAGAGAGAGAGAGAGAGAGAGAGAGAGAGAGAGAGAGAGAGAGAGGGCTGTTTTTCTTGCAAAAAAAAGAAGAACAAGTCATGTATATATACCCCCCTACCCTTTACACTTTCACCCCTAAACTTCCAAATGTATTTTAAACACACCCAATGAATTCTACCACTATCACATTGACCCATCTAAGTCAAAATTTAATTCCTCACATTTACCCAACATTATTCCGGGAAAATTATGTAAAATTACGGGTCCTTACATTTAGAATGGGAAGAAGTACTGGCCTCATTCTCATTACCCTCAACCATGCAGTGACGCTTTCCGAACATAATTCTAAGACCTGCTTCCTTGCATGTTTTAGCAACCACTTGCCCAATTCTTATATTGTCTTGCTCACCCTCAACCACTGGCTCAGAGAATTGCCGTCCATTTCCCTCACCATTTACCGAAATCTCCAGCCCAATAGACCCACTAGCAAGCCCAGCTACCCCTAGCCTAGACCGATTGGGAACCAGATCAGTCGAAGCAGTGACATGCCCATTTTCCTGTCCCATTTCTGCATTCTGACTCGTGAGGATGAAGAGTCCATTGCATGCAAGCCTAGCCCAAACTCCAAACCCGCCATCGATTTCAGCCTTTTGGCCGAAGTGCCTTCAAGAGGAGGCCCATTCCTTTTACTCACAGCCTCTGGATTAGAAGTTAGACCAAGATTGTTTAGGCTAATTTCAAATGATGCATCCAGTCCAAATCTAGCCGGTCCTGTCCTAGCCGTTTCATTACCCCAGTGATTCTACAAATTTTGAATTCCATAATCCTCTTGATTAAGATCATCTTCTTGATTTCCCATGTTAACTTTAGTATTTCTATCATGCATGTTAACTTCAGTATTTTCAGAGTCAATATGAGTAGCAACAAAACCATTCCCACTAGAGGGCTCTGTTAGGTCATCTTCGGATGATTCAAAATTCCCGCGAAGAACAAAGAAGAAGGTTCTCACATCGCAATCGCTGATTGTTTCAATGACATTATCCTCCTGATCATCCCGTGTCCATAAAATTTCTATCCTCAAAGTGCGGTTGAGGTTAGAGTTGCTGTAAGCTTTGACATCCCTCAAGTAAAGAGAGCGAGTTTCGATTATCCCGAAATTACTATGCGGTAGTTGATGAGCTTAAAGGATACGCCGCCTGATAAACGCTCCAGCTTGTTCATAAGAAAGAGGGCAGCGATGTTCCAAATGACCCACACATCCACATTTAAAGCACAACTTGAAAACTCGTTCATAGGCAAATTGCACCCAAACCAAACCACCAGTCTCCAGCCTCATAAACATACTGGGAATCAGAGGTCGGAAAATCAGAATATCCACACGAACATGCATAACTCCAAGTTTTCCGATGAAGAAGTTCCAAGATCAACAACCGTAATACCTCAATCAGAGAACCCAAACAGACGGCCATGGCTGGAATAATGTATTCCAGAGGAGCTCCTTTGATCTAAACCCACATATTGGAAGAACTAAAGTCCATAAGGTGAAGAGGCATGTTGGGCAACCAAGGATGGAGGAGAAGAAATGATACATGCCGGAGCCCACAAGGGTTAGGATAGTCTCAGGATGCAACTCAACCGGGGGTAGCGGATGCCACTCAACGCTACTAGTCGCGGATGCCACACGACACGACCAAGTCACACGCTTGATTGTAGGAGGAATCACTCAACTCCAAGCAAGATGCAATTGCACAATATTTTCATAAACTCTTTTCATTTCCTTCACTAGAAAAGTTTAAAGGGTTATTTACCGAGACACCCCCTGTAAGTTAACATTTTTCATCAAACACCCCCTGCAAGAAAAAAAAAACCTACGATGAACCCCCTCTATCTTCCAAAACTTTACCCCAAGACCCCTTCCGTCACCCTTCTGTCTAAAACCGTCTAGAACCATCAATTTTTTTATTGATTCAAACCGTTCAATTTGTTTAAAACATGGTTTTAAGTGTACCCACGGAGAAATCGGCTTAAAATATGATCGGGAAGTGCTTGATCCAAACAATTTTTCTCAAGAGTCTTGGATCAAGCACTTCCGGATCATATTTTGGGCCGATTTCTCGCGAGTACCCTGAAAATCATGTTTTAAACAACTTGAATGGGTTGGATCATCAAAACATGACCCGGAACTTTGAGATTCGAGATGGAAGGGGGAAGGGGGTAAAGTTTTGGAAGATAGAAGGGGTTCGTCGTAGGTTTTTTTCTTGTAGGGGGTGTTGGTGAAAAACGTTAACTTACAGGGGGTGTCCCGGTAAATAACCCAAGTTTAAATAGATAATTGGAACATCCCTCCAAGCATAGGTAATACAAATTCCAATTTCCAAGACTCTAAACTTACTAAACTACATACTTTGACCACTAAAAACTACAAAGACTCTTGAGAACTTAGAAGACGCTTAGGAAATTGAAATGAACTTAAAAAAGACTCTTTGATTAACGAAATCACGCTAAAAACTGTATAATTAAATACTTAGACTAATAATTAAAAGACATGGAAGAAGACTCCTCGATTCAACCGTTTTCATTATTTGCTCTTGCATCATTCTCTCTGGGTTGGAAAAGAATTCGTCCTCAAATTTTCCGGTACCTTTGCTTGAAGTTTGCAACTTGGCGGACTGTTTTTTTTTTTTTTTCAATTTCTTTCTTCTTCCTCTTGCGTGGACCATTCTCTTCACGATCCCCTCATCAACCCATGTAACTGCATTTAAACATTTCTGGACAACTAGAACTGAAAGAACAACTTCTCCACCACCGCGAGGAGGAACCCATCGACTATCTATTTTCAAGTCCAATCCTTCTGAAAGAACACCGAAACCCTTCAGGATTGGTAAGGTTGTCGATCGACAAGTGTCACTGATAGGTGTCGAAAAGCACCCGTTGAACCTCGTTAACTCGCACTTTGTTAAGCTAATTTGGTTAGTTTTTTATTAGCATTCGTTGGTGAATGGTGTTACAGGTGCCAAGTGCTCAAGGACTTGGAAAACATGCTTGGGAGTGGTTTAGAAGCGTCAAGGATGCGAAGAGGAGCAAAAGAGGACCAAGGGACCACTTTCTGACTCGGTAGTCCGGACTATGCATTCCCCGTCCGGACTATGACTCGGTAGTTCGGACTATGAAATCCCCGTCTGGACTATGGGTGCCACGACCTTCAGTGAAATTTTTGTATTGGTAGTCCGGATCACCCTTTTCTTAGTCCGGACTATGGTGTCGGGAATTAGCGTTTTAACTGGTTTTTATGTAATTTTGAGGCCCTAGGTATAAATAGAACAACCTAACATTATTTTAGGGTCCCCAACTATTGTGAGAGGCTATCTAGAGAGAGAAACTCATAGTTCTTCATGTTCTTCAAGCGTTCTTCAAATCGAAGCATGTTGATCATCACCATGTCCGGCTAAACCCCTTTTCTAGGGGGAGGATGAAGCTCTACACCAAGTAACCTTGTTTTTCTGCATAGATTATGGTTATTGTTTGGATCGGATTATATGTTAAGAACTCGATTTCATATGATCAATGAAATCATGGTTTTATTCTTCCAATCAATTGAGTATTTGTATTCATGTGTTCAAATACCGTAAACATATAATTGTTTTCATTGGTGTGATTGGAGTTCTGAGATGGATAATGCTCGTAAGACGGATCGTGCCGCGATAGTGAGACGGTCCGTGCTATGGGATAGTCCATGCCTTTTAACAATCGCTATATTTTCTTGACGATTATCGTTAGGGTTTGCAAGCCCTAGCGATAATCCTTTGCGATTCGAATATTAATCATGTCTATGCGGTGCTTGGTTATGCGGTAGGAGTGAATTCTAAACCCTAGATCTTCTTCCCAAATAGTTTCACATCTTTAATTATTGCGCTCTTTAGTTCAATTATTTCACAAACAATCAAACCACTTTTTACCGAATTAAATTGGAAATTCATTGGAATTAACGCAACTCAGCCAATTTGTCTCCGCGTATCGACACTCGGACTTAGCCACTATTCTTCTGAGTAGTAGTTAATTCTAAGTAATTATAAATATATTTTTGACTCGGAACGACACGATCAGTCACTAGATGGATTCTTCGAGCCATTAGTAATGCCCTTGAGCCTTATTGAAAAGGGTCACTTTCCAAACAACCCAAGCATAATGAGTGGCTGCAAGAGATATCCACGGGACCGACTAACACCACAATCATGCACAAGATGTTTCCCACCCATCAAAACCTCAGGCTTGAACTTCAATTTCGTTCCTCCATTGTCGAAATCAACATCGATAGTAGGATCGCATTGCTCAATTTCTCGGGAAGCAAAGTTCAGACATTTACATATAATTAGGAATCCTTCTTCGTCATACTTGTCATATATTGGAGGCAAACTCCAATCAACTTGTGATAGTGAAATTGTTGAATCTTTATTGGAAAAAATTTCATCTAATGCATGATCTTTCCTCGGTCTTTCACTCACGTGCAACATTTTATTTTCAAATTCCACGGGATGAAAACACAGCAGGATGGGATCACCGCTCTGATACCAATTTGATGCAGGCCGAGACCTGCGAGGGTGGGATAGTCCCGGGATGCCACTCGACCGAGGGTAGCAGATGCCACTCGACGCTACTAATCGCGGATGGCACTCGACGCGACCAAGCCACTCGCTTGATTGTAGGACGAATCACTCACTCCAAGCAAGACGAACTTGCACAATATTTTCATAAACTCAAAACTCTTTTTATTTCCTTCACTAGAAAGGTTTAAATAGATAACTTGGAACATCCCTCCAATCATAGGTAATACAAATTCCAATTTCCAAGACTCTAAACTTACTACACTACATACTTTGACCACTAAAAACTAGAAAGACTCTTGAGAACTTAAAAGACACTTAGGAAATTGAAATGAACTTAAAAAAGACTCTTTGATTAATGAAATCATGCTAAAAGTTTTTTAATTAAATACTTAGACTAATAACTAAAAGACATAAAGAAGACTCCTCGATACAACCGTTTTCATTATTTGCTCCTGCATCAAGAAGGGCATCGTTAATGTTCCACGGACCTGCATAGATCAGATCATCTTTGTCGGAGACGATTTCAGCCCTGATAATGTAGTATTTACCAATTTTCTTAAGCACTACTACTCTCCCTTCCAAATTCCAATGTTCATCAATGGCATTCCGCATCTCCATGACCAAAATAGACCTGTAGGCGACCAAATAACCAACCAAGCACTTAAAATATATTTCCCCTTTCCCTAAGGATCGAATGGAGGCTGGGCTCATAAACCTCAACGCCAAAACGAGGTTGAAATAGCACATGGGTTCTGTGATGCGCGAGAGGAGAATACTAAGCCTCTGAATCCTCCATGGTTGAAGTTGAAGTTTTCAGAAAGGGGAATAGGAATAGCAAAAAAGGCCAGAGCTAGAAAATAAACAAGGAGAAGAAGAAAAGAAGCACTACAGATGCTAGATATAAGAAAAAATAAGGAGAGGTAGACATGCAATAATGAAAGAGCAACCCTAATGAAATCCTTAGCCCAAAACCTATGTTAAAAACAACAACAGTTCTAGAGACAAGTATTCTGGGGGGAAATCCACTAATAGAGAACGCAAAGGAAGAGGATTGATAGTTGAAAACCAAGGAAATGATGAGAACCTTCCACTTCAGTGGTTAGGGTTTTGGCATTTTTGGGCAGAGAAAAAGGTAGAAGAAACAAAGATTCTAGAGAGAGAAGGGGAAGTCACACGACTCTTTTCTTTCATACTTCTATTCAAACTTATGAAAAAACTACACAAAACATGTTTACAGCTCATACTATTTAAGTTTTTAAAGCAAATAAATCTAACTAATAAGTAATAACAAAGAGACCAAAAAAATCACAAGCTTTTACAAATTACTGGGTTTAATTTATTACATGTGTCTTCCTACTATTCTCATCATGTTAATACATGTTTACAACTCATATTAAGTTTTTAAAGCAAATAAATCTAACTAATAGAGCCAAAAAAATCACAAACTTTACACTGAACATGTTTACAACTCATATTTAGTTTTGGATTATTTACCTATATATCCCTTCGACTTTACGCGAAATGTCATTTTGGTCCTTCATGTTTCAATTTCGACATAAAAAACCTTCAATTTACGAATTGGTTGCAATGTGATCTAAATCTTGATTTCCGTTAGTTTTTTGGACGGAAATATACCACCTGCCATCCATGTGACCAACATGGAGGGCATAAATGCCACTTCCCCTCCCAAAACAAATTGCTAAACCTACTTCCACCTTCTTCATTGATATGCCTCGTTCATCAGAGAGATGAGAAGCAGTATCACAATCCTCCAAGACATCACCAAAGCCGCAATGTAAAGCCTCTTCCTTGCCTTGTAGCTTGCCACCTTGTTCTCCAACAAATTCATCCTCTCAGGTATGATTTGCCCTGATCTTTCACATATGGGAGGGTCAAACCAAACAAAAAATCCACATGACCCAATTTGCTGTAAAAATAAAAACGAGAAGAAGATTATTACGGATCAAAACTTCCATTGTACCAACAAAAATGAGAAGAAGATTATCAATGAACTCATACCCCAGATTTCTGGCAGTGGAGAAACCTCCTTCCCAGATTTGTAGACGTCCAAGAGGTGGTCAAGCGAACAGGGGTGCCACAATCACAGAGCCTTCGGTCCAACCTATGATGGTTTCCTGTCGGAAGGAGGACGACAATTGTAAAAGGAAGGGGAAATGGGATGAGGCAGTTTTAGGGGAAAGGGCTAGGGTAGATTTTGCACAGGTGAGTATTATATATATGGGAGAGGTTTGGGGGTCCATTTTTTGAGGGAACAATTCCCTCCAAGAGACTTGGGGTGAAGGGAGGAAGGGTTTGGGAGGGGAAGTGGCATTTATGACCTCAATGTTGTTCACGTGGATGGCAGGTGGTATATTTCTGTCCAAAAAACTAACAGAAATCAAGATTTGGATCACATTGTAACCAATTCGCAAACTGAAGTATTTTTATGTCGAAAGTGAAGCATGAAGGACCAAAATGACATTTCGCATAAAGTAGAAGGGATGTATAGGTAAATAACCCTTAAATTTTTAAAGCAAATAAATCTAACTAGTAAGTGATAACAAACAAAGCCAAAAAAATCACTAGCTTCTACAAATTACTGGGTTTAATATGTGTGTCTTCCTACAGTTCTCATCATGTTAATAGATGTGTCGTTTTGATCTAATCAAAGAAGATCAGATTGGCCACTCACCGCACCTAGCCTAATCAAGGAATGCAAAGCTCTGCTGGAAGTTACGGAAAACAGCCTTACTCACACCTTTTGGGAGGGTAACAAAGTCGCCGATAACCTTGCTAACATGGGAGCGGACCAAGATGACAAATGGGTGTCTCACATCACCCCATAGGATGAAATCATGCCTCTCCTTGAAGTAGATATGAGAGGCGTTATAATAACCCTAATTTTATTAAAAATAAAATTGATTTATTAATTCAATTATTTTTATTTTGAAAATTCCTTTACTACTTTGCACTTGTATAATTATGTACAAGTACTTATATATCTACAATACTATGCCAATGACCCTACATATTTATACTCCATAGTCTTCCCCATAAAACTTATCACTATGTCAACTCCCCATTTCACCCATAACCTTATTTTGGTCTAACCAAGTACCACCCAATAGTATTAGGGTTAGACCATTATTCTCTCCATTTAATGGAGAGATCGAGTGTGATATATATATATATAGATATATAGAGAGAGAGAGAGAGAGAGAGAGAGAGAGAGAGAGAGAGAGAGAGAGAGAGAGAGAGAGAGAGAGAGAGAGAGAGAGAGAGAGAGAGAGAGAGAGTTTTGCATGTGGGAAAATTACCCAACTTGTTCTCCAAGTTTTGGCACATGCACATTCATGTATATACACTTGTCTAACTAGTACCCAAAATTTTCTAAAACAAGGTTGGCCATGCAAACCTAAACCTAAACTAATGACCTAAATTTGCACTCAATATTCCCTCATCTAAAACCCCAGATTTCCTAGAGAATAAACCTAAGATTTGAGGAATAAACCTAGTGATTCTATCATCATCAAATCTAAGATTTTGTGCTTAGGAAAATTCCTAGATTCTTGGCTCATTTATGAGCATTAAACGAGAGCACATGGGAGAGATTTGGAGAGCGGGAGAGGTTGCCAAGAGAGGGGAGAGGTGTGCCAACCATTGCCTATAAATAGAGCCCACTCCTCACTCATTTCCCACACCAAACTTCCATCACCTTTGTAGTATTCTAGTTTGTGAGTTTTAAAGAGAGAAGCTCTCATTGTTCTTAGTTTTAGGTTGAAGTTTCAATAGAAACTCAAATTGTTCTTCCATATTCAAGTAGAGCCACCACCCTCCACCACCAAAAATTACCATTCAATCCAAATCTAGTAGTTTTCTTGTTTCTAGGAAAAGAAAGCCATTTCTTTTCCTTTTGAAGCAATCTAGTAGCCATTACTCCATCCAACGAACTACGTGGCTTTCTTTTCCTTTTGAAGCAATCTAGTAGCCATTACTCCGTCCAACGAACTACCTATGTAACGACCCTGATTTTTTGATAAATAAAAATTTTGTTTATTGATTTTTCTTTTCTTTAATTATTTTTGTTAATAAATTACTTGAAGTTATTTTTGGTAATAATTATTTTGGGTCAATAATTTGTTTTGTATTAGTATATGTGTGTACTAGTATATTATGTACTACTAGATCTCCTACTAGATTTCCCACTAGATTTCCTACTAAATTTTCTTCCATTAATTCCTAGATTTTCCTAGGAGATATTAGCCATGTGTTTGCACATGAAGGAAGGAGGGAAGAAGCTTCTTGATTACTTAGTCATCAAGTATAAGTGCACTTTATCTACATACATGTACAAGAATCCCTTAAAGTGAATCCCATAGATTTTCTCTAGGATTCCCTCATTAATTTAGGGAATAAACCTAAGATTTTCTTAGATTTGCCTAGCCTATTAGGCTTATGCCTATTTTGTGTACACTTATGTGTATAACTAGAACCAAAAACTCTATTTAGTAGGGTTTTTCTCTCCTAAAGTCATATATTCCCTCATTAATAAGAGAATATATTCTTAGTCCTTCCATTAAAACCCTAGATTGCCTAAGATTTGGTAGCCCTCATTAGACATGTGACTAGTAAGTGTAAAACTAGTACCCAAAACTCCCTAAAACAAAGGTGGCCATGCAAAATTCTACACTACTTAGAACCCTAGGAAATTTCCTAGAAAGTTACTCCAAGATCTACCCATTAAAAAACCCTAGATTTATTAGTACTATGGCTAGATTTACCCTAGGATTTTATTCCCAAAATCCCACAAAATCATGGATCACAATCTTTGCATTAAAGCTTTGAAATTTCCAAGAAAGAGAGAGGAAGGAGGGGGCCGGCCAATAAGAGGGGAGGGTGCCCAACCATTTGCCTATAAATAGAACCATGCTCTCACTTGTTTCTTCACACCAAAACCTCTTCCTCCTTTGTAGTCTTAAAGTAGCTTTCTAGTAGAAAAGTTTCTTGAGTTTTTCGAGTAAAAACTCAAAGTGTTCTTCCATATTCAAAGTAGCTTCACCACCAAGAACCACCCCTAGATCCAAAAAGTAGAAGTTAGAAAGTTAGAAACTTGTTTCTAGCTTACGGTAGTTTCAAGTTTGGAGTCCAACCTAGCTTTTCGGCTTCCGATTAACAACCGGAAATTAAGGTAGCTTTACTAACCAAATTTAACCAAATTTTAATTAGTCAATTTCCATATTGTTATAATGCTTGTGTTAATTTTAATTTTTCCTTAAAGTTACTTACTTAGCATTTTTCCGGAAAGTTAGTTCTTAGTCTAAAAAGCTTATGGTAAAAGTTAGTGGTGACTAAAGTAACATTTTTCCTAATCTCTCGTTATAATGCCTGAATGAAGATTGACTTTTCAAAATATGCAGTTATAATGCCCAAATGAAAATCGACTTTTCAAAATTATGCCGTTATAATGCCCGACTGATTTTTGGAAACAGTAACAGACTAAACTCTTTCTTAAAGTAGCTTCACTCATGAAAATGTTTTGACTGTATTTGGACTATGAGATAACCCAAGGCTAACACCCTTGAGGGTCTGTCAAAAAGACAAGCTTTGTTATGTCTAAGAAAGGAATGATGATTCTAACTGGACTCGTCCGACCATCCGATCTGGGACTCTCCTGGTTATTTAATTCATCTAAAGAAGGTCGCAAAAGAAAATAGATGTAGACACCCCGATTTTGACCCGAGAAACTTATCAAGCATCCCCAAGGTTGAAAATGCCCAATAAGAGCACGCGAGGCTTGATTGTGAACTTGAAAACCCCTCCAAAACCTCTTCAAAATAAACCCAAGCCTACACCACCTTCTATTACATTCAAAAACCTCTTTTTTGATATATAATATGTCCCAATCCATTTTGAAATGAGGAAGATGTGCCCGTTTTACAAAAACAACTTATTTTCCCGACCTTCTGAGGGTAAAATGGTCATATATTTTGATGTACAAATCATCTTGGGTTCAAACTACTTGGGTTAGAAAGTAGATTTGACAAGCTTTTCAACGCTTCAAACCATGCGCAAAATGGAGTTCGGTAGCACCCGAAATGGCCCCGCGAAGTTTGGATTGTTGTGCAGTCTCCCAGTCTAGGCGCCCAGACTCGCCAACTCCAGGCGCCTGGAAGTGCTTCCAGTAAGCAATTTGCAGCTGTTTTTTTATGAAACTATGGGCTCCCCCTACATTGTCCCACGTTTTCTTTATTCCAAACTCCCTCCAACAAACTCTGGCTCCACATTTTAAAGTTCAAATTCATTTCCCTCTCAAACTCACCCAAAACTCCCTCATTCTCTCTCTATATATACCCCCCCCTCCCCTCCCACTCCATTTCAAGAAGCTCAGTTCTTCCCTCACTCCCCTACTGTTATGCTGCAGAAATGCACTCAGAAAATCCATCCCCAATCCATTCCCCTTTGTTCTACTCATTTCTAGCCTAAAAACCCAACTTCTAGCCTAAAAACCCAACCTTATCACTTGAAATCTACATACTCCAACCATTCACCATCAAAATCAATCAAAGCAGAAGCATTCAGTTTGTTTTCATTCCAGAAACCCATCTCAGTCTATGTAACCATCAGTAACCATCTAACCTTTCTCCAAAAGTTCACCAATCAAGCCAAAAAGGTAGACTTTTCTACCAACATGCTCAAATAGGCCCTGAGGGGTACTCAACCAGGTTCTTACTAGTCTCCTATACTAGTGGAGAACTTGGGAGAGGTTCAAAACTCATAAGAGAAGAAAACCATTTTGTGCATCAACATCAAATCCAGGCGCCTGGATCTGCTCAATGCAGGCGCCTGGATTTCCTCCCCTTGGTCATGTTTTCTGTTTTCTTTTGCATTTTAATTAGTTCTTGTAACATCATTTGCATGCATTGATACTTGGTCAAACTCATTCAATGCTTAAAATTTCATAATAATGAATATTTGGAGTCTTTTGAAGGCAAAAACCAAGTTTGATATGGGGTTACATGAGAGAAAGATGCTTGTATGAGTTCATATATCATTCATGAGGTCTGATCATTGAGTACCTAATATGTTTAAGGAAGTTCTTCATGTCATCAAAGCATATTCTACATTGTTAAAGTCCAATATGAGCATTTTCATTGCATTTTTAGTATAGATTCATTCTTATTTTGCATTGTTTTAAACACAAGCTGCTCAAATAGCATTTTATATGCATGGATATGGTATATCAGCTCTGAAATATGTATTGTGCATTGCATTTCATTATTAAAGCATACCAAAATCATGTTTTTCCAAGTTCATATCATGCTCTGAAGTTGAGTTTGAGGTTCATTTCATTCACAATGTCATTAAACATCATTTAGAGTGTGTGTGGATAAGCTAGGAGCATTGCACTTGTGGTTTACTGTGGAACCTGGAAGATGGAAGTTGCTGTCTGAGTGGCCATCCAGGCGCCTGGATTCACCTATTCCAGGCGCCTGCATTCAATCCAAGCGTCTGGATCTGCCTAATCCAGGTGCCCAGATTGCTATCCAGGTGTGGCAAGTATGATGTTTGTGATCAATTTCTGGAGCATCTCAGGGTAGTTTGAAGATGATTTGGTCAAGTTCCAGCGTCTTATGCATTAAAAACACCCTCTCATGACATAAGCACAAACATCCACCTTCATTTCATGAATTTTCTTTATGTATTTATGTGTTCTTGCATGAGTTGGTGATTAAAGTCTATTCAAACGGTGTTTTCAAAATCCCTTAAACATTTAGTAGAGACCGGTGGTCACACCGGGCGTGAGGGGTGCTTTAAATTCCTTCCCCTCACGTAACCTAGCTCCCGGACATGAGAAATCTCAATAAAAGCAGATTGCCGAAATGTTTTCCATACCAAGGGCAAAAGAGTCATTTTTCAAATGGTTTCTCGGGTTCGGTCCTCAAACCCGGGTGGCGACTCCTGTCAATCAATCAAAACCGTTTTCCAAACAACAACCGTTTTCGTGGACTACTCCGCGGGGTGTTCACAATAGAATTTTATAAATAACTTCATAATTAATCAGTACTATTTTTCTGTTAACCCTACACTGGTTTGAAAAGGATAGCGCGTACAGAACCTGTTATTTTATGTGACACATTTTTCGAGAAAAGTTGCATTGACGCGACATGAGTTTTATAAATCATGCTTCATAATTACGTCACGATATGGTATTGACACGACACGGTTTTCGAGAAAATGAACGATTGATTGATTGACGAGAAACAAGATGATGTTGCGTCCCTTCATGATGTAGTGCCTCCCTTCATGATGTTGCGTCCATGATGTGGTTAGGCCTAAGCGTGAATT
The DNA here is from genome assembly GCA_016920895.1 of Vaccinium myrtillus. NCBI lineage: Eukaryota > Viridiplantae > Streptophyta > Magnoliopsida > Ericales > Ericaceae > Vaccinium > Vaccinium myrtillus. The sequence goes on from CM029277.1 coordinate 18,045,405, forward strand.
GATTGTTGACCCAGAAGTCGGAAATGGTAACCGAGCTTTGATAAATTTGAAGAAGAATATGCCGACACTAAAAAGATAATACGGGACACTATTTATTGCGCAGGATATACTCTGATCTACATTGACACTGACGCATCTGCACTCATGAGATACACTATTTTGCTATAAAGCCTACTTTACTTTACTTGTTATTATTATATTGTTCTAGAATTGCTAGTTAAGGTTTGGGTAGAATTGTCTACTAGGCGTTATCGCTCACGGTGTTGCACTTGTGTAACCCTGACATAATATATACCACGATGTTGCTCTACGACTCAGACGTATTATGCTAGACTATAGAGATGAGAAGGAGGAGTACTATAGCTTGAAGGCCTACGAAGCAGAGCAGGACACCACTGGGATGGACAGTCGTGCAATGGAGTAGAGAAACCCTAGTTATTCCTGAAGTAAATAAATGTATTAGAAGGGAGATTTATGTAATTTTCTTTTGGAGTACTGCTATAAGACTTTATTTATTATCAATGTAATTAATATAACGTTCCCAAAATTCGGGGTGTTACAACCTAGCTTTCGCGTCTTCCGGTTTACCCTTGGAATAAAGGCAGTGACTCTATCCTACTTACTTACGTAGCTACGTAGCTGTTATAATGTTTGATCATATATGTACAAAATTCTAGTCGTACTAAGTTGAAATGGTTTTCGGGAAAAATTAGTCGATAGATCTTAGATACTCTTTTTCAACATCACATAGTTGTTATAATGACTATTTAGTAATTCGACTTATTAATTTTAGTCGTTATAATGCCGGATTAGTTTTAGAAAAACATGTAGTTGACTAGTTATTTCTAAAATCACCTTGTTACAAAGTAATCACGGATCACAAGATTTTGAACTTATGAATTGAAAAGTGACTATGTTGTTGTTCAGTATTGTTTTCCTACTAACCCTAAACTGGTTTTGAAAAAAGTTCGCATAAGAGTTTTATGTGACACGAACTACGAGGAAGTTGTGTTGATTTGAAACACATTTTACGAGAAAAGTTGCATATTCACGAAATGAGTTTAATGCGACATGTTGCATATTAACGAAACACGTTACGAGAAATGACACGACACGATTTTCGAGAAAATGAATAGTTGTTTACGAGAAATGAGATGGGAAAGAAAATGGATTGATTGAATAGAATTGAATTGAATACGGTAGTGCAACTTGAGCGCCGCCATCTTTGCGGAGAGAACATGGTGGTTAGGACTAAGCGTGTACAATAGCATGGTGGACGGACCTTGTATTATGCAGATGTGGTCCGTGATACAAGACGGCTGAGACTATGTTCGTGGACACATTAAAAAAGTTTGGCGACCGTTAGTTGAAAGGAGACGTAAACAGACCAGTACTTTAGTGTGATGGACTATAGGCCCGGTGGTCGCAAGCAATGCCATAGAGTGGAGTGACTGGACTGTAGGCCCGGTAGTCGGAAGTAGTCCCACACCTAGATAAATTTGAAGAATAATGCCGACACTGAAAGATAATACGAGACATATCTTATTTACGTGTGATACACTCTGATCTGCATTGACACTGACACATGCATTATTCATAAAAGATATTGTTTCCTATTAAACTCTAGCTATTCTATTCATGTATTAAATATTGTTCTAGAATTGCTAGTCTGGTTTTGTGGTAAGAGTTATCTGATGGGCGTTATCGCTCATAGTGTTCCACTTATGTGACCCTGGCATAATATCATGATGTTATTTCCGCGACTCTGACGTATTATGCTAGACTATCGAGATAAACAAGAGGCACACTATAGCTTGGAGAATTACGGAGCCAAGCAAGTTGCCGGCATGGCAATAACCAAACCGAGGGCTAAGAGGCGCCGTAGATCCCATCTAATTAGAATAAATGTATTTGTGGAGGAGGAACTTGTTGCATTCAGACTTATTATTACTTTCAATTTTATTAGTTGTAATAATAATAACGTGCCTAAAATTAGGGGCGTTACAGGCATGACTTTTGAGAGAGTGTAGTTTATTTTATCCTTTCTATTGTACCCAAAAAAAAAAGTGTCGTTTTGAAGGTTCTCATTCATTAGCTGAATTTCACAAAGCCAAACTTATGGTGTGTGCAAGAAAAAGATGTTGAGCAAAAGGAACCATTGATGATGAAGCAGCTGAGACCAGACAGCTTAGTTAATTAATTGGTGCATCTGCACCTACTGAGATAACTGGACCACTTGGATTGACTTTATAGAGTCAATACATGTTTGGCCTCACGTTTTGGCTCACCTTAATTGGTGCATCTGCATCTGCACCTACGGCACCTACGAACATACTAAGGAAGTAAGGATGCTAGCTAACATAGATCTCAGTCGTTGGTTTCAGCAATTAATGGTGGGAATTTGAAATATTTTTTGACTGGTAAGAGAGTCAAAGAGTATTTCAAATCCAGACCGTCGAAAAATACTTTTAGCACTTAAAAATACCGTCGAAAAATACTGGTAAGAGAGTCAAGAGTATTGTACCTCTAACATTTTTCAGAACTTAAATAGTGCAAGTTCGAATTATCATAAACAAACCCTTGCTTTACTTGGGCTTACAAGCACTTGTATTTTATGATTGTTTTACTCCTCTCATATTTTTATGTGTTTCAGGGTATGTGTTAGAGACGATGAGTGTAGGTAACTAGGGAACTCTGTAGTGCAGAAAACGTAATATATGGTGTAATGTATTACATTTAGCAATCTATTTCGATAATGTACGGCTCAGATTAAATTTATTGCTCGAATTAAATCTGAGCCATTCATTATCAAAATGAATGTTCGAATGATGCACTCCACAGTGGAGTGCGTTTGCATTTTACATACTCCACTATCTCCCAATACGGTAAAATGCCCTTTCTGCTAGCTGGAGATAATATATGTACGTTAACCATTCCTCTACTCATTGGTAGCTATTATTTCTGACAAGTTAATACTTGCGAATGTAATCATATTAAATTTTGTACCAGCCCGGTTCGGTGCAAATGCTGACCCCGCTGTCTGAAAATTAGGCTTCCTTTGGCCTGACTTCTTGCCGATTTTTTGGTACCGTCATTTTGATTGTTTTCTAGTAATTTTTATGAGATTTAGGTATAATTTTTATACCAAACCATGTTGGAGATGCATACAGTTTTCAGCAATAGCCCGGAAGCAAAGCCCCCTCAACGAAAATGTTATTTTGTTTTTGGGGAGGGGCAGTTGTGGACATTGGGCGTTACTTATTTATATTGCAATTGCATTGTAATTAACAAGGGGTTAAAGTGTTTCATTCAAAATACGAGAGGAGGCGAAAGAAAACTTTTCTGAGAGAGAAGAGAGAAAACTTGTGCTCTATATTCTTCAATTATAGTGAATTAGTGTGACTCCCATGATTTTTCCTTGCGTTGAAATTTTTCATCTATATCTGTTTGTGCTTTTACTCATTATGCACTATTTTCTTTTTTGTGAATTCCGTCAATCTAATTTTCAAGATCCATAGGGACATTGTGGATTGAACGTGTTTTTTGATTCCTCACACGCCATTCGTCTCGATAGTCACTTTGGATCTGTTTTGTCATTGACTTACATGAACTTTGTTAAATTTTTTCTGATATTTTATACTTTTCCAAAAAATTTGACCGAAGTATAAGAAAAACTTAAGCGAAAGCAATAAAAAAGATCGTGCCAAAAATTTAGGATGAACTTTTTTTTTTTTTTAACTTTGCTTTATATATTTATACTTTCTCGATTCAGCTCGTCGATACGAACGATGTGGTATAAAATTTTGACTAAAATATAGTAGAAGTCACGAGAATACAATAAAAAAGAAGGTGCCAAAAAGTTGGAAAAATATTAGGCTATGGGGGAATACCAAGACCAAAATAGATCCACATATTTTCATTATGGGTCAAACTTTATGTATATATTTTATCCGAGTATACGTACCTGATAGAATTACTATTATAAATTCAAAGTTGAGACCCAAAAGAACCGTACGCATACATTGAGAATTTTTACAAAACAATGGGCCACAAAACATTTGAGCTGCTATTTTGGTCGCTCGAGGAAACTGAGAAGAAATCTGGGAAAGATCGATATATATATATATATATATATATATAAAGTGTATTGTATTGTATTGCATTGCATAGTGTGTAAATTACTATACGAGATTCTCATCATCATTGTGTCTTGGAAAGTTGTGCATAGATATACAGTAGTGGAAGGAACAAGAAGCCAAAAAGATACGAATGCATTTTGAAAGCAATATGCATGTCAATGCCTAGCTTTTCAATCCCAAAAATATACTCTAGTATCTTATATATATGTTGCAGTGGAAGCAACAACCATGTCACACACACTGCTTTCCCCTTATGTAACTTGAATTGGAAACAACTTTAATTTGTTGTTTTTAATTCCAATCAAAATATGACAAAAAATCTAAAACCATTGAGCAATATGTATTTCCAAAGACAAATAATTTCTTTTCCATCCATTTAATCTGTTTTCAAAACTTGAGTCTTTAATCGGCCGGATATTCACCAAAAAATACTCCCTCCGTCCCTTTTTAACTGACTCCTATAGGAATACGTGCAATTTCAAACCCCTAAAAAACATACTCCTTTATACTCCTACAATTTTTAAATTTGTTTTATACCAAATTAAAGTGATCATTGAGTACTTTAATTTGGTGCAAAAAAATTTAAAAACGTTATATGAAAGTACATTTTTTTAACGTCCACAAAAATAGGTGTTTCTCAAAGGGATCACATAAAAAGGGACAGATGGAGTATATATATATATAGGGTTTGCTTCACATCCGGACTTTTAATTTCCGGACCTCATGATCCAAAAAAAATTTTGACGATCCGATCCGTCCAATGTATTTACATTTTTCGCAAAAAATGTATTTACATTTTTTGCAAAAACTGCTTGGATCAAGCCCTTCCCGGTATTTTTTTTGAAGATTTTCCGCGAGGACCCTTGAAAACACCTTCTGAACACATTGGACGGATCGGATTTTCCAAAAATAATTTGCAACACAAAAAAACCCTTTTTTTCTTATTTCCGGGAGGTGTGGATAAGAAGATTTCCGTATATATATAAATGGATCAACTTCTAATAAGGGTCCCTTATATAAGATTTCCATGCGGACCTAGCCTTTTTTTGTGTTTCCGGACCAAATTCGACGATCCGAACCGCTCAATGTTTTTAAAAAGTGTTTTTAAGGGCCTATGAGGGAAATCTCCAAAAAAAATACCCGGAAGGGCTTGATCCGAACAGATTTTCGATAAAAATCAGAAATCGAAAACTATTCGGATCAAGCCCTTCCGGTATTTTATTTTTGAGATTTCCCTTTAAAAGGCCCTTAAAAACACTTTTTAAAAACATTGAGATAAGGGTCCCTTATTAGAAGTTTTCATATATAAATTTGGTTCGTGAAAAAATTTTGAGACCTTTTTCCCTCAGCATTTTAACTTAGATAAGGGTCCCTTATTAACTAAAGTTTTCGTATAATATAACTAATGTGTTCCTGAACGGAAAAATTTTGAAACCTTTTTCCCTCAGCGAGAGTATCTTAACTGGTTTTTTTTTTTTTTGGTACTCCATCCAACTAAAGACCTGTTTTTCAAAAATCAAAAAATGTTACGAGATGAACGGAATAATATAGAAACTATTTTCGGAACCATACAATCTAATGTGATGGGGTATAAATTATACCCCCTCTTTTTATCCCGGTCCCACGTAATAATCCATGGTTTGGGAGCCAAAACCCAACCCGGATAAATTTATCCCCCTACCCAAATAATACCCCTCCCAGTTATAAAATAATAACCCCCGGTTATAAATTTATCCTCCCTTATACCCCTGCCAATTTACCCAAATAACCCCCGTTATACCCCTTGGCCTTACCCCTCCCTCTCTCGTGTTGACTGTTAACAAGAAACCGAATTCTCATGTTGACTGTTAACAAGAAACCGATTTCCATTTGTAAAAATATTTTCGCGTATAAATTTTTTTGATTTCCTTCGTCTCTTTTTAAATAAAAAAATGTATTTTCGCGTATAATTTTTTATTTTTTTGCACCAAATTAAACTACTAATCAAGATCTTTAATTTTATACAAAAAAGTTCGAAATTTTTTATACTTTAGAATTTGACATTGTTGGCTTGCTTTGCAATATGCTTTGGATAAAAACATAAAGTTCTTTAATTTTTACAAAAATTTGAAATTTTTAACTTTTTTGACATTGTTTTTTTCACATTAAAATTTTTACTTTTTTTGCACCAAATTAAACTACTAATGAGATCTTTAATTAGATACAATTTTTTTTTTCATACTTTAGAATGTGACATTGTTGGGGAATAAGAATTACTACTAATTAGTTATTATTAAAAAACGTATAATTAAAAAGAAAAAAAAAGCAAAAAATTAGGTGGTACACAATATTATTAAAATGAATAATTGAAAAAATAATAACTAAATATTCTAATTTTAGATATAAATAATAAAAAGAATTATTTATTGAAAAGTATAATTAATTTAATTAGTATTGTATTTATGTTTTTATTTTATCATAAAATCTAATATGACTATACAAATAATACTTAAATACGGCTTGGTGGATAAGTAAAATGTCACATTAAACGACTCAACTATTAAATATGGTCGCTGTAAAAATTGTTATTGAGCTTCATACGGGTAATGTAAAATATACAGAAGCACAAATAAGTATACCTATTTTCCCATCTACTGGGACCCCTGCAAGTGCTACTCGAGGTAATAAGGTTTACTCCTCAAGAAATTGATGACAATCAAGAATTCACAAAATGCCAATTGCTACTTGGAGTGAGTTTCTCATAAAAAAGTCCGTCTCTAGTTTATGGACTTCAGACAAATTGTTTCCGCTATTTTAGCATTATGGTTGATACATGTGAGAAGAATGACCTGTCACGAAATCGATACGTATTTTTGTAGGCTTAACTCGTTCAGTTAGTCAATTAGGGAAAACCCTGGTAAAGAAAAGAAAAGAAAAGAAAGGAAAATAAAATGAAAGGAAAGAGCGAGGAAAGTTAAAAGAGGAAATAGTTCAATTATTTTTCCTCTCCTTTTCCTCTCAACCCAAACAAAGGGAGAGGAATTTTTTTTATTTTCCTCTTCTTTCCTTTCTTTTCCTAGGTATCAAACAGAGCCTTAGCCATGGTGTCTAGATCGATCATAAATGAGTGTAGAATTTCACAGATTAATCCTCCAGGTCCTATGTAGCGTCAACCCATGTATACTTTCAACTTAGGATTGAACATAACACCCTAATATCCTCAGCATTGTTTGGCACCAATGAATTATATATTAACACCATCTCTACCTTAAATAGCTCATCACACAAGGACCAAAAAAAAAAAATTTAAAGGCATAAAAGATGTCCTGTTCGTTTTCCAGTTTAGTTGTAGTTTTAGTTTTGATGACATCATCATTTCCCTTATTTCTCTCTATCTCTCTCCACTCATTACACCTGCTGACATCATCAAAACTAAACTAAACTATCTAACCAAACACAGCCCATGTGTTTTGCACGGATAAACCAGAGCACATCTACCTTAATTCGTCCAATTTTATGATTCATTCAAGACCCCTCAACTAGGAGGAATTTTTCAGTGCCAAGCGTGCACCGTCATAGTGCTCGAGCGCACATTTTGGCCGTCCAAAAGTGTTTGGACGGCCCATATCGTAAAAAGAGAAAGAGGAGCTAGAGATAGTGGGAGAAATCGGACCGTCCAAAATACTTTTGGATGGCCGAGATGTGTGCTCAGGCACCACGTGGCGTGCCAGTTCGGCATTGAAATTTTTTTCCCCAATTAGTCCTGGTAAATCGGAACATGCACAGCTGATTCAAAAAAAGAACAAAAAAAATGAAAGCACATAAACAATATTGGCAAATTTACGAGTACATACGTGCATATGTATGTAAATAAATATCAACCGTACTTGGAGCAGCCAAGCCTGTGATCCATCGGATCCATCGTTCGAGGTGAGGAGCAAAAAGCATTCCTCACACTCCTATATTCCAGAAAATAATAATACACGGGTTTTTGAACAATAATACTGTTCTTGGCACGTGACACCTCCGCCCCTACCCTCCGTCCATGATCGACCATAGAACACTTACAACAGCTACATATTCTTATAGCTACCTCTTATCCTGGAATTAAGGAAACGCATTCAGTTAACTTGAACAAAATCAGTCATCCCCACACGATCGATCATTTATACAATTGGGATAATGCACATAGACATGCCCGTCCAGAGTCTCTAGACAAAGAAGATAGCTAAAGAGAAAATCCCATAGATTGAAGAAATTGCACCAGAAACACAAAGGAAGAGGAGAAGTTGGCAAATTAGGATTAGGATTATCCTTTCCACCTTGTATTTTCCCTTCACGAATTGAAGGAGACCAAAACAATGCTAAGTTTTTCTGAATGAGTTTAAAGAACAAAAGGTTATTCTCGCGAAATGCCAACAGATAATAAAAGTAAATGAAAAATGATTATTGGCAAGTTTTCTGCTACATGTAGGCCCTATATTCGAACTTTAGGGGTGGTTTTAGGTGTTTTGGCAAAAATAGTCCAAATTTTTCGTCTTTATTATTATTTTTTTTTGCCTTTATTCAAAAAATTTGCATTATTTAGTTTTGCGTCAATTTTTGTGATTTTTGTTCGTCTCGACGAGAGAAATCTAAATAGTAAAAAATTATTAACCAAACTAAAATTATTGTGAATAAAGACAAATAATCCAATGATCCACAAAAATTAAATTGTTTTGCCTTTAGTGAACTTTTCTTAAATTTTGGTAATAATTTTTTACTTTTTAGATTACTCTTGTCAAGACGAACCAATAATCCACAAAAAATAAACGCAAAACTAACAAATATAATTTTTTTTTAATAAATAAAAAAAAAGAGTAGCCCATTGGAAATATTTTGTCGAAAATAATTTCAAAAAAATCATGATGTTACAACTCATATCCGTTGCTTATCGTGTTTAATACTCCTGATACCATTATTGAAAACCTAGCCGCAAGTATAAAATACAAAAATAAGAACAATATTTGATACAAGGATAATTTATTAAAAATAAACAAGAAGAAGAATAAAATGTAAATGAAGAAAATACACTAATATTGCCTCCAGATAATCCAATGACAGATGGAGAATTGACTGTACATTGTTTTTATCAATGATGTCCAATGCATGGGAGTGTAGTACCCGTGTCAAAGGCACCTTTGACCGAAGAATAATCGAGGTGCGTGTAAGATGGCCCGGACAACCCCTAACCATATGTCACAGCACAAATTTCACATAGTTTTATGCCACAACCACACTTACGGACTAGTTTTCCTATACTAAAGTTATTAGCAAATATTGTCCATTTCCGTATCTGTTTAAAACAGCCGAAAGAAAAGAAATCACAAAAATCACGAAAAGGGTACGCAACTACTCATTTCCTGATATCTCACGGTGTTTTAATATAGTTTCAGTGCACCTTAGCTAATTCTTAGGTGACTAATCACGCCGTCTATCAGTGGAGGACGGGATCCATAAAATCCCATTTGGATTGCCGGCCTAAGAAAACCCTAGTGCCTAAATCACACTGGATAGTATACAACTATACATGTGAATCAAAGAAACTACCCATGTAGGCATGTGAATCAAAGAAAAAATGAAAAAGAGGCACACAAAAAAAAAAAAAAAAACCCATTGGGAAGTGCGAAATTCACAAGTAGAAGTCATCGATTATAAAGGGATCAGAGCAACATGGTATGCGTCAGGGAATTTTGTAAAATGAGGATAACTTGTTCAACTTTCTGTTTTCTTTGCAGGAACCCTATTTGCACCAACTGACAAACACATCCTTGTTGTAATACTAATAATGCATAGCATAATGAAGGGAATTTTTGTATCATTTTTTACTACTTTGCTCTGCTTATAATTGAAGCTTATGAGCAACATTTCCTTCCATTTCAATGCAAGTCACATCCATATATGCAAGTTTTGACATGACCATTCAAGAAACTGCTAAGTATATCACAGATGTATGTAAATAAACACTTACATAAACTTAGAGTGGAGTAACATATATGTTCAGTACTTCAGTGGTATTAGGGCACCGTACTTGTGGTGCTCAAACACTCTCTACAATTATAATATACTTAGTCGTGGACCACACATTCACGTGAATGTATAGTTTAGTTGTGGAAGAAGTTTGTACATGCGGTACCCAAGAAACATCTAATGATTTTGCCAGAGTGTGCAACTAGAAGCATAGTGGCAAAATTAAAAGTTGACTTACAAAATCAACACAAAAATGATACGGTAAGCCACACTACCATGAATTTTGAAGTGAAACGAAATCACCACTTCCAAACACACCATTCCGTAAGAGATTCCATGGCAAAATATGCGCTAATATTATCCAACTCTTCACATGTAAGTGTGTATCAGAGAGTTTCCTAGCACGGATTATATATCGGCCGCTATGTAGCATGTTGCATGCCCAAATTGCGTGTTCAGGGCCATAAAGTGATGTGATTGGTGCCAGCCATCAGATTAGATTGAATCACTATACTATCATTCCCCCAAAGAAAATGATTTTCACACCCTATTTTTTGATAATTGCACATAGTTTTTCTTGTCTTGTAGTGCACTTTTATAAAAAAAAAAATTCACTAAAAGATAAGAAAGAAAGGATATGTAATTATCAAAAATTGGGGTGCGAAAATAATTTTCCTTTCCTATAATGTATTACTCTCTCGGTCCGTATTTATTGGTCTATTTTTGAAATCCGTGTCATTTTGATTGTTTATATCTCTCAATTTATAATGATTTAAGATTTTGCAAACTTTGTATTACGTAACTAATTGATCTATCAAACGAGATTCATATTAAAATATACTATAAGCAATAAAATGTAACACGAATTTTAAAAATAAACCAATAAATGCAGACAGAGCGAAGGTTCATTTTATATTCTTGCATAGCTGGACCGAAAGAAAATATGTCCTCATTGAAGTTGATAGTCCCATCAAAGAGAAATCCCATTTCAAACCGGCAAGCTTACGGGAAAATGGGGAAAAAGCAAATCCATAATTTCAACACTAATAATCAGGAAGCGAAAGGAAGTGAGATTCCAACCCAGACAAAGAAAAGGAGATTTGCATAAAAACATATAATAATCACGGCGAACTGATCGACAAAAATGTTATTCTCTTTCCATCCCATAAAAGAAGTCCGGTCAGAAAAAAATGTGTGATTTTTAGATGAAAATAACAACACTTTTATGCATAATTTTGTAACAAAAATCGCACCATTTTAAAGGTCCTCCGGTACGTCTCAATTACTTTATTTTCAAAAATTATGCATCAAAGTCTTTTATTTTTTTATCCACGATACACACATATTTTCGTAATGGACTTTCATCATATACTACAACAGACGGAGTATTTCTAACAAAAATAATTCCAATTTGCCTTGTAAACTGAACTACAAACCAAACACGTCATAAGTTTTCATTTCCTCTTGTTTTCCCTTCTACTTCAGTGGGTGTCAATAGGAGAAGTGAACTAACAGCAATTCAGAGAGAGAGTAGTGGATCGGTGGTATTTTTTCAAGACCTTTGGTGTGGGAAGAATTGCGTACCAGACATGAAGGTGTTAAGTGGAGCAGGGAAAAGAGACGATGGGTCAAGAAAGGTCGTCGCTGGCGAACCCACGGCGGCAGCAGCGGTGGTTGTGTTGGCGGAGTGGGCTGCTCCGATGAGATTGAGTCCACTGGCGGTACCAGAGGAGCTTTCTCCACCCAAGTACTGACTTTCAGGCCCTTGATCTAAAAGAATTCCCTTAAACAAGTGTCCTCCGATGTTCACAGCAGTCTGATACGCGTACTGGTCGTCTGCGTCGCCAATGGAGCTCACTCGTACACACCGAAACACTGCCGTTGAACTCACTTCTGATGGGTAATTTCCCACCTCCAACCCTATTCATCGTATAAGATAAGATTCAGAAATACTTGGATGTAGTAGCAAAAGTATAGGATACATATAGGAGTTTAGGCTTCTTTTTTTTTATTATTTATTTATTATTTTATAGGCTTTTTTTTAAAAACAAAAAATATTAAAGAGAACTACTCTTACTAGTTTTATAGGGTGAAACACGCGTTTTTTGGTCACGCAAAAAAAGAGAGAAGAAAAATGGAAAAACAAAATAGTCGCTTCTTCCCTGTCAATCCATCCGTTGGTCAGGATTACAAAACAACAGCAGTATTTCTGGAAAAGAAAAAGAGCTGATGGGTTTTTCCATGGAGATCAATTTCATCACACGCATTCGATTTCTTGATCCTTTCTCTTTTTTCTATGGTCACTATGCCAGCATTACTCATACGAGTAGTATTACTCTCTCTCTCTCTCTCTCTCTCTCTCTCTCTCTCTCATGGCAACAGTAGAGTACTTAACAACGTTTTGTCAAAGACAAAACAAAAAACATCATGTGCGGCAGAAATTTCATGCTCTCTTCCTATTTATTCCCCGTTGACAGGAAATCAGGAATAGTGGCCAAAGAAAAAAACATTCCTCAAACTTTATATGACTCATGGGCTTGGGCAGAAAATTTTTGAGAAACAAAAGAAGAGCAGCAGAAAAAAATGAATTTAACAATGCCCTCTTTTAAGTGAAGAAAACGAATTTAGTTAAATGGGTAGAAATAGTACCTGAAGCGTTGTGGGGTAGGACGCGAGTGCAGATGAGCGAGGAATTAGGGCCGGAATTGGAAATCTCTCTTATCCTTTTGCTGCGATTCTTCTGCCTTTCCTCCTCCTGCTGCTGCTGCTGTTGTTGGTCTTGCTGGTGCAAATTAGAAGCAAGATGATGTTGGCGTTCTCGCCTTTTGGCAGCAGGAACCCAAGTGCTCTTGACATGGGTTTGACAGTGAAACCCTCGGCTCTTGCAACAAGTCCTGCACCTCATGTGCACACAGTCTTTCTTTGCTTGGTTCCCACAATCTTGGCAACTAATTGTCCCACTACTACCGGCACCACTACCACTAGCACTTGATCTCATCATCAACACCCCAGCTGCAGATCTGGAAGAATTCTCATCCCCACCGATATCGAACCCGCTCGGCCGGCTCGCCTCAACGCCGGCTAGACCACCACCCGCTACCGACGAATAAAGATCGTGTAACGTCGGGTGGTGGTGGTGGTGCCGTTCGATTTGTTGTTGTTGTTGTTGTTGTTGTTGTTGGTATTGCCATAGCTCGAAACCCTTGTTGTAGGAAATTGTTGCAGTATCTTCTTCTTCATTACTAGTGTTATTTCTATAAAGGTACCAGCTCTCAGGGTTGATTTCGCTTGGTGGGGGTTGGTTGTTGCTTTGATGGTTTTGTGGGGTTGTTCCTGATCTTGATCCTCCTCTTCCGCCTAGTGAGAAGAACCCAGCCATTTTAAACTTGTTGTCAAAACTAGCCTCAATTCATGTGGCTGGTAATCCATACCCAGAATAAAGTTAGCTACGGCTATCCCTAGGTAAATTGGTACCCAGAGCTGAAATTTAATAATAATGGGGTCTTGTTCAATTTCTGTAGCTGGGCATGGATGGGGAATTGGGAATTCAATGAGGCTGCTTGGTTTTTGTTTTTTTCTTGGATTTGTTCTTCGTTTTTTGGGTATCTGAACTCTCTCGCTCTCTCTCTCTCTCTTCAATTGTGTGAGAGCGAGTTTGCTGCCAAAAATTGTTGGGTTTTGGAAAGTGGTGTTGCAGCTTTATTCTTGGGACAGACAACTAGTTAGAGGGTGGGAGATTTTTGGGGGACAGCGTGAATCGAGCCAGCCTCCTTCAATTCCTTTGCTGCTGTGTTGTTGCTGTTGTCGTAGTAATAAGCACTAAAGGCGAAGAATTACAGCTCTGCCGCGCCGCCATCGAGCCCTCAAAAGCAAAGCAAACGTCTCTCTCTCTCTCTCTTCTCACTCTCTCTCCTCTGCCCTTTGCAGCAACCACACAACAATTTTAGTCCTCCCCTTTCATTCTCTGCCCATCTCTCTCTCTCTCTCTCTCTCTCTCTAACTCTTGCGAGTGATTTGGGAAGAAGAAAGCACTCGCACTCTGATTTGTATGTCGGTCTCTCTTCGCGATTTACTACTCTCTCTGCTCCGGAGTGATCAGTTGGATGTAGCTATGATCCATCGAACGGCTCGTTCCCGTGCCATGTGGCGCCGCACCAGCTTTTACTACAGCGTCCTTTTTGCACCGGAGAAACCGCTACTTTTTGTGACTCTCTCTACTTTTTAATTAATGACCAGTGGAGTAATTTAATCAATGTTGTTCCCTGATTAACATGTAATTATCCCAGCCATAATGGACAACTTTGGTTATTTTTTTTTTGATTTACGACAACTTTGGTTATTGGCTCTTGAATTATTGAACTGTGGGCACAAATAAAGCAAATTATCATTTCACTACATTATCTGGACACAGAATCAGCAGTCCCGCACTACAGCGTTGTAGTGCGTCATTAAAGCTATTAAAACTGTTGATCAGTGGTTCAAATTTTATTTCGGTAATAGACGGACTAGATCTGCGAGTGCCGAGACCTTATGTGACAGCAGCAGAATATGTAGCATCGGCTTAAAGCTTACGGAAATGTGAGAATGATGCCCATGAGTAGGAAGCGATATAGACACTCAGACAAAGACACCAAGATAGGAACAACCAGACACGAAACAAAACTCTCCGGGACAGACCAAAGTAGAAACCCTAATCACACAACAAAACCCAGACTAAGCCCAACAAGGACATAAAAGGAGAGACACAAACACCTCCAAAAACCAAGACACCCAAACACAGCAGCAAATTAGACCAACTCCAAAGCAAAAAAAACTATAAAAAAACTAGATCAAACAATAAAACTAGACCAAACCCAACACAACCACAAAAGGGAAGTGTGGACGGCCCGCGGAAATGGTTCGATTTCGGATTTGAAAAGATTGTGATTGTTAGAGTCGCCACCCGGATTTGAGGTCCGAACCCGAGAAACCGATAAAAATATGACTCGTTGAAAAAGATTTCACTGATCATGGCGGAACCAAAGATTTCTCGGATTCGGGGGTTTGGTTATGAGAGGGGAAGGGTTTTACGGCACCCCTCTTGCCCGGTCCGTGAACCGGTCTCTACTCTACATTTTGTGGGATTTTGAAAATATTCGAAATTCAATTCTATTCACGAAAATGGGGAATCGGGGATGGGAATCACTTAACAACAATATATACAAGAAATGTGATTTTACGGTGGATGCTTGTGCATGTGATCTACATGGAAAAGGATGATGACAACAATAAAAGAAATCACTACAAATATTTACAGAAGATAAGAAATAACAGAAACTGTACAATAACTCAAGAAATTATGAGCATGAGACTTAATAAACTGACTTGCAATCTGGATCCCAGAATAGGGATTGAGCGCTCAAAGGTGATAGCTTGAGCGCTCAACCTTCCAAACCAGTTTGAGCGCTCAAGGCTCATGGATTGAGCGCTCAAACCAATTTCTAACTTCTGTGCGTTTGACTCTTTTTTGCAGCTTCTCTTCTCATTCTTTGCCAAATTAAACGTTTGCAAACACTTTTCACAGATAAACATATTAAAACAAAAGGGTTTGATTTCTCAAAGAATGATGAAAAGAAAAGGATCATCACAAAATTAGCAAAGGAAACTCTTGAAAATGGAAGAGAGAGAGGGATTCAGATCATAAGCACAGGAACAACAACCCATACACACCAAAAATAAACTAAATCATGATCCATCATCGAAACAACTATCAACATGCAAATGAACCAAGAACAGCTTGAGCGCTCAAAGGGATGACCTTGAGCGCTCAATCCATCATATGGCTTTTTGATTTTTGACCTTCAAATAGATTTTTGATGATTCTCAGGACCCTCAATGTATTGAACAAAGTGATTAGAACATCAATCAGCCACTGTTTGACCTTTGAAAGT
This sequence comes from Vaccinium myrtillus, assembly GCA_016920895.1. NCBI lineage: Eukaryota > Viridiplantae > Streptophyta > Magnoliopsida > Ericales > Ericaceae > Vaccinium > Vaccinium myrtillus. Next base: position 18,061,462 of record CM029277.1, read on the forward strand.
AGGATTTACAAAGCTTTTCACTTTCAATCATCATGAAATGGTTGATTAACACTCATGCATACACTTTAGAGATAGAGATAAACTGTTTTGAGAATGATATGAACATATTCAACCATTTAATGACGATCAAAACCAGTGAAGAGTGCAAAAATTAGCAAAACAGTGACTGATCCAGAACTGGGTTTGAGCGCTCAAGGCGCGCTCAACCTCTATTGCCACTGTAAATTTAAAAAGTGTCTTATTCAGTTATTTCAGACCCTGTAAGCCCAATGCAAGTACAGAAAGCTTGCTTAGACCTACTGGTCTTCCTCAGAAGGACCAAAATAGTGAGATTTTCACATATTTAACTACCTTTTTGGAAATGATTGTAACTTGAGCTTGATTTTGGGCTTGATGGTAGACGATTATGGATTTTTGGTTGGTATTCTGGGTAGATGAGACAATGTATGTGATTGATTGATGAACAAAGGTCGAATTTGGAGTTTGAAAGATGGTTTTTGGCCAATGATTTAGGTTATGAATGGATGATTTTGTAGAGAGAGAAAGTGATGAACGATTTCAGGGCTGTAGGTAGGGTTGGGCATTTCATCCGCCCCGTCCGAATCCGATCCGATCCCCGATCCGAACGGATCGGCAATATGGAGATCTGTTTGGAGATTGGATAGGATATGGTGATTTTTTTTGAAAATGTTTGGGGATTGGATAGGGGGTGGAGATAGATATGTCCCCGCCCCGAATCCGCTCCGAATCCGTTCCCCGCTCCGTCGCCCCGCCCGCTCCGCCCCGTCCCCGATCTGCCCCGTCCCCGAATCCCCGAAATATAGGGGTCTATTTATGAATTATGAAACTTTGGAGTCTCACTGAATTTTCTTCAAATATATGGCTTTAGCAAGTGGAATGAGTTTTAGCGTGACATGTATTTCCCAATCATTAGAAACATGTTTTTCTAATGATTTTTGGTTTTTTTCTTCGCTTAGGTATATATTTTCCTGTGACTGGAACCTAATTAATTCCATCAAGTAAAAGCCAATTGAAACAAGTCAAAGTACATATCAATAGATGTGGCCCATTTAGTTTCCATCTTCGCAAACATCTCATTTTAAAAAATTTGGAGGGTTTTGAGAATGTAAACATAATGGAAAACATGGCCTTCTAATGATGTTTTCCAACTGGTGGGAGTTCGGAATTCACAATGTTATATGTTGGGCTGCCTGTTATTTTGTTCGGAATTCACACTTGATTTTAGGGAAAATGATTTGTAATTGGGCTTCTATAACTATTTATTTGCTACTCTAGGGAAAATGATTGGATCCCCGTTCCCCGTTTGGAGCGGGGATGGAGGATAAAAATAAATCCCCGTTGGAGATTGGATAGGGGATGGATATGAGTAAGGGGTTTGGGGATTGGGGGTGGAGAGAGTAGTCTCCGGCCCCAATCCGTCCCCATGCCCATCCCTAGCTGTAGGAGGACTGGTGTGTGTGAGAAAAATGGTAACCCCAAAACCAGGGGTGGTGAGTGATTTTTATAGAGTGAGTGGGAGGGAAGAGAAGAGAGAGAGAGTGTGGGTTTTGTATTTGAAAGTGGGTTAGGGGTAGATTTAGGAGTAGATTATAGCAATGTAGGACGTATTATACATATACAAGACGTATACAGGTGGTTAAACACTCCTCCCTGCATGAAATCTCATGATGAGATACTCTGCAGATTCCTGACTGGGATCAGAGTTGAGCGCTCAAGGTCTCAAGCTTGAGCGCTCAAGGTGCTTGGTGGTAGATTGATGGTTTGGCTTGGTTCAACAATGCTTGGGTTGGTCTGGGCTGTTTTGATTGCTTGGGTGGTGTTTGGTTGATTTTAATCAAGTTCAAGCCATTTTCACCAATTTCGGGTAGTCGTGATTGGTCCGTTTCATCATCGGGAATGCTCGAGCACATCCCGAGTTCAAAATCGGGGTGTCTACAGGAAGACACAAACAACTCCAAAGAACCAAGACACAAAAACCAAACCCAACAAATGACTCCTCTCACCACTCCCTAAAACAAGAGACACCCCTCTCTCAAAGCAACAGAGAACTCACTCCCTCCCAAGCCCAAAAGACTCAACCCATACTACCCAAGTCCAGAAACAATTCCAGAAAAGATTCGAGTTACAAAGCCCCCAGAATGCTTTGAAGTCTGAAAACAAAGTCATCAATTGTGTATCTATCTCCTCCACCTTTTGTTTTGACCCAAAGTGCTACTCTTACTTTAATGAGCTCTGAGATTTCCTCCCAGACAGGTGTTACATTATCAAATACAAAGCCCCCAGCAACACTGCTAATGGTGGTGCTTGTAATAACATTCCAATTAACTTTAATAATGTACTACCTATTTACTCAAAAAATTCAATATTCACATCCCTTATATCAAGACATGGCCGTTGGTTCCACATAACTTTTCTCCACATATCGCGTAAGTATTTATAACCAAGGCACCTAGCTTACCCTTCAGACCAATCAACCAAACAAACTCATAATCGCATTTTGCAAAGCTAAAACAAGTTTAGAGAGGTTTTCAAAGTGGGATTACAAGTGTTAAACTGATGGTGCAATTGGAAGCCAAACAAGTGTTAAGAGAGAACCACGATAGAAGGACAGAACTAGACAAAGGCTCAGCCAAAGGCCGTGATGAAGTATTTCTATTTCTTTCACAAATTAACCAAGTGACTTTCATGTCTACGTGTTCACCAAAACCTCTTTTAGTTCGTTAAACGTGTTTGTTAACTCACACCAATCAACATCATCTGTCCAACAAGTATTTAACAACAAATCCATTATGCATCCACGGCCAATTTCACCCCCCATTAAGTTTCTAATTGGATTTGCAAGGTTAAACATATGTGAAAAGGTTTTAAAATGAGGTCACAAGCATTCGATAAAACGGTATAAACGGGGGCCAACAAGTACTAAGAGAAGACCCCACTCGAAGGACAAACAGGGAAGTAAATCTGTCAAAACCGTTCGGACAATTTACCCAAAAAAAAAAACCGTTCGGATAGTCTAAGTGACCCGTCGAGACGGAAATTCCAGGAAACAAGAACATGCACAGTAATTTTCTGATTCTCAAAGATTTTCCACCCAAACTTAACAATGAGGTCCAAACTCAGGGATTTAAGTTACCAATGAACCAAAACATATATGAAATGATGAAATTCAATTAAACAAGGGAATCAAGCAACATTTTTCAAGATCTATCATGGTTTCAATCCAAAAACCTAGAACAAGGTGAACTTTCAATTTAAACAAAGAAGACATGTCAATCAAGAGATTTGTGCAATAAATCAACCATTAACACTTAAAACTAGGAGAAGAGATCCCAACCACAATGAGTTTTGAGCAAAATCCTAACCCCAATAGATTTAGACACAAAACTCCAAGAATGAACTCCACTTGAGCTCCACTATGCGATCAAAGAATTAGTTCAAGTCAAAAACAATCTACAAGAGTGAGGTTTCACTCACAAATCGATATATATAACATTTTTAACAAAAACCGATCGGATGAAGCCCTTCCGGGTATTTTTTTTTGGACGAATCTTCGCGGGGGCCCTTAAAAATGCATTTTAAAAACATTGAACGGTTCGGATCGTCGAAATTTGGCTCGGAAAGGTGAGGTCCGCATTTTAACTTAGATAAGGGTCCCTTATTGGAAGCTAACCCTATATATATATATATATATATATATATATATATTATATATATATATATATATGAGTCCGGTTCTAGTCCGGGAGTCCCGGATCCGGACTCCACTTCCCGATATTTTTGACGATCCGATCCGTCCAATGTGTTTGAAGGTGTTTTCCAAGGTCCATGCGGAAAATCTTTCAAAAAAAATACCGGGAAGGGCTTGATCCAGCGTTTCGCAAAAACTTTATATTTACAGTTTTTGCGAAAAACTACTTGGATCAAGCCCTTCCCGGTATTTTTTTTTGAAGATTTCCCGCTCGGACCTTGGAAAACACCTTTTGAACACATTGGACGGCTCGGATTTCCCCAAAACAATTTGTAAAAGCATCAAAACACCGAAAAGGCCTCAATCCGGGAAATCCGGGATCCTTGACAGGATCGCCGTGTGTATATATATATATATAGAGAGAGAGAGAGAGAGAGAACCATCCCAAAAATGCAAGTTCTTACCTCTATAATGCCAAAACTCAAAATCCAAGAGAGATTGATGTTTCCAATGCGTAGATCTAGCAGATTTGTTGTGGATTGTGGAGGAAACCCAAGAATTTGAGTGGGTTTTGAAGAGAGAAGGTAGAGAGGAGATTTCTAGGGTTTTTGGTCGTGGTTTGGGTGAAAAACGACCAAGGAGCCCCTTTTATAGAAGTCTGGTGCTCGCAGAAAAATTTGCAGAAAATTGACTTAGGTACCAGAATTGATAAGAATGTGGGTACCGGTGGCCAAACTTTCTGATTGTCGGGTACCGTAATTGATAAAAAAGTGGGCACCGATACCCCCGGAAAATATGAAATTTTGTTCTACTTCCACCGTTTTGACCCTTAACCATGTCTAACACATCCTCCACTTACCGAAACCACTTCACCACATCAAAACACATACCTCGACCCTCCACCAAACCCCGGTACACAAACGCATACATCCCCATACAAAAACTCGACAGAAACACAATTAAACTTTTATTAAAACTCATCTACATTACTCACAGTGAATAAAAGAATGAAATGAATTTACGGGTCTTTACATTCTACCCTCCTTACAAAAATTGTCCTCAAAATTTCGCACGTCAATGCTAGTCAAGCAACACTAATCTCATGCATGAAATGCAACATAAAAATAACTTCATAAACTAGTAAGTACAAAATCCAAATCAAGAACTCACATTGATTAGTTGAAACATAACTCTGGATCCTTTGCTTTAAACCTCATCCTCTCTTCCCACATAAACTATTCGTTCCCAAAGTTATTCCGTAATACCCCTACCAACTGTATTGTCTTATCCCTCGATACTCGTTCACACATGTCTTGGATACGTATCGGTTTCTAGTTTAAGTTCGGACCACTCTAGCACATATGGTGGATCCGGCTCATATTTCTTCAACAATGAAACGTGAAACACATCATGCACACCCAATAGTCTCGGCAGTAAATTTAAACGTTAGGCGACTTCCCTAATCCTCCCACTAATGCCGAACGGCCTAATATAACAAGGTGAAAGCTTACTCCCTTGCCTAAAAAGAGTTAAACCGCAGCGCGGTACTATTTTGACCAAAAATGCTTGACCAAATCCTAGACCTAAATTAATGGGTTGCCCCAAGCGTAGGGCTGAGACCGGTGTAGCACAATACCCGGTAAGACCGGAATCGAATCCATAGGGACGGTGGAGAATGCTTAACTAAAAACTCGGGTTGTGAGATTTAACACGGCTCTTAGGTAGCCACCCATTGTAATTTGATGGGAGAATTAACTAAACTAAAGAAAATTTGGTTTTTCTTAAATTACTTAAAAGAAGGTACGGTCGTAGGGTTCATAACACCAGTGACCAGGTCTGGACATTTCCGCTCCATTCAGTGTTCCAAAAAAAACATTTGATTTTAGAGAGATAAAGATACCCCGAAAGATGCGAATCCTCGCAGTCGCCATTACCCAGGTACAGCGAAAAACAAGTTTTGGTCCCCCATTCCCCGCGTTAGATGAGCTCCGACAAAGCCCAGATTCGTCCAACGAAAGTTCTTTAATAACCTAAAATTGCTTTTCCGTTTATAATGTGAAAAATGGGAGCGAGAACATACCCAGCCCTGGCCACGGTGTGTTAATCACCCCGCGACCATACCTATGCGACTACTCACTCATATTAGCTTGAACAAATAACAAGATTCTGAAACAAAACATGCTTTTATACTCGAATATGGATTAAAACAAAAGATTCGAGAACAAATCACAGACAAACTCCCGTAAACTGAGATTAACGTAAACTAAAAAGAAAGTTACCGGAACAATACTTGAACCTTCGAAACAAAACTTCAAACCTCCCAATGGAATGATCCGCCGGAAAGTAGAATCTCCCAGAGAAAAATAAAGAGCTGCTCACTGGAAAAGAAAAACAAAGTTCGGAACCCTAATTTGTCCCAAAAACGAAGTATTTATGTTCCACCCCGAAGTCAGACATGTGGCAAGTCAACCGGCTGAATTTAAGCCACTCGGTATCGATACAGGGAATACCTGTATCGATACAGAAACCTTCTGTTCGCCCACTAACGCCTCGGTATCGATACGGCTATTCATCCATGAGCGCCTCGGTCATCAAATTGACTTTTCAGCTTGCTCGCTCGTCCTTACTTGGGTCCCACCGGTTCCCAATATGCCTGATGCCCCGTGTCCACTTTACGTGCTCCTCCGGCCCGTTTCCTACAAATCAAACATAACAATACCAAAACAAAAGACAACACCGCATCAAGTGGAAAATGGAATAAATCGCGCCACTAATGTGCTAATTCGCCCTACTTAGGCGCTTATATCTGTGACATTGCGCGCTTATCAGAACATATGATCACCCGAATAAGCAAACGGCTAAGACTCTCAATCGGATTGGTAACTTGAATATGTAGGAAGTGCATAGTATAAATATTGGTGCCAACTCTTCAAAACGAGAACATTAACTGCAAGTTCTACATCACAAGAAGGATAGTTTCGCTCGTGTACCTTCAATTACAGCAACTCAAACATTACCACTCGTCTCACTTACATTAATACGCACCTAATGTCCTCCCTAAAGGTATCACAATACACAGAGTAGCTGAATGAGAGAAATCAAGAATGAAAAGATGATAACATCGGGCAAACTCAAGAACCCAAACATATTGCTCGGTCTCTGCCACTTGTACATAACTCAATCTTGCCCGGATCAACGGACGCCCTATTTTTGTATATAATATGACCCCAAAACTTAATCTCGGACAACCAAAACTCATATTTTATTAGACTTAGTATACAAATGGTTGCTTGAACAAATATTTTAAATCCAATAACAAACGACGCATTTCACCTCATTGTTCGACATAAGGGATACAATCAATTTATGTGCAAGGATAAGTCCATAGAAGATTCATTGGGCGAACTAGTATCATCCGAACTAAATATTTGTCAAGAAAGTTGTTGAAATTAGGAATAAACAGGATATTGAACTTATATAACACCGGCCAACACACTTTGAATCAAGCTTCCAAGCCCAAAAGAGACTAACAGATAGGTCAAACCCCAATGAGGACTAAACGTGAACCCAACACATCATCTAGTTATCATCCTAAGGATCAAGACAGGATAAATCAACCATGACCCTCCACGACTCCGCCAGTAAGTTAAAAGAGAAATCTTAGTAAAATGAATATATTGGACCTAGATGAGGATACAGTGAAAATGATGATTTAACTATTGCAAAGTAAATATCTTTTCCAAATAAGATAATATCATGACAAGTAAACGATATAAGGCTTAAGCCAGAAATGGGTAAGACTTTTAACAATGTTGCATCTGAAAACACTGGTCAAACGATTTACGCGATTCACTTCCCAAAACGAAAAGTACCACTAGATTTGGCACCAAGGATAGCAACAACATTGGCAAGATTTGAATAAAAGTGACTCATCAATTTGACCCAACAGATTCTTGTACCAACACCGATACTTGAAGGAAAAAACACTTGTTAAAAAGACATTGGGTAGAACAAGAGTAATGATACAAGAAATATGTACCGCTAGAAAATAAAGTGACTCTCACCCCCTTGCAGTTCACACGAGTAACACTCAACTGTTCCCGATGCTCCTGTAAAACTAAAGCAAATTTTTCCAAAGTACAATACAAGTTTGATGCATAAATCAAGTCACAGTCGCACGCTGCTTAAATAGTTACTCCATACCCCAAACGAAGTCAAACCTCGTCCCACTCAATACAAAAATCTCGAAGGCAAAATAGCAATCTAGTATAACTAACTCACTATTCCGACAATATGATCATGAAATGTCCTACTGACCTATAGTGCAACAATTAATGAAGGAGACTAAGATTTTTTATTTTCAACTCCAAGGCTAATAAAAGAGATGCAATTATGAATGAATAAGGTGTCCCATGATCGAAATGACTTTAGCAAATAAGTTGAATGAGATGAATATACCCTTCATGTTCGAAGTTTCTGGAATCTAAGAAGTAGTAGGTGGTGGTGAAATAACAGTAGCAACGGCATGGACTCTCCCCGTAGTTTCCTGACCCAACGTGTAACTATCCCTCAGACCCAAGCCCTGACTCGATGTCGATGAACCCGCTTCCGCTCAACATGAGACACCTAACCAGAAGTGGTCTGCCGATACTGTGAATGCCCTTGTGTACCCCTTTGTTGATGATTAACACTCTTCCCCGACCTGAACGATTGTACAAAACTTGACTCACTACTTACTCTTGCTTCCTGTGGACAATTTCTCATTAAATGGCACAGTTGGCTGCAATGGTGACAAGATTTAAGAGGTCTAGGGCACTGTGAATGACAATGCCCCTGTTGGCCACACTTATGGCATAACACCTGAGACGTAACGGAAACCTTCTAACACTTACTCGATATGTGATCAAACCCATCACACAAATAAAAAGGTCTTGGAGAATGCGTACACTGAAAGCGAGATTTAGAAGAAACTCTTTGTGCTCCTGAAAAAGTAACTCAATTAACTCAATAACATACTACTCATTTACTAAAATAACTCTAATGGTGGTGCTGGTGATAACATTTCAATTAACTCAATAATATACTACTCATTTACTAAAATAATTCTGTTGGAATTGTGTCTTGAATTTTTCCTTTTTTGGAGAATTCCAATTGTGTTTAGGATTTCCTATTGTGTCTGGGATTTCCTATTGATTGTGTTTCTTATAAATAGAGGTTTTGGGTATCCTTTGGCTATCTCTCATATTGTGGCCTCTTCAGAGTTACAGATCATAGCCGGCTCTTTGTATCTCTTCTTCACCATTGATAGTGAACTCTCTCCCTCTCCTCGCCCGTGGACGTACCTCAATTTTGGGTGAACCACGTAAATCTTTTGTCTCATGTGATTGCTTGTTTTGTTTGCTTTCTCCTAACTTAGTGGCATTCATAACGTGCGTTTTACAACAAACTGGTATCAGAGCTTCTGGTTGAAAAACTAGGGTTTCGTTTCCGATTGTGGTTATGGCGGCTAAGTTTGAGATCGTGAAGTTTGATGGGCAGAGCAGCAATTTCAATCTTTGGAGAGTAAAGATGAAGGCTTTGTTAACCCAACAGGGATTGCACAAGGCTTTGTTAGGATTGGCGAAGTCCGGGGTTAGTCCGGAGAATTGGGAAGACATGGATGCCAAAGCTTTGAGTTCTATTAAGTAGAGTCTAGCACACGATGTTTTTCGCGAGGTGGAAGAAGAAACTTCAGCAACGGGTATTTGGCTGAAGTTGGAAGGCATATATATGACGAACTCGCTCATGAACAGGTTGTATCTTAAACAACGTCTTTATACGTTTCGAATGCATGAAGGTACACCTGTTAAGGATGACTTAGACGAGTTTAATCGTATTATTATGGATCTGAAAAACATTGATAGTAAAATTAAGGATGATGACCAAGCCCTAATTTTGTTCTTTACCACCTTCATATGAGCATTTTTTTACCACCCTGTTGTATGGCAAAGACACAATTTCTATGGACGATGTTAAGTCCAGCCTCTATTCAAAAGAATTGAGGAAAAAGGTTTCGGGTGAGGGTGATGCACATGCGAATGGTTTGATTTCTAGGAGAAGAACAACATAAAGGGAGGAGTCGACTAATAGGGGTAGATCCAAGTCAGTGAAAAAGAAGAAGGGGAAGTGCAATTTTTGCAAGAAACCTAGGCACTGAAAAGTTGACTGTTTAAAACTCAAAGAGAAGGAGAAGGAGAACCAGAAAGGGGGTAAAGATATTGTTGGAGTTACTGAAAGCTCAGATGAGTCGGATATAGTGTTATCAGTTACAACGGGTCATTCCCGTTCTGACAACGAGTGGATTATAGATTCTGGATGTTCATACCACATGTGCTTGCATAAAAGGTGGTTTACTACTTATGAGGCGGTCAATGCTGATACAGTTTTGATGGGCAACAACATGGCCTGTAAGACTGTTGGTGTTGGAACGATTCAGCTCAGGATGCATGATAGTGTTGTTAGGACTTTATCTGGGGTTCGACATGTTCCAGATTTGAAGAAGAATCTTATCTCCATGGGTGCTCTTGATTCTCTTGGTTGTAAATTCCTTGGTGAAGGTGGAGTTTTGAAGGTCTCGAAAGGTGCATCGGTATTGATGAAGGGTCAGCAACGTGGAAACCTCTATATACTTCAATGCAGTACAGTTACAAGTGCGGCAGCAATGGTTGCCTCATCAAAGGTTTCATATTCAGACTTGACTCGTTTGAGGCATATGTGCCTTGGGCATATGAGCGAGAGGGGGATGACAGTTTTGAGCAAATGGGGTTTGCTATGTGGCTAGAAAATTGAGAAGTTGGATTTTTGCGAGCATTGTGTCTACGACAAATAGTGCAGGGTCAAATTCAGTATAGCTGTTCATCGCACCAAAGGCACGATAGATTATTTTCACTCGGATCTTTGGGGTCCAGCAGAGGTACCTTTTGAAGGTGATTTTCGATATTTTATGAGTATTATTGATGACTTCTCTCGTATGGTTTGGGTGTATATGCTAAAACATAAAAGTGATGCTTTGAGTACATTCAAACAATTTAAAATTTTGATAGAGAATCAGACGGGTAAGAAAATAAAACGTTTGAGAACTGACAATGGTATGGAGTTTTGTCTTGGCGAATTTGATAAGTTTTGCAGTGACGAGGGCATTGTGAGGCATCACACAGTGAGGAAAACCCCTCAACAGAACGGTGTGGCTGGACGAATGAACATAACTCTTTTGGAGAAGGCGCTTGTATGTTGTCCAATGCGGCAAAGAGTTTTAGGCTGAAGTCATTTCCACAGTATGCTATTTGGTGAACAGGTCTCCCGTCAACTGCTATTGAGTGTAAGACTCCGTTTGAGGTATGGTCGGGTCATAAGGTTGATTATTCCGTACTGCGTGTGTTTGGGTGTCCAGCTTATGCTCATGTGAATGAGGGAAAGTTGGAGCCACGTGCCAAGAAGTGTATTTTCTTGGGCTATCAGGCAGGTGTGAAAGGGTACAGATTATGGTGTCCGGAAACCTCTAAGTTTTTAATTAGTAGATATGTTACTTTTGATGAAAACTTTATGGTTAAGGGGTCTAAGCAGGTTGAAGATGCAGTTGAGGAACCGAGGGTTCCAAAGCAGGTGGAGTTGTTATGTGAATCTTCTGACTCGGGGAAGAATGAGAGTGATCAGCCAATTGAAGAGGAGTTCAAGAGTTCAGACACAGATGATGATGTACCAGTAGAGCAACCACACACTATTGCAAAAGATAGGCCAAAGAGGGAGATTCGGCCTCTTGAATGGTATTCAGTTTATTTTGAGATGGTGGCCTATGCTTTATCAGTTGCTGAAACAGTGGAGTATGATGAGCCTTCTAGCTATACGGAAACTGTTTCGAGCAATGAGTGTGCACAGTGGTGTGTTGCTAGTGGCGAAAGGATTCAGTCAAAAAGAAGGTGTCGACTATAATGAGGTATTTTCACCAGTTGTAAAGCACAGTTCCATTCGCACTTTACTTGCTATTGTTGCATGTTATGACCTTGAGTTAGAGCAACTTGATGTCAAAATGGCGTTTTTGCATGGGGAGCTTGAGGAACAGATTTATATGCGTCAATCAGAGGAATTTGTTGTTTCTGATAAGGAAGATCATGTGTGTTTGCTTCGTAAGTCTTTATATAGATTAAAATAGTCTCCTAGGCAATGGTATAAGCGGTTTGATACATTTATGATAAGCCAATCATATTCTAAGAGTGAATATGACAGTTGTGTGTATTTTCGAAAACTTCCAAATGGTTCATTTATTTATCTACTATTGTATGTTGATGATATGCTTATTGCTACCAAAGGTGTATCAGAAATCAATAGGTTGAAATAGCAGTTGGGTGGTGAATTCGGGATGAAGGATTTGGGTGCAGGAAAACGGATTTTGGGAGATTAGCAGAGATCGAGTAGATGGCAAGTTGTTCTTGAATCAGAAGACATATGTTCTCAAAGTGCTTCAGCGCTTTGCCATGCAGAACTCGAAGCCGGTCACCACAGTCGAAGGATGAGGAGAAGTATATGTCTCAGGTTCCATATTCGAGCGCGGTTGGGAGACTTATGTACGCCATGGTATGTACTCGTCCTGATATTTCACATGCAGTTAATGTCGTTAGTCGCTATATGGGGCGACCAAGAAAGGCACATTGGGAGGCTGTGAAGTGGATACTTCGATATTTGAGAGGTACTGCAGATATGGGTCTTTTGTAATAATCCGGGTAATCAAGTAGTTGGATATGTTGATTCAGATTTTGCCGGTGACCATGATAAAAGGAGGTCTCTGACAGGTTATGTGTTCACTTTGTCCGGAAGTGCCATTAGTTGGAAAACAACTTTGCAGGCTACAGTCACGCTGTCTACAACGGAAGCGGAGTATATGGCCATTGCCGAAGCTGTAAATGAGGCATTGTAGATGAGGGGGATTCTTTGCGAGCTTGGTGTTGCACAAGGGGTCACTTCAGTATTTTGTGACTCGCAGAGTGCTATACATCTGACTAAAAATCTGATGTATCATGAACGGACCAAGCATATTGATGTCAGGTATCACTTTGTTCGAGAGATCATCTCACAGAAGTAAGTTGAGGTGAAGAAAGTGGGAACGGTGGATAACCCAGCGGACATGTTGACTAAACGAGTTTCGATTGCCAAGTTCAAGCATTGCTTGGGCTTGGTGGGTATTTGCAGTTGATCGCCCCTTGGGGGCAGTGTGGCAAGGTAGAGGCATAAGAAGGTTGCTATAATTAGGGATTTGGGTTCAGTGGAATTCAAGTCAAGGTGGAGAATTGTTGGAATTGTGCCTTGAATTTTTCCTTTTTTGGAGAATTCCAATTGTGTTTAGGATTTCCTAGTGTGTCTAGGATTTCCTATTGATTGTGTTTCTTATAAATAGAGGCTTTGGGTATCCTTTGGCTATCTCTCATATTGTGGCCTCTCTAGAGTTACAGATTATAGCCGGCTCTTTGTATCTTTTCTTCACCATGGATAGTGAACTCTCTCTCTCCTCGCCCTTGGATGTACCTCAATCTTGGGGAACCACGTAAATCTTTTGTCTCGTGTGATTGCTTGTTTTGTTTGCTTTCTCCTAACTTAGTCGCATTTATAACGTGCGTTTTACAACAAATTCAATATTCACATCCCTTATATTGAGACATGCCTGCTGGTTCTACATAACTTTTCTCCACGTATTGTGTAAGTATTTATAACCAAGACACCCATCTTACCCTTTCGACCAATCAACCAAACAAACTCATAATCGAATTTTGCAAAGCTAAAACAAGTTAACAAAAGGTTTTCAAAGTTTGATTACAAGTGTTCAAATGATGGTGCAATCGGAAGCCAAACAAGGGTTTAGAGAGAAACACGATAGACGGATAGAACTAGACAAAGGCTAAGCAAAAGCCGTGACAAAGTACTTCTATTTCTTTCAATAATTAACTAAGTGACTTTTATGAAATACTCAATTGTGTCCACGTGTTCACCAAAACCTCTTTTAGTTCATTAAACATGTCCATTAACTCACACCAATCAACATCATGTGTCCAACAAGTATTTTATGACAAATATCCATTATGTGTCCACGACCGATTTACCCCAATAAGTTTATAATTGGATTCGCAAGATTAAACATATGTGGAAAGGTTTTCAAACAAGGTCACAAGCATTTGATGAAACAGAGTAAACGGGGTCAAAAAAGTAACAAGAGAAGACCCCACTCAATGGACAAACAGTACCATCCGGACTTTTGGAGTGACCTGTCCAGACGAAAATTCCAGGAAGAAGGAACACGCACAACAGTTTTCTAATTCTCAAAGATTTTCCACCTAAACCTCACAATGAGGTCCAAACTCAGGGATTTAAGTTACCGATGAACCAAAACACATATGAAATTATGAAAATACAACTAAACAAGGGAATCAAGCAACACTTATCAAGACCTATCATGGGTTACAATCCAAAAACTAGAACAAGGTGAACTTTCAATTTAAACAAAGAAGACATGACCAATCAAGAGATTTGTGCAATAAATCAACCATTAACATTTAGAAATAGGAGAAGAGATCCATATCACAATGAGTTTCAAGCAAAATCCTAACCCCAATCAATTTATACTCCAAACTCCAAGAATGAACTCCACCCGAGCTCCACTATGCGATCAAGGAACTAGATCAAGTAAAAAACAAGTTACAAGAGTGAGGTTTCACTCACAAATTGTGTGTGTGTGTGTGAGAGAGAGAGAGAGAGAGAGAGAGAGAGAGAGAGAGAGAGAGAACCAACCAAAAAATGCAAGTTCTTACCTCTAGAATGCCATAACTTGAAATCCAAGAGAGATTGATGTTTCCAATGCATAGAACTTGAAGATTTGTTGGGGATTGTGGATGAAACTAAAGGATTTGAGTGGGTTTTGAAGAGAGAAGGTAGAGAGGTGATTTCTAGGGTTTTTGGTCTTGGTTTGGGTGAAAAACGAGCAAGAAACCCCATTTATAGAAGTTTGGTGCGCGCAGAAAAATTCGTAGAAAATTGACTTGGGTATTGGTACTGATAAAAATGTGGGTACTGGTAGCCAAACTCTCTGATTGCTGGGTACCGGTAGTGATAAAAAAAAGTGGGTACTGGTACCCCCGGAAAAATATGAAATTTTATTCTACTTCCACCATTTTGACCGCCGACCATGTCTAGCACATCCTAAACAAACCCAAACCACTTCACCACATCAAAACACATACCTCGACCCTCCACTAAACTCCCGGTACACAAACACATACACGCCCATACAAATACTCGACGGAAAACACAATTAAACTTAGATAATACTCATCCACTTTACTCACAATGAATAAATTAAAGAAAGAAATGAATTTACTGGTCTTTACATGATACACGCCTGGGGGCTGGGCCATACGATCAGTGTGCGTGCGTTTGGTCATTGTACGACAACGCACAGTGACAGTACGTCTGCGTTGCTTAGCGGGTTGTTAATATTGGTGCCACGTGGCCGACTAAAATTGGGGTTGTACTAGCACTTTAGAGCATCTTAGAGTTTGGTCGAGGTCCAACCCGAGCCCCTGTCGCAGGCTGGTGGGCTATGGACTAGGAATTGGGCTTGTTTGAGTATGGATCGGGTTTCATATGTGATTTGGGTAGAATGTAATTTCTGGTCGCTATAAAAAGATTAAAAGATTCTTTTTTTTTTTTTTGTTAATTAGAAAAAAAGGAAATTCCTAACCTCCGCCCCTAGGGTGGAAGATAATGTGTAGAAAATGTATTGGCATTCGCGAAAAGTGTATTAATATCCGTGAAATGTGTATTAATATCCGAACTTGTTTGTCATTATATACATATTATCCTCTCCGTAATGGACGGAGATTAGAAGAAGAAAAAGAAAAAAAAACTCTTATTTTGGGTACGTAATTTTTCCTGCGTCCCCTTGCTGGTCTCGTACCAGGATTTTTCTTGGAGGTATTTTACACTACTGGTTCTTCACAGTCAATTTTCTTTTTGCTTTTCGTATTGCTCTTAAATAAATTAAATTAGGACAACAAAAATATTTAGAAGAAAACCACTTTATTATAACTTTAGCGTACAGTTTTGGTAATACTACGTAGTATTTGTTACTCCTCGACACATGAAACAAGAGACCGGCAAAAGGGAATGATTTTTACACCTTTTTTGTTTTTTTTGATAATTACACATCGAAAAAAAATTATACCTAAAAAAAATTATACCTAAAAATGCATCACAAAACAAGAAAATGTGCGGAATTATAAAAAAAAAAGAGGTGGAAATCATTTCCCATTGACAAATCATTCCTCTTCTTCACTTGAAATTGCTTTGAAATTATTATTACGTAATCCGATTTGCTGTGCATCTATTCTTCACCGCTCAAACTCTGGTTTCTGGTTTTCTAGATGAACCATTTGATCAGCTTCTTTTCTACCGTAGGTGACGGATGTTGCTTTCTTAGGTACTCCTACACACGTAGCACCCGCCGTTAGCACCTAACCTGGCTGGAAATTGCCCAGGGAAGGCACTCTAACGGTCTAGTAAGGAACTGGAGAAGAGAAGTACCAAAGAGATGTGGTAAGTGTTTTGAGAGAGTGAATTGTCTACCTCTTAGGGTTCCTTCTCTTCCTTTATATAGGCTCCTTCTGACTTGTGATACAAGTACAGGGGCAAATCAGTCATTTGGCTCGGATGACGTCACGACACGTCACGGGCTAAATCTGTTATCATTGCATGCAATTGTCTCGAATTGTAGCTCAACACATGTCATAACGGCTTGGCTACCGTCACGATGACGTAAGGTCGGGTACCCAACACACGTGGCTGGCCAAGAGCCTAGCACGAGAAGTGACCGCCTCGGATGGCATCATCTAGGACGTCAGTTATAATCAACTTCTCGGATTCCTCGCGAGTCACTTCAGGTTTTACCCGACTCGGATGACTCGTCCGGATCAATGCTTTCTAGGTCGAGATGCCAGCTCGTGCCGGTCCAAACCGTCTTGGTTTGATCATATTGGGCTCGGAGGCCAACCCAGTCCACTTTGAGCTCATTTTTGGGCTTCGCTCCGTTTGGAGCTTGGGCCTTTGGACTGAGCCAACCACGGTCCCTCTTACATCATCTTTCGGCCCACTACACAAACTAAAACAGATTGCCAATTTCAAAGGAAATACGATTTTTTGGAGTGCAATTTTGTTCACCCTCCCTAAAAGAGGGTGAACAATACCCTCTCTCTTGTTGGCTATAAGAACGGATGAGGGGACCACTTTTAACCAAATCCACCCAACTCAAGTTGGTTGTAGGCTTAATTTCACAAACACCCCATTCTCTCTCCAGTAAAAAAAAAAACCTAGTTGATTTGTGAATGCGCATAGTTAATTATATTGATTTCCAATGGTTCTGGCACCGTTCTGTCATGAACTACATAACTAAGCTCAAAATATAGATTTTATCATACTGATGTAGGTTACAGTCTACAACACCATAGCAATACATTCCAACGAATCGTATAAATTGGGGGGAATTCTGAAGGTTTGCTTGGTTTCACTAATTTGCAGCTTTAGAAAAGCGACCCAAATCCAGCTTTAGACGATTTTTTTTTTTTTTTTTTTTGCTGAGAAAGCAAATAAGCTAAAAATGCGAAGATATAATGAACTCCCGACTTTTTCAAGGACAACTTCTTAAGCTAAATGTAGGAGAAATAACACGGATAATACAAAATACCTATTGCGGATTACACAAATATAATGAAGAGAACTAAGAGACGTGATGACCGTAGAGCTATGTCAGATGCTAGTGTTCGTCTCGATAAAAAAAAAAAATCCATTTGAATTATTAATTTTGTCCTTGTTAAAAAAATTTCACATTTTGGCGTACTTAGATTGCCAATATGCGAATTCTTACTATGATGACTTCGACTTTCTGTGGCTCTTCTGCGCTTTTTGACTTGGAAGTTTCATTTGCATATTTATTTTTATACCCATGCAGCTGCATATTCGGGTCATATTTGATTAAATTTTCCTGGTACAATACGTAGCTTTATTTTTTTTTACTGGAGAGAGAAAATAGAAGGTATATAGGGGGGTTTTGTGAAATTAAGCCTACAACTAACTTGGGTTGGGTGGGTTTGGTTAAAAGTGGTCCCATCATCCCTTCTTAGCGAATAGGGGAGAGGGTATTGATCACCCTACTTTTAGGGAGGGTGAACAAAATTGCACTCGAATTTTTGTGGGTACAAAAGTATTTGCAATCTTTCGTAATATTTAATTTCACAGAGAGCATAAAAAAGCTAAGCTACGTAAACTATAAATTGGTGTGGTTTTGACAAGCTATTTTCGCTATAATTGTTGTACATGCTCAAAGCTATATATGTAGGTCCAATTAACTTTGTGTCCGTTTGATGCAAGGGAACAAAAAAAACTCATTGGTATTTTTTGGGACCTCATGTATCGAGTTGACAAAAAATATAGTATAATTTTTTTTTTCAGTCTTGTATTCAATGCACGCTAGCGTTGTTCTCATTCTATGCAGGGGAATGCATATATCTACTATTAAGAATTACAAATTTGCAGCGTGAATAAAATAAATTCAAATTAATATGCAACATTGAAAAATGTAAAATAGGAGTAAACAAACTTAATTAAGAAGTACTCCCTCCGTGCCAAATTGTTTGTCCGTTCTGCAAAACGAGGACTTAAAAACAACACGTTCAAGAAGAAATTAGTAATTTTTTAATAATTTACTAGATATCAACGAGTACTTTTAATTTTTAAAAAAAAATTCTTTCAAAAAACTTATTATTTTTAGGTTCTCATTTTGTGGACCAACAAATATTATGGAACGCAAATATTATGGAACGCAGGGTAATATATGTTTATTTTTTTAATCTAGTAAAACTTAACTCCCATCTCTCTCTCTCTCTCTCTCTCTCTCTCTCTCTCTCTCTCTCTCTCTCTCTCTCCATATTCACACCCCCTCCGTCGTTCTCTCTCTTCTCTCTGTCTCTCACCCCCATGTTTTGATCTCCTCTCTCTCTCTTTCTCTCTCACGTCTCACAATTTGTATTAAGTAAAATATAAAAAATCTTGAAAATTAGGATGGGGGTTTTGAAGAATTGAGAGAAACAAATACATTTGTACAGGCTATAGCGTTGAGCCCATTCGATGCACGAGACAAAATGAAAAATGTTTGCATCAGTATTTTTTTCGCTCCCGTACATTTTCAGGTTCAGGTACAATGCATACTAAAATAAGGGTGAAAATGAAAGAGATATTATCAACGAACAACATCAATCCCATGACTTTTACAAATTGTCACTCCCTAATTTTTCCAAACAAAAAGTTAAAGGAACAAATTAATAAAAGAAAAAGAAAGTAGAATGAACATTCTAAGGGCACTGGATCATTTGTTTCCGGGGACCCAACGTTTTCTCTCTTTACCGCATTCCTCTCTCTCTCTCTATCTCTCCACCTCCCACGTATGCCCTTTTCTCGCAATTTCAAGAGGAATTTTTATTTTTTTTTATAAGATTAAGGTTTTTTTTTTTTTTTGGAGGTTTGGTTAAGGCAAATTACATTTAGGCCATTTCCATAAGGTATGTACTAGCATTGTGCCCATTCAATACCACGGGGCCAAAAACTCACATTGATATTTTTTTTCAACCCTCATGTATCGAACGGGCGTAGAACTATTTGATAAAAAAGATAGTTGACCTCCGTCCTGAATTTCTTGCCCATTTACGTGTATACTTTTCATTTTTCAATTGCTTTATATTTCAATCTATTATGTTTTTTTACAATTTTGAAAACTTTGTTTAATAGTAATCATCGAGAACTTTATATCAAACATTCTACATTGGAAAATATTAAAATACTATATAACATTCTGGACAACAAATGGAAAATATAATGGAAAAATAACATTTAATTTGAGTTTTTGGACAACAAATGTTTTAGCGGGCACAACTCTAGTTGATAAAAAATACATTTAATTTGTTTTTTTCGGCCTCGTGTTGAAGCGGGCACAACTTAGTTGATAAAAATACTTATTTAAAGATTGAAACCATGAATCAAACGGGCACAAATTAATATCTTATTTAAAGATTGAAACCATTTGAAAAAAGCATATACACATTCAAATATTCCTACAATGATTGTCTTCTCTCTCTCTCTCTCTCTCTCTCTCTCTCTCTCTCTCTCTCTCTCTCTCTCTCTCTCTCTCTCTCTCTCTCTCTCTCTCTCTCTCTCTCTCTCTCTCTCTCTCTCTCTCCACGAGACGACTACAAGAAAATGGGCCATTCCTGACATTTTCTTTTCCGGCATTAATAGTAATGCTGGAAAAAGTATTTTCCCCGACGGTTTTTCCAATATCGCCGGAAAAAATTAAATTTTCAAAAATTCTTTATTGTATACTATAAATATTTTTGTATGTCCATTGTGAAACAAACATGTGCTAGTATAGTTTGTAGCACGTGTGCGCGAGAGGACCATTATCATGAGTTCGAGTCCCGGGACAAACAATTTTTCCCGCCACGTGGGTGCCATGCCAGTGCCAGGTGGCTACCAGTAGGCGCCACGTGGGATTTCCCCCCCTTATAAAGCAATAGGCTTTTTCGGCATTTGTGAAATGCCACAAATAGTGTCGAGTATTGTTAGCATTTGTGAGGACTTTTTCCGGCATTTGTTAGTAACTTAGTATTAACGATACTCGTATAGGCCGCATATGTAATAAATGCCGGTAATGCTTTACAAACTCCTGTAATACCCTTTTCCGGCATTTTTAGTGGTATTTCCAGCATTTGTTATGGCGAAATTTGTCGTAGTGACGTTTTGCTCTCAATTTTCATAAATCAAATGAGGTATGGAGAAAGAAATGAGGATAATGATTGGAAATATGAGATAATGATTAGAGAGAGATAGAGAGAAATGAGAATAATAATTAAAAAGTGTATTGAAATGTGTGAAAAGTGTATAGGAATATGTGAAAGTATATATAGAAAAGTATGAAAAGTGTGTAGGGATGTGTGTTTATTTTGTCTTTACGTATGCTTATGGGTTGACAATAGAAGAAAAATTCTAATTAAAAATAGGGGTAATAATTTGATAGAAATATGAGTAATGATTGATTAATAATTGAAAAAACTGGTTTAAAAACCTAAAACAAACAATGTCCAAATTCTAAAAAATTAGGATTTAAGGGTTTTGGAGGCTTTCTCAAGCAAAACACATTTGTATAGGGTATCCATAGTTTTTTCCAACCGGTTATGATAAGAGCCAAAAAAAAATTACTCCTGCATATTTATTTGACTCGGAGTACACGTACGTAGTAATGATTGAGTAATACAATTGAAAAAACTGGTTTAAAAACCTAAAACGAACAATGTCCAAATTCTAGAAAATTAGGATTTAAGGGTTTTGGAGGCTTTTTCAAGCAAAACACATTTGTATAGGGTATCCATAGTTTTTTCCAGCCGGTTATGATAAGAGCCAAAAAAAAATTACTCCTGCATATTTATTTGACTCGGAATACACTTACGTAGTGCTTCGGATCACTCAAACACTACATATTTAATGTGCTGTATTAGATTGTTCGGGAGCAGCACATTGCTGTACGTGTTCCCTGAAAAAATTGGACCTCCAAAACTGTAGACGGGTCCGAAAACGGTAAATGGATTTGGTATGCTTATTTCCGGTTCGGGAGCAAAGAAATGACCGAATGATGTGTGAGACTCCCAATAATTGCGTACCCTGCTGCTGCTGCTGGCCTGCTGCTGTATTTATCTTTAAAGTCTCGAGCCCTGTGCTTGTCTCCCAGCCTGGGTTGACTCTTTCCTGATACTACAAATCCACATATACGTATCCACTTGGACAGAAAGCTTCGAAGGGGTAGAGAATTGAAATGCGTTTCTCTGGCCTATCCAAAAAAGTTACCACGAAAAAGTCTCTAACAGTAAAATTACTGTAGTTGTTTTGATTTATTTTGATGTTTTTAAACCACTAATTTCACTTTTGGAGATATTTGCTAGATAGAGTAATATTTTAGGGTAATTAGCATTTTGTGCATGAATTTGGTTCTCACATTTCTACAGTGTGAAAGTGTGAACCAACGGAATTCATAGCCCATGGGACTCAACAAGGCAACAATTTCTATTGTTAACTACTTTTGATTGCGAAAACAAACGCTGTAAAATTGCACAAAAATGAGTGCTACTACATAGTGCAAAAAATTGAGCAACTTTGCTTTTTCCTTTTTCATCAACAATTGAGAAATTTCCCCCCTTCCTTTTTCATCGACTGGTCCTCTAGGAGATTTAGGCCCGTTCTCCCTAATTTTTTTTGTAATAATTCGAAAACTTCAATGGAAATTATTGATAATTTTACTTTGCAATATCAATTATTTATCTCTATTTACTTATAATTACGCTTAGAATCCTAATAAATAAACTTACACTTAGGACTGTACCATGGGATTTCGACTTGCGCTGACTCTCGCACAGGAATGGAATCTCATTCACGTTGTGATAGAAGGTGATGCCAAACAGGTGGTTCAAGCTATTAACGGCAAAACTTCTTATGCTGATTGCGATTCTGTTTTTATGGATTGTACCAAACTTGCGTCTAATTTTTCTTCTTGCGTTTTTACTCATGTGAAGCGTGACTACAACAGGATCACCCATTTGTTGGCAAAACGTTCCATGTTGGTTGTTAGGCTAGAAAGTTGGTGGGAGGTTGTTCCCTCGTGACTCTCTGTCCTAGCACTTGAGGATTCTCAGGCTGTTGGCCTTTCCATTAGTAAGTAGTAAAATTCTTTCTTCTCAAGTTTAAAAAAATAAGACCGTAACTAATTAAATTACTATCTGTAGAGACCTGTAAATTTTAATCATTTAAAAAAAAAGTTGGGAAATTGTGAGGAATTGAAATTAGAGTAAATCGGGCCAATTTGATGGTAGTATATGCTTGGGGTTATTTTTGAAATGCATTTGAAACTTAGGGGGTGTAAGTGCATAAAAGGGGGTGTATATACAAGTTATATGGCTGATTTTTTTTTAACATAACACCTCTCTCTCTCTCAAAAAAAAAAAAAAAACCACCGGTGTTCTCTCCCTCTTGCTCCTCTCCAAAATTCTTCTACCTCCACCTCAAATCCCACTTCAAATCCCAAACTCCTTCAAGATCCTTGCTCACACAAGCCTCCTACGTGTCTTTGGAAGCTTGGGTTGCATCTTTTTCGCTCCGGAAGCTCATATTTCGGTTGGGGTAGCAAGGAGAAGCTAGGGTTCTACTCTCACTTTGATTCCAAGCTTCTATACATTGAGGTAGGGGAATTTCTACCATTACTAAGTGTTTTGAAGTGTGTGATGTGTAGATTATGCTCATCTTTGATCAATCCCTCTTATGTTCTTGAAAAACCCATTTTTTTTAGTTCCATGGATTTGATTGGAGGTTGATTAATGCTTGTTGTTCTTGTCCTATGCAAACTGGTTGTTGCAATACCCTCTTGTAGCTTGTGGTGTTGATTTTTTTATCATAAACATGTTTGGTTTGGAGCCCATTACAATCCCCTTGCTTTGCTGTCAAAAAAATCTGCTCGAAATTGCCTCTGGATCGATCCACTTTTGAGCTGGATCGATCCAAAACCTTCTGATGGTGTTTTAAATCACAGTGGATCGATCCACTCTTGTTCTGGATCGATCCACTCCCACAGTGGATCGATCCACTCATCACCTGGATCGATCCACAACCTTCTGTCTTGCTCCGGACCAAAGTGGATCGATCCACTCTTGTTCTGGATCGATCCACTCCCACAATGGATCAATCCACTCCCCCCTTCACCTCACCAAAACTTATTTTTGTCGATTTCGGTCGCTTGTTCGTGTTAATATTTGGCATAATCATCTCTTATAACTCAAAACTCGTTGAATAACTTGTCCCTAACCTATCCTTGCGTGATTGGTGACTTGGGTTGATTTTTAATGCGACACCCACGTGACTTTACACTTGTTACGTGCGAATTAGGCGACTTTGACGAAATGCGTGAACTTGAATGACGAACCGAGGTTGGGAGTGACATGATGACACTTGTGCAAAACCAATGAACGTGAACTGAAATGAGAACTTGAAACTTGTGATACGGGGCCGAAAGGTAGCCCGGAATGATACTCGGGCCGTCCTATGGACGTGTCGCGAGAAATTATGCCTTGGCTAAGGGGAAGATTATACGGGGTCGAAAGATAGCCCGGAATGATACTCGGGCCGTCCTATGGACGTGTCGCGAGGAATTTCTAAAGATCTAATTTAAACAAATGGTTGACATGGCACACCAAACGAATTGGACACTTACGAGAGAGAACATGTGTCGGGTACGCATTGGACACACTTGGGTGATAACAAGGGATTTATAAACTTATGTGTGTCTCATAGGACTCCCTTAAACTCTTGGCTATCTTATTTAGCTTTCATCCTCATGTCTCATCTCGCATCTACATTTCATTGTGTTTAGTTTTGGTAGACGTTTCTTTACTAGGCTAGTGAGCTCAACCTATCATTTTTCAGGTACCCAGTACGGAGCATGACTTGGATGTGCATGAAGTGAATGCATACATCTTTTGAAAGCTTAAAGAGGAGTTACCTCATCATCTTGAGTTTATAATTTTGAAGAGATGATTTTGTAACTTATTCATATTAAATCTTTTGACTTGGATCTGTAATAACTTTAAGACTTGTGTATTTTAGTTTGGGGAATGGGTAACCATAGACTATTGTACCCTTTGATGTTGATTTTGATTACTAAACTTGGAATTTGACGTGGCCCGTGGACTTGTTGACCGTCCACGTGGAATTTCTTATTGTATTATTCCTTGAATTTCGAGGGCATGACACTATCAAATCCTCTCTCTCTCTCTCTCTCTCTCTCTCTCTCTCTCTCAAGGACGGAGTCATGATTTAACTTAGTGGTGGCGAAAATCTATACTAAAGCAAATGAAAAGATGGACTATGATATGAATATTGGTTGACTTAAGATAAAAAAATCAACATATCATACTCAAATTTATAATAAGTGATGCTTGTCATTTGCAAATATCACAAACCGTGGATGTCGCTCAACACACTGTTTTCTTTCTCTCGGTTTGCTATTTTGTTTCTTCCCTTTTATGTTGTTCTAACGCCTCAATACAAACATGGTTTGAATACAAAACTAAGTTTGAAGGTTTTTTTTTTTTTTTTTAATTTAAACCTCAAGTTTCGTAATACTTCACTTGGCCCATTAAAGTTGGTTTTGGACCTTTTTTTTTAGCTTCCTTTATTAAAACAAAAAGTAGAGGACTAAAGATTTTCTATATAATGAAAAAATCTTATGGTGGTGGGACTATCTAATTTGGGGATAAATTTTTTATTTTAATGTAGCAATTGCATTTCTTATATTCTTTGTAGTAGTGATTACTGCCACTTGTCCCCCCTTGGCTCCATCCTTGTCTCTCCTCAATCCCATCACCACTCATCACCACCCTTATCCTTTCCTTATCCAAACACCATCACTTCAACCATCCATCATTACATTCATATCTCCGCTCCCAACACCATCATAACACCACCTCACCTTTGTCACGCCCTCAAAATTTTAACATAAATAAATAACAATATTCATAGATAAGTCAACACATTCCTTAGTTTAAGTCCAAGTTTCCTCTCAAGTCAAGGTCGAACATACATATAAGTCAACCGGGTACCCGCATCCCATAAGATAAATACATAAGTTTAAATACATTGATCAAGTCAAAAGATGAAATAAAGTAAGATAAATACATAAGTTTAAAGTTATAACATTGATCGAGTCAAAAGATGAAATAAAGTAATAGAGTTACATAATTATCTCCAAAAATAAGTTCATGAGAAAAATAGACAACTCGTCATGCATGCTCTCCAAATCCATATGGAAACACCTCACACAATCATATCATACTCCATGCGGAGTACCTGAAATTGTTAGGGTGAACCCACTAGTCTAGTAGAGAAACTTTGACCAAAACTACATGCAAGTGAAATGAATGTGCAAGACAGAAAGTGAGGACGGAAATCACACAACAATATATATAACTAAGAAGCAATCATTGAAGTAAATTATACACTCTTAAGTTCCTAGATTCTCATTCTATCAACTCGTTGTACTCGATACGTACCCAACTCCTCTTTCGTGTCAAACACACAATTCGTCATGGAATCAATTTATTGTCATTATAAGTTTTAGAAATTCCTAGCGATTCACTTGGAAGTGGTCCTAGTATCCTTTCGGGCATCGCAAGACCCCGTGTATTCTTCCCCTTGGCCAAGGCATATTCCTAGCGACACATCCATTGGATGGCCCCATTATCCTTTCGGGTGTTGAGTGACCCCGTGTCCATCATTTCAATTAGTCATTCTCAATTAAACGTTCATCTAAATCCATTTATGAGTCATTTCATAACACACACACACCCCAAGTTACCACTCAAATGATGTCACGTGTCCATTACCTGACATAAGAGCATATCTATGGTTCGTGTTAGATATCGTGTCCTTATTAGATCAACAATAACCAATCGAAAGTATCACCTTCACCCACCCAATGTTATATAGGCTTTAAAGTGTTTCTGGAATGAGATCTCATGTTTAAGGAGTGAATATGCGTTCGAGGAACAAAAAATTACCAATGAATGATCACAAACAAAAATTAACATACGGGGACCAATTTGTGAAAATTGCCCGAGCGATCGTGGGGACCTGTCCGAGCGGGTTTTCTAGCAAACCCAAACAACAACAGTTTCAAAAGAAGATTTTCAAGGATGTTCATCTAGGCTTCAATTCAAATGTATCCAAGGTCAAATATTAACTTATAAAGCAATAAGGTGAGGGTATAACAGCTAATTCATGAAAGAGATCAACAATAAGCATAGATCAAGATGTTATCAAATAAATGTGACTCGAAAAATGGGTTTTCAAGTGGCCTTCAACAAATCAAGAGGAATTGATTCACTAGGAGAGTAATACACAACAAATCATCCAAATACACTTAGTATTAGTAGAAATCTCCCTACCTTAAGGTGTGTGAGCTCTTAATCAAGTGTTGAATCAAACCCTATCTTTTCCAAGAGAGATCCCAACCGAAATTGACCCCCTCCAAGCTTCAACACCGAACTTCCAAGCTCCAAAGGTGGAATAACAAAGGGTTTTGAATGAATCTTCAAGGGTTTGAGTGCATTGGTGAAGGATTTGTGGAGGAGAAAGAAGAAAATTGGGAGGGATGAGAAGAGAGAATGAGCCGGCTGTAGAGGGGAAGAGGAAAATAAGATTTTGTCTCTCACAAACTTATATAGGCCAAACACAATAGAAACCCCTATTAATTGTCATGAGTTACCATTAAGTCCCAATTATTCAATTCTTCCACATTAACGCCCAACCTACCACTCCCAAGACATTTTTAATAAAACCCCAATATAATTGTTGTGTTTTTTAGTGAAATTACGGGTCCTTACAACCTTTATCTCTTCCATATCTTCACCCATCACACCAGCATCAAACACCTCACCAACTTATCTCTCTCTCTCTCTCTCTCTCTCTCTCTCTCTCTCTCTCTCTCTCTCTCTCTCTCTCCATGCTATACCCAATCAAATCACCCTAACCCTCCATCAATACCCATCAAATCATCTAGACACCATCACACCTACCTTACACCATATCTTCCCAAATCCGACTGCCACCTTATCCCTGCCCTAGGAGTATCCTATCTCACCTTATAACCTCATCTCTTCCACTATCATGCACCTATCAACTTCACCCATCAAATCCGACCTTTCTTTCCACCTTTCCCTCCCATTTGCTCCCTCCAATCCCTATAAACCCCCTTCGTGTTCTCCCTCTCCTCACCATATGCAAACACACTCATACACCCACAAAATCAACAAGAAGAAGAGAGGAAGAGTAGAGAAATTATAGACATAGTGTAAATAGAAAAAGTGGATTTTGCACTAAAGCTCAACCACTCAGCAAACCAACTTACACACATCCTCAAACACTCTATAGGATCACAAAACAACCATTCATTAGGCCAAATCAAACTGATGAGTTGCCTCCACCGCCGACGCTCTGTTTTTTGCCAAATCTACTTTTTAGCCCATTTCATAAAAAAAGATGTAGTGTAAACTCTCTCTCACCCTCCCTAAGTATTTTAGAGACCCTAGATGATGTTTTTGAACCTTTGAAATCGAAAGAAACAAACCCATGCATCAAAACGAGCGTGATCCGAGCATACTTTGTTTTTCTCGGGAAATCGTGTCCGATCAAGAATCATGTCCATCGGATGATCGGGGCAACTTGCTCTTGATTCATTTTTAAGTTCTGCTATTACACTTACCCCCATATATTATATGTTGTTACAATTTTGACCCCAAATAATGCTTCTATTGTGTATTTGACCCCGATTTCGATTATTTAGTACTCCCTCCGTTACATATTGTTTGCCCCCTATGGGAGTGCGTGCATTTTGCACACAAAATAACGTGTTTATGAGAACTTTTTTCGAAAAAGTATTACACCAATTTTTTCTTCTCAATGAGATCTTTAAATTGGTGTAAAGTTTGTTGGAAAAAAATTAATACTTGTACATCATTTTTTGTGTGCAAAATGCATGTACTCCCATAGGGGGCAAACAATATGGAACGGAGGGAGTAAAAATTAGTTTATAGATGTAAAATTAGAATCATAATGTCTTTTTAAGAATTATTGAGGTCATTAATTATTATTATAACTTAATATTAAAAGGAAAAAAGATTAATAAATTGAACAAACTACACTAATAATGTAATTTAAAAAGTATTAAGGAACTTTATATTATTATGGCTATTAGTCCTTGAAATTACTAAAACACCCTCCATCATAATAAATTACTACCATTTACCCTTTAAAATTTGTTAAGATTTAAACAATTTACTCCCTACATACCATTTTGAGTGTCCTCTGCGGGGAATAGAGCTTTTTAAGAAGTCAAAATTATTGCTTTAGATTTCTAAAATTAACCTTCAAAACTGTGAAGTTAGTTAAATATATTTAAATTGTTTGTAACTTTTAATATGGAACTCAAAATGTATGTAATATGAATATTGGTTGATAGATATCAATTAGTTGTACTATAAGGCCCTTTACTATAATTTTTTTAAAATTCATGAAAAACGGTATAAATTAAAAGATAATGGACAAATCAATTGGGATGGGAATAATAACTTTTAAGGGTAAAACTGAAAGTATGACATGCTTTGACGAATGTTTTTTAAAAGGAAATATTTATTTTGGCATGTTCTAAAATAGAAAGAATTTTTTTAAATTGGGACAGAGGGAGTAGTACTATCCAATTGGAGTGGAACAATAAACAAACAACTCGAATTATGTGTGGATCAAGGAGAAAATTTTGGGTATGGGTAGGGTAGATTCACGTGGTGCCCAACACCATATCCGAGCTGTCCAAACATGTTTTGAACGACTCAGATCCATGGTGGCATTTTTGTAAATTTTGGGGCCAAATTTACCCTCACAGATCTGGGATGTCCAAAATATGTTTGGACGGCTCGGATGTAGTGCTGGGCACCACGTGGATCTACCCTACCTGTGGACGGTCGACCTCCACGCATGGTTGAATGATTGATTTGAAAATAGAGTCGCCACCCGGGTTTTTATTTGGAAAATGGATTTAATACCCGAGAAACCGTTTTGAAAAGGATTTGAAAATTGATATAATTCTCGCGGTTGAAAATAAGTTTGAAAACCAGAGATTCGTTTTGGATTCGGGAGCCAGGTTACGAACGGGGAAGGGTTTTAATGCACCCCGTTCGCCCGATTAAAATCGGTCTTTACTAAACATTTGTGGGATTTTTAGAAATTACTTTAATGCCAAACTTTATTCAAATAAACAATTTATCAAGCAAAGCAGATGATAATAATGAAAATAAGCAAGCAACATGCAAATTATAGCAAATAAACGATAATCAGGGGTTTGAACTGTTTATACAAGAAATTGATTTGAAATTTCAGATTTTTACAAAAGAGTGCCGTACGGCACACTTTTGTGTACCGTGCGGTACAGAAGGAGTGTCGTGCGGCACTGTTGGCTGCACAAACAGTTTGATATTGGATTTTTCGAGAAGAATGAAATGGAGGCACATTCAAGGCATGAAAACTTGATCAAAATTAATTACTTTGAACTGGAAAATGATATGTTTGAATAGAAATTGTTCCTCCTCATTAGATTGCTCCATACGATGCGTAAAGTTCACCGTATGACGCAACCGGGAGATTTATAAGCAAAACGGTTTTTACTATAACATGGGCGTACCGAATGTGGAGATGATATAGAAGATCATCCCACACTCAGCACCCCTCCCCTTAGGGTACCAAAGCTAAGAAGTTTGGCGAAACGGGATTATACCTCCGGCTTGAACCTCTCGGATTGAAACGCTTCTAGAGCCTTCTGACCGCGGCTTGGACCTCCTTTGGACTTGCTTTCTGTGTGACAATGGAAGCCTCTGTGCTTGAACCGATCGGACTGAGTATTGATCAATTTGGTTTTGAACCGAAAAACAGGTAAATGGGTTTTTCGGGTTTTTGGATTGAGTTTAGAACGTGACTACGGGTTTAGGATTGTTTTCTGGAAATGGAGAAGGGTAGTAGGAATGGATGAGTTATGAAATGGTAGAAATTTGCAGAGGTTGAGAGAGAGGATGCCTTTTCAAGGATTTTTGGGATGGGTTTTTCTCTCGATTTTTTCTCATTTTTTCCCTCTTCTTCCTCCAACTGATGGGCATATATATAGGGGAGGAATTGAGCTTGGCCACCAAGTAAACTTGGTGTGCACTCCAAATTTGTGGGCTGCACGAAATCATGATGAAGGAGGAGAGGAAATGTCAACAAAAGGAGCTGCTGGAGCTGCAGAAAGTCGGTTTACGCATGATAGTGCCGTACACACGCCTGCTCGGCACACAAATCATCACACGGTACACCAACCAACCCGTCGCACGGCACTCCTGACCGCCAAAATTCAAAAAGCTGCCGTGCGTGATTGTTGAAGCTTCGTGCGTGAGAGATGAGTGTCGTGCGGCACTATTGACTTTGTTGACTTGAAGAATTTCAATCCGAGAGGCTTTCCGAGCGTTTCTTTTCATCATCGGGGATAAAAATGTACACAAACGTCTCATTTTTTTGGGGTGTCTACAGTTGCCCCTCTTTGACGAGGCTTACAATCATTGTGTGACGGAAGTCGCGTCAAAGACAGAAGACACCCCTCGATGTGGACGTCCTCGTACGAAAGTAGCTAAACATGATGCATGCGGTCACGCTCGTGAGAGCTGCCTACGTACCCCGTTGTAGGGATCAAACCAGCGTAGTTCATCAGGGCTTAATGCAGAACAATAAATCATGCGAATACAAGAGTTGATAGAAAACATACCTTGATTGTTTTGCGAGAATTGTCACTCCGTTTTTCAACAAGGGAAAAACGAATGATGTGCTGTGAACGCAACCGGCGAGATAGAAACCAGTTGGTGCTGGGAAAACCGTTGTTAATGCCGTTGAGGACTTATAGAACCAGTCGGTGCTTGAGATAATTGTTGTTAATGCCGGAGAGGACTTACGAAACCATTCTGTGATGAGATAACCGTTGTTGATGCCGGAGAGGACTTACGAAACCATTGATTGAGAAAACTGTTGTTAATGCCGCTGAGGACTTATGAAGCCATTGGTGCTGAGAAAACCGTCGTTAATGCCGGAGAGGACTTACGAAACCATTGATTGAGAAAACTGTTGTTAATGCCGCTGAGGACTTATGAAGCCATTGGTGCTGAGAAAACCGTCGTTAATGCCGGAGAGGGCTTATAAAACCATTTGGTGTTTGAGAAAACCTTTGTTAATGCCGGAGAGGACTTACGAAAACATTGTTGGTGTTTTAATGAGGGAATAAACAAGTGACGTGCTATGAATGCAACTAGTGAGGTTCTGTGAATGCGGGGGATCAGTGAGGCCTTTAAGAAGTGATTAGTGCGAGACCAAGGAGGTCCCCAAGATGGTTTAAGCGAGACCAGCGAGGTCCCCAGAAAGGTTTGAGCGAGACCAGCGAGGTCCCCAAAAAGGTTTCTAGAGCGAGACCAGCGAGGTCCCCAAAAAGGTTTTAGAGCGAGACCAGCGAGGTCCCCAGAAAGGTTTTAGAGCGAGACCAGCGAGGTCCCCAGAAAGGTTTTAGAGCGAGACCAGCGAGGTCCCCAGAAAGGTTTCTAGAGCGAGACCAGCGAGGTCCCCAAAAAGGTTTTAGAGCGAGACCAGCGAGGTCCCCAAAAAGGTTTAAGCGAGGTCCCCAGAAAGGTTTAAGCGAGACCAGCGAGGTCCCCAAAAAGGTTTTAGAGCGAGACCAGCGAGGTCCCCAAAAAGGTTTTAGAGCGAGACCATCGAGGTCCCCAAAAAGGTTTAAGCGAGACCGGCGAGGTCCCGAAAAGTTTAAGCGAGACTTAGCGAGGTCCCTTAAAGGTTTTAGAGCGAGACCTATGAGGTCCCCAAAAAGGTTTTAGAGCGAGACCAGCGAGGTCCCCAAAAAGGTTTAAGCGAGACCAGCGAGGTCCCCAGAAAGGTTTAAGCGAGACCAGCGAGGTCCCCAAAAAGGTTTTAGAGCGAGACCAACGAGGTCCCCAAAAAGGTTTAAGCGAGACCAGCGAGGTCCCCAAAAAGGTTTAAGCGAGACCAGCGAGGTCCCCAAAAAGGTTTTTAGAGCGAGACCAGCGAGGTCCCCAAAAAGGTTTAAGAGCGAGACTAGCGAGGTCCCCAAAAAGGTTTATGGGAGACCAGCGAGGTCTCGTGAAGAATTGAGTGGTTTGATTGACTTGAGTTGTTGAAATTGAGTTTAGAGATTGGATTGAAAATTTTGTTTCAGAAGGCAAATTTATTTGAGAAACTGACCTTAAAATTGATTTGATTGAAAAGTTGTCCCTGGAGGACAATTGATTGAAAAACTGTTCCAAAGAATGCTTGACTAAAAGACTGACCCAAAGGATAGTTGATTGAAAAACTGACCATTTCTAGTCTTGAAATCGAATTGATTGATTTTGAGGCGACCATTTCTGGTCTTGAAATTTATTGAAGTTGATTGAAAAATTGATTGAACTTGATTGAAAAATTGAAAGACTATCGGTGAGGACAGTGTATTGAAAAACATTGTTTGAAAAATCGCAACGAGTGACGGTTGATTGAAAAACGTTGATTGAAAAACCGCAACGAGAGACGGTTGATTGAAAAACATTGATTGAAAAAAACCGCAACTGGGTACGGTGATTGAAAAACATTGAATGAAAAACCGCAATTGGGTACGGTGATTGAAAAACTTTGATTGAAAAACCGCAACTGGGTACGGTGATTGAAAAACTTTGATTGAAAAACCGCAACTGGGTACGGTGATTGAAAAATGTTTGATTGAAAGCACATCTTGAGGGGTGGTTGATTGAAGAGATGTCTCAAGGGACGCTTAATTGAAAACATGTCCCGAAGGACGAGCGGTTGATTGAAAATATGTCCCGAATGACGGTTAGCTGAAAACATGCTCTGAGTGACAATTGATTGAAAACATGTCCCGCAAGACGTACAGTTGATTGAAAACATTTCCTGAAGGTCAGTTGATTGAAAATATGTCCCGAGGGACGGTGGAGTAAAAAACTATCTCGTAGGACAATTGATTGAAAAACTATCCCAAAGGACGATGGAATGAAAAACTATCCCGAAGGATGATTGGTTGAAAAATTGTCTCGAAGGACGATTAATTGGAAAACTATCCCGGAAGGATGATTGAGAAAAACTTGTCCCGAAGGACGATTGATTGAAAAATTGTTCATGAGGACTCTTGTGTAAGACTCAGGTTTTCACATTTGATGACACAATCACAACATTCATTTTTTAGAAAGTAGGCGGCGCAAGATGTCTCTTTTTGCTTTACTATCTTTCCTTCTGGACAGGGTCTGGATTTGTAGTTACACTTGATCAGTGAGCTTGAGCTTTCAGGCTTTAGGTTGAGGTTTGACCTTTTTGGGCTTTCCTGCCCCAGTCTTGAATTCTGTTGTATGTGCTTCTCCCAGTAGATGGCATTGAGCTAAAATGCCTCAGTCTTGGACAAATGTGCCCCAATAGATGACAAACTTTCAACTCTGAACCCATTGACTTGTCTTATCCAAACATAGGCTCCTCCATGCATTGAAACCGTCTTTCACGAGTTTGAGAATATCAAGACCACCAAGGGTTGACTGGACAAAAGACCTTGTATGAATTTGGACAAGGCCTCAGATGATACAAATGTCTTTACAAAGATGCCCCCTGGTTTGGGCGGAGATGACATACTCATGAATTTGATAGACGCGGGTTATTGTATTACTAGATCGACCTTGTGACAAAGGAATGGACTCTGATAAGACCATGTTGACCTGATGACGAACTCGAGAATTTGGGAAATGGTAGAATGTGCCCCACAACTGATGTTTGAAATTGTCATGAACTTGAGTCTTTTGGTTTTGAAATTGTTTCACTCCATCAAATGATGTTCATTTAAATCGATTGTTTTATCAAAACACAAGATTTCTTAGTGTGAACCTTTGCCGTCGGGATGCTGATTCATTGATTTTCCATTGAGGTGCCCCAGTTTGGACTTTTGCTTCTGGTGGATGTTGGTGTTGTCCAATGCTTTGACTTTTGATCTTCAAGGGAAATGATACTGTTCCCATTTGGATTTTCACTATCAAGTCGTGCTTTTCAATCTGAAAGTACTTTATTCAGGTTATAACGGGGCCAAGGCTTTGGGCTTGACAAAGAAAGGATAAAAGGCTCAAAACAAATTTCATTCTTCTTGGGTTTTAGAGCTAGCAGCTATCTTGAACTCTTTTTGTGTGCCCTTTCAATGTTTTCCTTTGTGCCCCATTTTGACTTTTGATGGACACTTTCTTTCTTTCTTCCTTTTCAATGCTTAACATTTGGTTATGCCTATGAAAATGGCATTTTTCATTCTGACGTGCCACTGGCAACTATGCATTTGGTACTTTTGAAAATCCGGCATTTCTCTAGCGATCATGTGCTCGGTACTTTCATCTTGACATCTTGTTGATGGTCATACATTTGGCACTTTCGTTTCTCTTAATTCATCCCAGTGTGGGGGATAGCTGCCTAGCTGGGTTCTTTTTCAAAGAAAATGATTCAGGCTCAAAAGGGCTATCAAGGGATATATTTATCTGGGGAATAAAAGCAAAGAATGCCTTTCTTCATTTTGAATTGCACAACTTGATAGAAAGAATCTGTACATGCTCTAACTTTTGCCTGAATCGTGCTTCAAAGTTTTGATCCAGCGAGCTTTGCCTTAACTTTTTCCTAGGCCGCCCTTTCGGGTTTTCGACCTAGCAGGCTTCATTTTTTTTTTGTGGTCAAAGCATTGCTTCTTGATGACGTTGGAGAATTGCGTCTGGAACTCCTCCTTCTCGTGAGAGCTGGGGGTTCAATAAAAAAATCATTCTGTGTTTTGAAGTGATTTATCATGAATTTCAAAAGATGGTGGAAAATGATTTCAAGATGAGGGATTATCACAAAAACCCAAGTTTATGATGACAATTTCAACACAACAGCGTGACATTGATTTTTGATAGTTGCGACCGAACCACTGAGGGTTGCCTACGTATCCCTTTGTGCAAGGAATCAGGTCATGCGTAGTTCGGGACCACAATGCTGACTCTATGTTTTGGTTTTTGTTCTTTTCTTGACAATAACAAGATATTACGGACTCAAACTTGAAGACATACATCAAAATAGAAATAGCAATACAAACTGACTCAATAACAGAGAAGACTCTGACTCGAAACTTGAAAATTCCCAAGACTTGTGAAAGATTGGTCTATTGCATGGTCCTTGGCGGTTCATTATTCTTTTGCTGGCCTTGACATCAATCAGTAAGCTCCCATGGGTTCAATGTCGAACATGGCAGAGTTGATATGAGGACTAGGACTTGTCTGGGTGTTCGTTTTTGCTGGTGGGGAAATGATGGTTTTGCTGTCGATGAGGTTTTGAATTCGGTGACGAAGGCGATGACACTCATCAGTAGTGTGACCGGGCATTTGATGGAATGCACAAAAGGCATTTGGGTTATGGTAAGATGGAAGCTTCTGAGGTAGAGGGGTTGGAATGAGTGGTTTGATATGGCCGGCTTTGAGGAGCTTCTCATAAATCAAGGACAGAGGCTCTGAGAATTGGGAAAGGGTTCTTTGTGGTTGCTGAGAGTGGTTGGTTTGAGTTTTGACTTCATTGATAGGCATGGCTTGGTTGAAATTTTGGTTTGTGGAGCTGGAAAAGGCTTGGGTATGATCATTTTTGCTGAACAATGTGTGGGTGTTGTCAGGGTACACCTGTTTGGTATTGGGAACAAGTTCCTTTTCCTTAAAAATGCCGGATTGGATTGCCTCCTCAACAGCAAGGCCTGCCTCATAGAAGGTTTTGAAGTCTGCAGTAGCTTGAAATACCACTAGGTGTTTGGCAAAATCCAGCGACAGGTTGCGAGTAATGATTCTCATCTGTTCCTTTTCAGAAGGCCGGTCAATCATTTGAGATGCCTTTCCTCTCCACCTTTTGATAAAGTCAGCAAATGACTCATTTGCCCCCATCTTTGTTGCATCCAATTCCCGAATGGTCATCCATATCCGAGCTGTCCAAACATGTTTTGAACGACTCAGATCCATGGTGGCATTTTTGTAAATTTTGGGGCCAAATTTACCCTCACAGATCTGGGATGTCCAAAATATGTTTGGACGGCTCGGATGTAGTGCTGGGCACCACGTGGATCTACCCTACCTGTGGACGGTCGACCTCCACGCATGGTTGAATGATTGATTTGAAAATAGAGTCGCCACCCGGGTTTTTATTTGGAAAATGGATTTAATACCCGAGAAACCGTTTTGAAAAGGATTTGAAAATTGATATAATTCTCGCGGTTGAAAATAAGTTTGAAAACCAGAGATTCGTTTTGGATTCGGGAGCCAGGTTACGAACGGGGAAGGGTTTTAATGCACCCCGTTCGCCCGATTAAAATCGGTCTTTACTAAACATTTGTGGGATTTTTAGAAATTACTTTAATGCCAAACTTTATTCAAATAAACAATTTATCAAGCAAAGCAGATGATAATAATGAAAATAAGCAAGCAACATGCAAATTATAGCAAATAAACGATAATCAGGGGTTTGAACTGTTTATACAAGAAATTGATTTGAAATTTCAGATTTTTACAAAAGAGTGCCGTACGGCACACTTTTGTGTACCGTGCGGTACAGAAGGAGTGCCGTGCGGCACTGTTGGCTGCACAAACAGTTTGATATTGGATTTTTCGAGAAGAATGAAATGGAGGCACATTCAAGGCATGAAAACTTGATCAAAATTAATTACTTTGAACTGGAAAATGATATGTTTGAATAGAAATTGTTCCTCCTCATTAGATTGCTCCATACGATGCGTAAAGTTCACCGTATGACGCAACCGGGAGATTTATAAGCAAAACGGTTTTTACTATAACATGGGCGTACCGAATGTGGAGATGATATAGAAGATCATCCCACACTCAGCACCCCTCCCCTCAGGGTACCAAAGCTAAGAAGTTTGGCGAAACGGGATTATACCTCCGGCTTGAACCTCTCGGATTGAAACGCTTCTAGAGCCTTCTGACCGCGGCTTGGACCTCCTTTGGACTTGCTTTCTGTGTGACAATGGAAGCCTCTGTGCTTGAACCGATCTGACTGAGTATTGATCAATTTGGTTTTGAACCGAAAAACAGGTAAATGGGTTTTTCGGGTTTTTGGATTGAGTTTAGAACGTGACTACGGGTTTAGGATTGTTTTCTGGAAATGGAGAAGGGTAGTAGGAATGGATGAGTTATGAAATGGTAGAAATTTGCAGAGGTTGAGGAGAGGATTTTTCAAGGATTTTTGGGATGGGTTTTTCTCTGATTTTTTCTCATTTTTTTCCCTCTTCTTCCTCCAACTGATGGGCATATATATAGGGGAGGAATTGAGCTTGGCCACCAAGTAAACTTGGTGTGCACTCCAAATTTGTGGGCTGCACGAAATCATGATGAAGGAGGAGAGGAAATGTCAACAAAAGGAGCTGCTGGAGCTGCAGAAAGTCGGTTTACGCATGACAGTGCCGTACGGCACAGTTCGGCACACAAACTGTACTGTACGGTACACCAACTGTGCCGTATGGCACTCCTGACCGCCAAAATTCAAAAAGCTGCCGTGCGTGATTGTTGAAGCTTCGTGCGTGAGAGATGAGTGCCGTGCGGCACTATTGACTTTGTTGACTTGAAGAATTTCAATCCGAGAGGCTTTCCGAGCGTTTCTTTTCATCATCGGGGATAAAAATGTACACAAACGTCTCATTTTTTTTGGGGTGTCTACACTACCCGTACCCAAAATTTTCTCGTGGATCAAGTATTTGATCGGGGCCTACTCGTGATAAACAAACAAATCTAACGTGTGGATCAAGTACTTGATCGGGTCCCACTCGTCCCTTAGATTGACCATGGAATTCGGGGTTTTGGTCAAGTTTGAACCGAAATGACACCTGATCAAGTCCATGTGTGGAATCATTAAAACTTGCAGTTGTGGTTCACCTTATAGTTACAATCCTTCTTTTTTTTTCCTTTTTTCTTTTTGTGTTTTTTTAACCAGTTGTCCGAGTTAGTTTGGCGTACGTATCTCGACTAATTCAGGGCTCTGGAGTAACGACCGGGCAAAACCCCAGTGGCCCCAAGAGTTTGCTTACAAGGGGAATCAAATCTGAGACCTTAGGTAGGAGTAAACACCTAAGTCTCAAGGTAAAACCACTTTTCAATCCCTTCGGATTAGTTTCAATCCCTTCGGATTAGTTACAATCCTCTTTTGCGTACCATGCACTTACGGAGAGATAATCATGTGCCTTAATACACTGTCACGTGGTGTCTCGAGTCTCTACCCATCACACATTTATTTGGTCTTGGGATTCACACATATATAAAGAGGCCTGAGACAGAACGAGACAGTGTCCAATGCATCACATTCAAATCATGTAGGTTGTGTTTGGGTTGATAGTTTAGTTTAGTTTTGATGATGTCATACGGTGTAATGAGTGGAGAGAGAGAGATAGATAAATGAGAGAAATGATGATGTCATCAAAACTAAAACTAAAACTAAACTGGGAAACGAACAGGGCCGTAATAACTTCCTAGTGCAACCATGCATGTAACCAATTGAACCACCAATGGAACGAAAGAAAGGAAAAGTAATTATGCATTCAAATCATGTGAAAAGCTGGGAGACCATTTATATTAATCAACTAATCGAGAGCTCCCTTAGTTTAGAAACTCAAAACATGTAAAGTAAATGGAAAATTATATAGGTATACCACTTATACAGACCACATCCACACCAATGTAAT
This sequence comes from Vaccinium myrtillus, assembly GCA_016920895.1. Taxonomy (NCBI): domain Eukaryota; kingdom Viridiplantae; phylum Streptophyta; class Magnoliopsida; order Ericales; family Ericaceae; genus Vaccinium; species Vaccinium myrtillus. The sequence continues at coordinate 18,100,692 of CM029277.1, forward strand.
GTGATAGATGACGAGAAACTCAATGTGTGGTCCACCTAAAAAATGAGCTACTTCTCATCCATCACATCACCTTGGCGTGCATTTGTTGTATACCCATAGCATTGTTGCAAGCAAATAACTTATATTTACTTTGTATCAAAGACTCAACATCCAAGGGGATTGACTTCAATCTCCAATATATATATACAATCCCGATCTATTGAGGGATCCCTCACCGTGCATTTGTGCGGACCTCATAGATTGGGATCAAATTTCGATGATCCGAACCGTTCAATGTGTTGAAACCGTATTTTTAAGGGTCCACGCGAGAAATCACAAAAAAAAAAAAAAAAAGACCAGGAATTAAGGACTTGATCTAAGCATTTTTTCATAAAAATGCATAAACAGATTATCGAAATTTGATCCCGATCTATGAGGTCCGCATCAAAATGAGTTGAGGGATCCCTCAATAGATCGGGATTGCGTGTATATACACACTACAAGAAAAAACACATTCGGCGACCAAATCAATTTTAGTCGCCGATTGTAGTACCTTCAGCGACGAAATTTTGTTTGTCGCCGTATGTAATTCTTTTGGCGACAAAATCGCTTTAGTCGCCATATGCAGTACTTTGGGCGACCAACTCGACTTTTGTCTCTAGTTGTAGACCCTTTAGCGACTAAAGTTTTTTTTGTTGCCACAAGCAGTACATTTGGCAACCAAATAAATAATTGTCGCCGTATGCAATGCCTTTGGCGACCAAATAATTATTTGTTGTCCTATGCAGTGGTCTTTGGCGACCAAACATCAACTTTGTCGTGGATTGTATAGCGCCAAAAATTATACAACGCGAAATTGTTGGCGCCAAGCATAAGTCTAGTGGAGACATACCGCGACAAAAAAAAATAGTCGCCGATAGTATATTTCGATAAAATTAAATAATATAATAAAATATAAGTCAATATATAATTTATGATAAATAATATTATACATTTGTTATAATGTAAAAAGGAATATACAAAAAGATAATACATATAAATAGTTTTTGACACATGTAACATAAAGACATGGGTAGCCCAGTGGTTAGGTGTTGGGTTAAGAAGTGGCAACAAAATATTGGTCGCCGAATGCACTGCCTTTGAATACAAAGGGTTTTGGTCGCCGTATGGCTAACCTTTGGCGACAAAATGTTTTAGTCGCCTTATGGTGAACCTTTGGTGACCAACTCTGATTTAAGTCGGCGTATACATTCCCAGACGAGGTGTCGGCAACAAACGGGGCGACTAAAATGTTGGTCACCAAAATATTAAGGCAACTAAAAACAGCCCTTTGGTGACAAATTTTTTAGTCGCGGAAAGCGATTTTTCTTGTAGTGACATTTGTTAAAATACGGACCTTATAGTTCCCGGCCATATTTTGATGATCCGAACCATTAAATGTGTTTAAAACATGTTTTTAAAGGTACCCACGAGGAATCGGCAAAAAAAAAAAAAAAAACCAAGAAGGGCTTGATCTTACCAGTTTTTCATAAAACTATATATATACATTTATGAAGAACTATATATATACGGAAAATTTCTTATCCGAACATCCCGGAAATAAGAAAAAAATTATTTTTTCACTTAAAAAATTGTTTTTGTGAAATCCAAACCGTCCAATGTGTTCAAAAGGTGTTTTCAAGGGTCCACACGGGAAATCTTCAAAAAACAAAACACCAGAAAGGGCTTGATCCAAGCAGTTTTTCGCAAAAACTGTATATTTATAGTTTTGCGAAAAACTGTTTGGATCAAGCCCTTCCCGGTATTTGTTTTTGAAGATTTCCCGCATGGATCCTTGAAAACACCTTCTGAACACATTGGACGGTTCAGATCGTTGAAAAAATGCTCGGATGATGGAGAACCGAAGGTCTGGAGGAGAAGCTCCCCCTATATATATATATATATATACAAGAAGTTTCCTATGAGGGCTCCCTCACAAAAAAAAGTGCAGGAAAACAGTTGTTAGCCGTTGGATCGTGTGAAGGGCATAGAATCCAATGATCCACAACTGTTTTCCCGCACTTTTTTTGTGAGGGAGCCCTCACAGGATATGTTCTGTATATATATATATATATATAATCTCTTGAAGACTCCCTCACGGATCCCTTTATTCTGACCACTCCTGTTTTTACTTTCCGGACCAAATTTTGACGATTCAAACCGCTCAATATGTTTAAAACATGTTTTCCAGGGCCAATGCAAGGAATCGCCAAAACAAATACCGAGAAGGGCTTTATCCGAGCAGGTTTTGATATTTAATCGTACATATACAAATTATCGAAAACTATTCAGATGAAGCCATTCCGGGTATTTTTTTGGTAATTATTTGCGGTAACCTTTAGAAACACTTTCTAAACACATTGAGCGGTTCAGATCGTCAATATTCGACCCTGATCTATGAGGTCCTCACGGAATTTCTGTGAGGGAGTCCTCATTAGATCATGATTCAATATCTATAATATACATATATATGTTAAAAGGCGCACCTCATAGTTCCTGGCCATATTTTGATGATCTGAACCGCTCAATGTGTTCCGCACCTCATAGATCCCGAACAAATTTCGATGATCCGAACTGTCCAATGTGTTTAAAAGGTGTTTTTAAGGGTCCAATGAGAAATCAACAAAAAAAATACCGGGAAGGGCTTGATCCGAGCAGTATTTTATAAAAACTGTATATGTACCATTTTACGAAAACCTATACGAAAAACTTCTAATCCACACCTCCCGGAAATAAGAAAAAAATGGTTTTCTTTGTGTTGCAAATTATTTTTGGAAAATCCGATCCGTCCAATGTGTTCAGAAGGTGTTTTCAAGGGTCCGCGCGGGAAATGTTCAAAAAAAAATACCGGGAAGGGCTTGATCCAAGTAGTTTTCGCAAAAAATGTAAATATATATTTTTCGTCAAAAAAATGTTTGGATCATGAGGTCCGGAAATGAAAATTACGGATAAGAAGTTTACCCTATATATATATATACACTTTGCTACGGTGCAGACCTCCCCTCTCTCGGTCATATTTGGATGATCCGAACAGTTCAATCTGTTTAAAACATGTTATTAAGAGCCCAGCGAGGAATCAGCCTACTTGGATCAAGAATTTCTTGGTGTTTTTTTTTTTTTTTTGGGGCGATTCCTCGCGGGGACCCTTTGAAAACCCTAGATCGCCCAGGTTTAATGATTTGCTATGTATGAACCATCAATTGAAAAATCCACCAAATAATAATCAATCGATATATAAATCAAGCACATAAATAAAAAGCAATTAAGCGAAGAATGAGCGATATACGTGGAAAACCTCAAATAGGGTAAAAATCATGGGAAGCAATCAAACACTATAAAATATTGTGCAGTTACAAGTAATCTTAGCCTACGATTCTGAATCGTCCTAAGAATGACTTGCCAAATCCACGTTCACCACACCCAGTGCTTGACCGCCGTTGCCTTGAATCCACAAGCCTTCCACACCTTTGGAAATCCACCGAAGGCCAACTCAAAAAGTTTAATCAAAGTTTATAAGAACTTCTTGGAGTTATGTTAGTTGCTCAATGATCCATCGACCTTCTTTTTACTCCAAGATTCCAGCCAAAGGCCCCCATCAATTTTTCCTGATAGTAAGAGGAGTTTTGGAGCAGTACTATCATGTGTGGTCATCTGTACCAGCGAAAGGCCCCCTTCAATTTTTTTCTGATTTTAAGAGGAGTTTTGGTGTAGTTCTATCATGTGTGGTCATCTGTAAACACTAACGGACTTCTTATTTATAAGCTGCTGAAAAACCTACAAGTTGCTAGAGCAACTCCCATAGCCGATCGAGCATTTTCCTAAATGAACGTTGCCATATATCGAAACCTTGATTTCTTGAATTAACGTTGCCATATCTCGCTACCCCTTAATTTCTTTGATCTTCTTCCCTTATTGAAGTTGCTAAATATTGAAACCCTTGATTGCCTTGACCTCCCTCGATTTTCTTCCACCTAAAAACTTAATGTTTCAATTACACAATATTGATTTTCTTTCACTTCCTAAACAGACACTCTAGAAATAAAAATAAATAAAATACAACTCGATAAATAGGGATACAAATAAATGTGTGTTTTGTCATGGAATTTGCCAAAATAGACAGACCGTGACCTATGGTTCTAACCCCCTTAATAACATGTTTTAAACAAAAGGTCTTGCAAGGGATTTCGTGTGGAAAACATCATAGGGGATGAGACTTAAGCCCATTAAAATATAATCACTCCTGGTGGAAACTCGACCCAATGCTTATTTAATTAACTTCAAGTCCTTGGGTTCAATAAGCAAACTACACCATAAGTCGTGATGCTAAGCACTTTCTGATTTTATCCATCCCAAGTTAAAGTGTTTGGTACCTATAATGTAAAAGGATGAGGTGAGCTACTTAGCTCTTAATAGACTTCTAAGGGTTTAGTTAGGTTGATGCTGTAGTTGCAGGGGCATTCTTAAAAGTCTACCTATATGAGTGTGAAGATGGTGCCGGCTTCTATAGGTTCAAGGGCTAGAACTTTAGAGGCTCATGAAACAGGATATAGACACACTACCAATCTACATGTCAGCAATTTTGAATACCTGAGTCAGGTAAGATGAGTGCTTTCACTACGTGATGGTTAAAGTTGTGAGACACCTTCATTGATGCACAAGTCTTTTCAAAGGAATCAAGGCTTCATCTTTATTTTGAAAATGGTGGGGGATTCTTGGAAATTGTAAAAATAAAAGGTTTTAGTTTGGGGTTTTATAAAAATATTCCTTCTGCCTTTTAGAAAGCTTATTTGTAGAAGTTTGGGTTTGCCCCACATTGGCTATTTGGGAAAAGGTTAAATGTATATATAAGGGAGCACATCTATTTAGTTAATATTGTGTTGAGTGGTTGGGCACCTATGGTACTACGCACCTAACCAGCTTTGCCGGTTTTAAACACCCATGTACACATCCACAGGCGCCCGCGCATGCGTGAGTGTGGTAGTGGGCTATGTGGCATTTTGATGGCGCACTTTGCACTTGGCACGTCGGCGCGAGGCTCCTTGTAGGCACCTGTGGACGATGAGATCCACGCGGCTCGCTCTCGAAGTTCGGACGTGAAAACAAAAAAAATGAGTCGCCACCCGGGGTTTAAATTTAGAAAATGTTTGGTACCCGAGAAACCGTTTAAAAATGATTGTTGACTCTCATGCCGTGTTGGGAAAGATTTGATCTGCGAAAAGATTCTTTTTGGGTTCGGAAGCCAGGTTACACGCGGGGAAGGTTTTATTAAAAAGCACCCCGCTCGCCCGAGAAATTCTCGGTCTCTACTAAATAATTTGTATGATTTTTATAGAAAATATTTTATTGAAAACTTTGACAATTAAACAAGCAAATAAAGAGATAAATTAAAACCATAACAGAAATAAAATTTAAACAAAGAGGACTAAATAGTAATAATAAGAAAATAAAAGGGGAAAAGTGTAATAAACAAAAAGTTGCAGAAAAATAACAGTGAAACAGGGTACGAACAGGGGAAAACAGAGTAAAAATTTTTGGTTTTAAATGGGAGCCGCGCGGCTTCTACAGAGGGGTCGTGCGGTCTGCACTACAAGCCGCGCGGCTTGTCTACAACCCTATTTTCAAAACTTTTGTTTCAGGACCAGTGAGTCCAAAACCCGTTCGAAACTTGATTTTCTTCTTCAAATCTACTCCAAATAAGTTGTTTTTGTTTGTAAACAAATTATTGAAGTGAAACTTATTTCTGGTACGGATCGTACCGTGCATTTATCGAGAAAAATCGCCCGGTACGGCTCCGAAAAGCCGGTTTTTGTTTCGAAAATGGTTTACCGAGTTAAGATACGGTTATTGAAACCGTTATTAACTAGGGGATGCCCTCGGAGAGCCACGGTTTGAAAATCGAAATCTGAAAACGATTTATACCTTTCTGGAACTCGAAACAGAGGTTGAAAACTTCGGATTCTTCGGGTTTGAACTTGTAGGATCAAGTTTTGGTATAGTTTGGAGTGGTACGGAGGGTTTGGTTTAGAGAAATTGAAAGGGGATGAAAATGGAACACAAAATTTCGGGGATTTTACTGGTAGTTTCGAACGAGAATTTCGCCGGAATACTCAACGGAAATTCTTTCTAGTATGATTTCTGGTGTGTTGAGAGGTGAGGAGGATGCCTTCATTTATAGCCGGATTTGAGGGAATAAAATGATGATATTCAGCGGTCGATTAATGATGATATTCCTGAACTGGTTTGTCAGGAATTTTTCAGAGGATAAGAACACCAGCCGTGCGGCTCCCAGGGGGAGCCGTGCGGCTTGTAAGGGGGAGCCGCGCGGCTTGTATGAAAAAGGTTGAGCCGTACGGCTTTAGACAGGAGCCGTGCGGCCTGTGAGGCTGAGTTCCCAATTTCCTGGACAAGTTCCAAGGTAGTTTGATCGTTTATTCGTCATCGGGCATGCACGGGTATCCAAAATTGGGGTGTCTACAACACCCTTTCTTATTGCGAGTTTGCGGTAAGGTGGCGCTAACGTGGATCTCACGTGGCGTACATGTGAGTCAGAATGACTAGGTATCAATACCAATGGGTTTCTTTTCGAACAGGTTGTTGGGTATCGATACCTCAAGATTGAGGTATCGATACCAATGGGTCTGCGCGCGAATATCAGATGCGTGTCTGGTAGTGCTTCACTATCGGGTGTGACTCTACTAGAGTTTATGACTCTATCTTAAGGCTATTCACCAATGTTGTAACCTAAGGCGAATAGGTACATTTGGGTCTATAAATAGAGCCCAAATCACATTCATATAACACAGAATTTTAGGCCCGTTACTCTGCCAAAATATCTACAAATTACTTTCTTGTTTTCTTACACCGTTACTCTGCAAAAACGGTGTTAACAAATCCTTGGTTCTTTTGATCACAAATTAGGCTCGGTATTCCGTCTGTCCTTCGTTTGTGCGAATGCATGCAGAAGATCTTTCTATCGAGCTTCGTTGCATACTCGAATAGATTCGCTATCAACCCAGTGCACACCAAAAGGTGGGGGCGAATACTGTTTTGAAAGTGACATTGTAATGTGTGCCTCAAAGCAAGTTCCATCATCAAGGCGTTCAAATTTCTCGAAGACTCCCGAATTTTGCACCAACAATTCATAGCCCAAAGATAGATTGGTAGCTTTTGACTAAATGATCATGTAAACAACAGTTCCATCACTTTAAATTTAGATGCTTCCATTTATTAAGGTCCCCACTTCACATCATAGTGGATTGAACCAATAACAATAGTTACTTTAAATTTAAACAATGGAGTATCATTTTTTCTTCTTGGCATTTACTTTTTGATTTAATAATTTCTCTACTTTTAATCCCTTTTATTTGACTAACAAACTTTCCTTCGCCGTATTGCCGGTAGAGAAATTAAGGTGGCTAACTTTAAATATAGTCGACTGTGGTACAATATGAAAATGGCATCCTAAGCTCTAAGGGTTAATCCGGTTCGTTAGTGAGTTTTCTCGTCATACAATTAAAAAGAGTTCAATTCTTAAAGTCAAACTGCAGTTAAAGTAATTTATTATAAATCTTCTAATCTAGCATGGATGGTCTGACATTGACCGAACTAGTAAGAGAATTAGTCGATGTGAGCGTAAACTGGCTTGGATACTCATGACCGTTGAACCAAAAAATGAAAGGATAAAATGGCATCCTATATGGAAGACCCCTTATAGTCCCTTTCATCACTAGCTAGGTTCTCAACCGTTCAGTGGATGGATTAATTGTTTGAGCCTTGAGGAAGGTCAATTCCGTGACAGAATTAATCAATCGTGATCAAGAAATTGCGTAGCATGCAAAATGACTCAAGTTTCAGTCAGACAGTTACCACTTCTTTTTCACCCCTAGACAAAAGTTTCTTAGGCACATATAGGTTCCATTGCCCCGTTTCAAAGGTAACTACGTTGACAATTGCTACTTTTATTTTGTGTGTATGTGTTCGAGCTTTAAATTCAATGCCCGCCGTTCATAATCTTTTGATCACTTGGCTTGAAAAGTAATTGATGAACTGAAAAGATGTTACTCCTCGAAACAAGCAATTGATTGTAACGAGCACATTATCGCACATGGTATTATTGGAACTTTATAGCATAGTCCATTGCCTCCAACCCAAGCATGTACGTTTATCGCACTACAAGTTTACCTAGCTGTGTTTTAGTTTGTTCACAACTGGGCCAGCTTGTAACTAGCTAGCCGAAGCGAGGTCAAAGGGTTTTTATTGTTGGGATTAAAAGCGGAAGCACCCAAGTACTGAGATTCAATGTAGGCACAATCACAACAAATGGAAGTACGTATGATGCAAAATAAAATAGAGAGAGACACACAAGATTTACGTGGTTCGGCACACATCTACTCCATGGAAATGATCCTATTCTTTTCATTATGAGAATTTTAGTACGTAAACTTGAGTATGAAAAAAATTTATATGTCTGCAGCTTTTTCTATGGTGAAAAGAATTTAAATTCCATGGTAGATTATATAATTTTGATAATTCATAATCTCACACGAGCAATGGCTTATGTTATTGAAAATTTTCCCTTTTTAGGTAATTCAGAATTAGAAGGACCGAGTCTCACAACTATTATGCTTACGTTATGGTTATGTGATGAATAAAGGAGGATGTAACATATGTTACTATTAGTAAGATGAATAAAGACCCCCAGTGGTGTATGTTACCAGAAATTGCTTCCGCTTATGTTATATACTTAAAGTCATTTCCAATTGAAAAAAAAATGGGATTTATGGATATTGAGCCCTTTGGTGAGTTGGACTCACAGGCCGGTCACAATACTTAAATCCCCTAGATTTAGGTCGTGACAGTTTATAAAGAAATTGTCCTTTTCTCTTTGGTAATGGTAATTTTTCAAAAATAGAAGAGGTTGAAAAATGTACAAAAGAATCTAACTGTTGGGGTTGGTTGTTTGGGAATCGCAGGATATGAGATTATTGGGTTTGGAATAACTTTTGTTGGAGTCTGGTGATTGACTGCCTTTGGTTTTCGATATGGTAGTTTTAGGGAGGTTATGGGTGAAGGTTAGGGTGAAAATAATGTGGTAAATTATGATTTTCCATTGACGCCCTCTTTCACCTCTAGGATTCGCATTGCTTACCAGGTTAAAATTTGCGCTTCAAACTTTAGGGAGCTTATGTGAAATAAGAAATAGACGAGGGGGTTTAATGTAATTTACCATATTTACAAACTGTTTCAGTCTAAATTAGAATCTCATTCTAGTTCACCAAACCCATCACCTAAAGGTTCACTTAATGCTTCATTCCAAATGGTTCCATTTCTTTCTCTATGGTTCGACTTCGGACTTTCGAGTATCCATGTAATCCACAGCCACTACAACAAATTACACAATTGCCAACCAAAAATCCCTACTAAAATAACTTAGTCTCCAATTTCTACACCATTGCCGACTAGATACATCTTGGTTGGCTAATAGTGATTTTAATCCCCTACTAAACAAATTTAGTCCGGAAAACTCTACATTTTCCGACTAGATTTTTTTTTGGTCGGGAACAATATGGCGAGAAAAAATAATTTTGGTGGGAATTTATTTACCGACCAAATACTTGGTCGGCCATAGTTTTTCCGTGAATTTAATATTTGACAAAAAAATTTACCGGAGATATTTTTTTTCCCCTACTAAAAAACTAGTCGGCAAATGTTGGGTGATTTTTTCCAACCAGATTATTTAGTCGGCAATGTAAAAATAATTTTTCCGTGAATTTAATATTTGACAAAAAAAATTTACCGGGGATATTTTTATTTCCCTACTAAAAAACTAGTCGGCAAATGTTGGGTGATTTTTTTCCAACCAGATTATTTAGTCGGCAATGTAAAAATAATTTTTCCATGAATTTAATATTTGACAAAAAAAATTTACCGGGGATATTTTTATTTCCCTACTAAAAAACTAGTCGGCAAATGTTGGGTGATTTTTTCCAACCTGATTATTTAGTCGCCACGGTACTTGTTCCGCACACACGTGATCCAACCCATTGCAAAATAGTATTTTTTTTAGCAATTATTTTAGCAATCGAACCGTTGATTTTATTGTTTTCTGATGAAAAATCAGTCATCTAAATTTTCTTCTGGATCAAGTTTGAAAAGATCATCGATCGGGACCCAATTATTTTTTTTAAAGGTACTTTTCGTTCGATTAAATCCCTAACGATACGCGATCTTATTAACTTTTTCTATAATTGATGGTGTTTGTAATAAGTAAAAGTAAACGGTTCCGATCGCGCAAAAAAATATAGGTGGAGCTTGGATTGTCCACTATACGATTTTTAAGGCCTCTGGATGCATTAAATGTGACTGATCACGCAGTTGCCAATATCCGATGATCCCCACTTTTGGTGACACTGATGAAATTAGCGAGGCGTGAAATTCTAACGGTTCAGATCAACTATTGTAAATATTGAATTGGTGATGACCTTTCAAATCTATACATTGAATGTAATTAATATTAAACTAAGTCTTGCACTGTATTTGAATGTGAAGTAGCCACGTGACCGTGATACATTTAAAATGATCAGGACCGTTGACATTGTTGTTCTTATTAGATAAATCATAGTTGTAAAATTTTGACTAAATCGGGTTTAAAATGGCCGTTGATCGGGAAAGCAATTTCATGAAGTAAATGAGTTCTTATGTCAGATCAAGTGTGTACCAAGATCATGATACAATTAAGATGATCGAAACCGTTGATATTGTTGTTCTTATTAGCTAAATCATTGCTGTAAATTTTTGGTTGAATTGGGTTAAAAAAGGTCATTGATCAAGACGCAGTTTCATTAAGTAAATGAGTTCTTATGTCTGATCAAGTGTGTACAAGACCCGAGTAACTCTTTATTCTGTATATAAATTATCTAATATATATAATGTAAAAGATCGATGACTTCAATAGAAAAAATGCCTGAGGTGGGGTATACATAATAAGAATTCATTGTCTCGGGATGCATTAAAAATATTTTTAGTGTTGCATTAGAAAAAATAAAATAAAAAATAGTTTTGCCGACTAAAATTTAGTTGGTGAAGTAAGTCGATTTTGCGGGAATTTTAAACAATTGGCGAAAATGTTAGGCGGGTACACTACAGACAATACCCAATTTTAACCTAAGACAAATCTTTATCTTTTACTTCCCACCTTTCCACCGCCAAATCCATCCACTGCTCCATGGCTCCACCTTTCCACCGCCAAATCCGTACAGACTCACAGAGATGGATTGAGAGATCTCCGATTCTTCAATTCTTTGTCGAGAGATTCTTCCCCCAAATCCATCCCCCAAGTCGGTCATCCCCAAATCCATCCCCCAAGTCGGTCATCCCCAAATCCCATTCTTTGTCGAGAGATTCTTCGCCGTCCGTCCACTGCTCCCATTCTTCATCGTCCGTCCACTGCTCCCTCATTCTTTGAGTGGAAGTAGGGTTTTCTCGTTACTCACCCTCTCACCGAATGACTGAAAGGGCAATCTCTGGACGGCTCATCACCAAATCGCTCATAGACGGTTCAGTTCCATCTCTCTCACCGATTGATTCTCTCCGAGATGGTTCAGTCCCACTCTCTCATCCGATTGATTCTTTCCGAGGGTATGTATTCTCGTGATTTCAACCTCCTTTCTGTTTTCCCCCTAATTTTTTGTTACTTTGATTAGTTGATGAGAAATGTGTGTGTGTGATACATCTAAACACCAATACATACGTATATTAGTATCTCTAAACGATCAAGATCAGGCGCTAGGTTTGCTGATGTCCGTTCCTGGAGCTTCAAACACGGTTCTTGAATGTCTCGTTCCTTATTCCAGAATGTCCATGATCCAACTACTTGGCAAGGTTACCTTTCTATTGACCAAATTTGAGAAGTTGATTCATTGATTAAAGTGCACAATTAATCCCTAATGTTGGGGTCTCTGCTTTTATTTTCGCAGGTTCCTAATCAATTTGGCAGTTCTCAAACTGCCGAGGAAATGGCGCTATTAGCTTACAATCGTGCTCTGAAGATATCTAAACCAGGTCTGTCTCGTAGCTTTAACTTGGGATGAGTCGTGTGTTTTGTTAGTTTTGCAAATTCAATGCTGATATATATGTGTAAGATTGTAAAGACTAGGTCTAAATGTAATCTGTTGATTGTCATTTTTTGTGAAGCCGGATTAGTACTATAGTTTCAAAAGGCACAAAAGCCCATGCCTTCTCGTATCCAATTAAGGCTGAGGGTAAAGCTACTGTACTCAATCATAGGGATGCATTCGTAGTGGGAGAAATAGGTTGAAGTTCAAACAATGAGTCTATAAGAAAAACTCCTCCGCTCGAAAACGTTTTGCTCTATGACCGAGGCCACTCTGCAAACTGAACGGTTGGAATTTTTTCACAATGTCAAGGTTTGACCTCAATCATCTAAGTATTTGCATGGCACAATGTATGTCTTTTCAGCATCTATTTAATAGTTGCCAAGATACCCAAACTGTCTAAAATCTCAGTACATTACTACATTAGCTGAAAACATTAACTCAGAGAGTAACACACATATCTGTGCTGCCATCAATTACTTTTTTTTTGATGATTGTCATAGGTTCCCCAGTTCTAGGTGTTGGTTTTACTGGTTCTTTAGCTACGTCACGCCCAAAACTCGGAGACCACATGTATTGTTAATCATTCTGTTTATGTGAAGCTACAGATCATTTTAGAAGTAGTTATTTTTTTCCCTAGTCATCATTTCATTTTCATGCCCTTCCCTAGATTGTTAGCACGAGATGCTATATATGGATGTACTTGTGTGTCAAATAGCGTGACTTTAATCTGTTGTGCAATGTGCTTACTTTGAAGTTAGTTTCTTACTCTTAATCAATATTTTCCTCTAGTCAATTTCATCATGCTAGGTCCTCTGTGCATTGATATTAACTTTGAGAATCCTTATTCTACATATTGCATTTTTTTATGGGAAAACTAACCTAGTTTGACCCTACTTCACTTCTATGCATTGAATTACTGGAAAATACTTGAATATTGGAAAAACAGAGTTGCAGATTCTGCAATTCAGCTAACTCTAAACCATAAACTGATTTTGCTCAAGCAAAATTAAGGTACAATCTTTGCATACTTTGAAAAGTATATGAGTCTAGTTTCAAAATCAAGAAACGGTGCGCGATTTCGATACTCGTGCTAAAAGATATGACTGTTTTCCCAAAGTGTGTCGGTGCAGATTGCACAGTGACGAATTTGACTGCAGCTAGATTAAGAAATTCTAAAGAACTCAATACTTCAAGTTTGGTTCTGAAATTTTTACACAAAATGGTAAACTCATAAACAAACGTTCCATAAAAATATTAGAAATTTATAAGCTTTATAAGTACCTCTAATAATATCATGAAAAACAAGTCTGTTTCATGTTCAAAAGTTTCAATCAGAGGGTATCATCTAACAAGTCTCCGAAAACTCCATGAGCAAGAGTTTCCACGGTCATAAGAACCTTATATTCCCATACACAGACATGTAAACCATAAAGTTAGATTCCCAAAATCACAAGTTTATCATTGATTTTAAGAAGAACAAGAATTTATTAAGAGTTCATCAAGAAACTCATTAAAACTCCATGAACTAAGGGTTCCATAACTCTAAGGTTTAAACCTTGAAATGACCCTACTAAAACATGCAATTAAACTTGTATTTCACAAAATCTAAGATAGAGGATGGTTAGATTTACCGAGTAAAGCTTCAATTCGACTCCAAGTAAGTTTCCCTCCTTTTCCTTCTTCTTCTTCTTCTTTGTATGGCTGGCTTTCTCTCTCTCTCTCTCTCAATCGGTGGAGTGGATTGGAATGACAGAAACACTGGTTTCCTATCTTGATCTCTTTTTGATGTTTCCTATCTAGCTATGAACAAATGATTTTCTTGATGTGAAAAATTAACCAATAGAGATCGAAACCCTCTAGTATGAATGCTAGCTAGATTCTTTGGGGTATTACAAACTTCTCCTATTACTGAAAGGAGACTCGAAAAATAATTCAGATGCCCTCTTTTTCAATTTTGCTGGTTAGCTGGTCCGCATCGATTCTCCATGAAATTTGTACTTATTTCTAAATTTGTGATTTGTTGGTGGTTGATTGGAAAATGAGGGGTGATTTTCTACGATTGGATGTATCTACCTATGTATCTTGAGACCTTAACTAAGTTGTGCTTAATTTGATGATCTTAAAACCCTAGTTTTAGATAAGAATTTTTATTTGACATCGCTTTCAGCTTGGAAATGGTATGTACTATTGGATCTGTGGACTGTGATTTGTTGGTGATCCATATGGAGATGAATTTATTTGGTTAAGTTATACAAATGTTCCTTTTGAGCAACGGACGAGTTCATAAATACTAATGGCGGATTGTTCCTTTTTTTCTTTTCTTTTCTTTTTTTGCAGATCAACGCTTTAATGGAGTATCCCGCCGTTCTACTTTTGGCTATTGACTTTGAAGATAAAAGTGGGATTTCTATTGTGGATTCTACGTGCTTGGATGCTTTTTGGTTATCCGTTTGTTGAACTTGAAATTTTTAGTATTTTATGGTGTAGGAGTTTGGAAACATTTTGTTACTAGAATTGTATTTTTTTTTTCCCTCTTGTTACGCTTAGATGTATTGTTATTCACTTTAGGAATTTGGATTCAAATTGTTTTCTAAGTATTTGGCGGACACCTCTATTTATTAAAGTTTGGATTTATTTCTGCAAATTTATTTATTTATTTAGTAGGAGTATTAATTACTGTAGGATTGCAAGAAATCAAATGGGGAAAAAAATTTATAGCCAATTCTGGGATTTAAAAATTTACAACAAACTGATGTAGGAAATTACCGACTAAAGATTTAGTTGGTGATAGTGAACACATTCCCGACTAAATATTTAGTTGGTGGTAGTCCATGTTTTCCCCGACTAAACAGTTAGTTGGTTATAGTCCATGTATTTCCCGACTAAAATTTGGTTGGTGATGGTCTATGTATTTCCCGACTAAAAATTTAGTTGGCGAATGTCTATACATTTTCCGACCACATATTTAGTCGGGGAATACCTATACATTTTCCGACTAAAAAGAAATTCCGACTAAGATTTTGGTCGGGAACAGTAGTCGGCAAAAGATCTACCTAAGCCGACTAAATATTTTCTAGTCGGGAAATACCTTTGCCGACAATCATTACCCGACAAAACTTACCGACTAAAAATTTGGTCGGCAAAACCTTTTGCCGACTAAAATGGTAACCTTAGCCGACCAAACAGTTAGTCGGGAATTGTGAAATTTCTTGTAGTGAGCTTTGTTACTGCGCTTGGGAATCGACAAACGAGCGCAGTGATCGATCAACCAGCAGGGCTAAGCAGTAGTGTTTGGTATAAGAGGCATTGTAGAGAGAGGATTGAGTTGATCATAAGTGATAGAGCTCCTAGTTTTTGTTTCTATTACATTTGTAACATATGTATTAGAGACCACAATTATACACAGTTGGGGCCCAAAAAGGCAAGTTAATAAGTATGTGAAATGACTAGAAGTCCCCCAATTTGGACAATAAAAACAAACGTCATCTTAGCCAAGGAAGACTTTGACTCACGATATTCTAAACATTGAGGACCACATTGTGCAACTGAGAGTTTGGGGATAAAGATGACAAATAACAAACACATTAGACATAGGTCTCTCTTGTACAGTCTTAACAACTCAATTGATATGACATTTTGTTCTTTATAGGTATTTTAACAATTAAGCACGATTAATCTTTGTAACGGCCTACGTGATGAAATATTATCATCATTTGTGGTGTGGACTCGCACTAGCCCCAAAATTCTTCAAAAGTAAATTTATTTGTTTTGCGAAAAACAGTGTTATTAATTGTAGTTATTCATGTTTGAACTCGAGTGAGAGTACATGATGCCTACCATGCACTCCAGTACCGACTCAATGCTTAAATAAATACTACTAAAAGGGAGTTCCGGTCGATCGAGTACACTTGTTAATGGCTGAAGTTATTTTACGTAGGTGGGTGAGTTAAAACGTAATTAAAGTGGGATGAGATCCAGATCAGACAGAAACCCAATGAATATAGCTGTGGTGTGGGTGCATGGAAAGGAAGTGGTAGTGGATGATCAGAATGATCATGTGGGTTTACTGATCCTCACCAATTAAGTGCTGGGACCCATGCAAAATTAACGACCGGTGTTGTCTCCTGGAACTGCATGTGCCTCACTGCAGACATACATGCAGCTGATGTGCTAGTAGCTAACCCTAGCACAAGTGGTAGTAGTAGTAGTAAAACACAAATAATAACTAATTAGGTCATATGTATGTATATATATAGAGTGGTCAGATTTTAAATGAGATCTGATAAGTACGAAATAGGTGGGAGACGTGGTTGACAAATGAACACATGACCACCCTACCACGCCTACTTTCTCCCTAGCACTCTTTTCGACAGCTCAGTTTTTAGTACTCGATCCTACAACAATAATTTATCAACATAAATATTAGTACTACTAATTTCATTGCGTGTTCAAATTATAAAATGACTTTAATACACTCATACTTATTCATGAAATATGATCTGCTGATATGATATATGCAATTTCTGCAAATATGGAATGCAGCCTCAGTTGGTTTCGTTGTGCCATGCACTGAACATCTTTCCATGTATTGTCTTTCTTAGAAGTTTTAAATGGGTGGGGTGGGGTGGGTTGGGTTGGGTTTGAGTGGATTGGTATGGGTTATGGATTGAATACAAGTGGGTTGAAAGTGAATGAGTTAAATTTGGGCAAGTTGAATATGAATGTTTTAAGGTAATGCATTGTTAAAAATTTCGGGCAAGCAACTACTAAAATGAGTTTTTTTTTTTATAATTTTATTTTATCCCCAATGAAAAGCATATCGAAAGTGCTTCCTCAATTACAAAATGACGAACCTTAAGTATAGAAGCGCAAAACCCTCCGGAGGCTTTTTTAATTTTTTGGTTCAACCTATTTTGAACCCAGTTTCAACTCATATAAACCCCATGTATATATGGGTTAATATGGATTGATCCATAAATAACCAATATTTTAACATGGGTAAGTTGGGTTGGGTTGGGTTATATGTGGGCAAGTTGGTTGGGTTCATGGGATGGATTGGATATTGCCATCAACTCATATGCACACACAAAAAAAATGTTCCTATAACATATGTAGAAGTTACCACATTTAACACTCGCAAGATCTGTTAGGATTCCAAACAACGCACCACACGCACAGAAGCAGTAAAAAAAGAGAAAACACGACACACAATATACATGGTTCGGCCAAATCGGACCAACGTCCACGGGGAGGGGGGTTTCACTATAATCCGGAAACAATCCGTGTTCTTGTGTTACACACTCATTTCACAATAATGAAATCCTCACAAGTTCTCTCGTGTATCTCTCTCTCCGAGAGAGCCACAACCGGCTCCCCCTCTTACACTCTCTCGCCTCTCTCTCTACATTGTGCTACCACACACATAACCTAGGCATCACAGAGTATTTATAGAGATACAAAATAAAACCCTAATTCACTCCCTCTGGGCCTAAGCCCAACAGGCCCACACGGGGTGGAATCCCAACAATCACCCCCTCCACACCGAGTGGGCAAAGTCGTCTGCAACACCCCCATGTCGCCTCCTCCAATCAGCTAACTCTGGAAAGCGCCTGTGTCACTAACCAGTCGAGCATCCATGCACCACCAAACAGAGTACACAAAACTCGAAAGAGTGTATCCTTGCAAAACCAGACTCTGCAGCCAATTAGAAAATTCGAGTACCGCACACCCGAAAGAGTGTATCCTTGCAAAACCAAACTCCGCAGCCAATTAGAAAATCTGAGTACCGCACACCCTAAAAAAGAATGCCTACACTCGTCCGAGTACCGCACCCCCTCAACTAGGATGTCTCCACTCGCACACCTCAAACCCGAGATGTATGCACTCACCAACAGAAGCGCCCGCAGCTTCATCGCCACGCTCCGCCACTCTAGCATCCTGTCCTGTCAAGAGAATGCAACAACCATCTGCCCACACTAGAGGCTCACTCCTCCAAATGATCTCACACACCATCTGCGATGAGGCCGACTCCTTCTCTGACACCGCATCCCTCACCGAGTACCTCCGCACCCCAAAACCAGGATACACCTATCATGAATCCGGGATGTGAACGAATCCTGCTAGATCTCCGTGGCTCAAACTGATCTACCGCTCTGACAAGCGCCTGTGTCATTCCCAAACAAGCATCTCCGCACCCTAACCGGGCACACCACTCGAATGAATGTATCCCTGCAAGCCAGATCTTCCGCGGTTGATCACAATCCTGCACCCCCTAATCGGAGTGCCCGCATCTGGGTATCCAAAACCCAAATGCTCATGCCCAATCATAGGACATAATCCGTGACTCCATCTCTCCACACCAACATGAGCTCATAACTGAAAAGATAATCCGCCACAAAAACACAGAAGAAAGAGAATACCATGATGCATCATGTGATCTCAATCTCAATCCCTCTGTCCGGAGCTCCCGTGAACATATCCTGGACAACCAGTTGCATCATCATTGCTGGGCAGCATCCTGCACACTCATGATTCGACTGACTCCTTGGTACAATCCCACGCCTATCCTGTGTGCATCCGCAACTGTCGTCATCCCTGCTCGCGTCACAAAACACCCATACTGCATGACCATGCCTGACATCAGCTCCATCTGCCACTGCACTCCCACAAGCCTGTATGGTGGCCCACCATCCAATCCAATGCAGCTCGAATCACAACTGCAAATCCTGATGATAGGTCTTCAAATCCGATTGAACTAGACTGCCTCCGATCACTATTGACCAACTCCGACCTGTCACTCTAGTAAGCGCCTGTGCCATTAACCAATCAAGTGTATTCGCACCCACCAAACAGAGATGCAACACTCGAAAGAATGTATCATTGCTCACTAGCTCCTCCGACTGATCACCACGGCTCAAACGCCGCGAATCCGCAATCACCCGATTGCTCCGGTCGACCTCCGATCTCTGCAAAGTCTGCCCAATACTTCTGGTGTGTAGCTCTTCCAACTCCGCTCGCCTTTTTCGTCTCCAATCCGTCAACTATCCGCCACTATCCTGGTCTCTCACCACTCTCTGTCAACTCCCCCGGGTCTCATCCAAATCCCTGGTCCATCCATGTTCCATCCCCGGCCTTCCTAGCACCCCCTGGACTCCCATCGGATCTCCTATGGTCTGCCTCCGACTCAACATCATCCCATCTGATTGATCTGGTCGTGCCGGATCCTCCTCAATCTCTCTGGATGTATCTAGGACTGCAAAATCCGGCTTGAATCACACAAAAGCAAGCCCACCAATGAATTCGAAACCGTCCAATTAGCTAGAGCAAGCCTCCTCACAACCCAAAACGCCTCCAAACACTCAAATCCAGCAACAAAACCTACTTTCGAGCCTCTTCACGAAAAACAGAGCGCATGGTTGGATCCAAACGTCGAACCAAGTTGGGAACCGGTCTGAACCGAATAAGAACCGGTCTAAACACTACTGAACCGGCCAAAGAATTTATTCTGGTCTGTATCTGGACCGTTATCCGGTCTGGTCCGGCCTGAACCCGGTTTGACTTTTCTCTGAACCTCCGGTCTGAACCGGTTTGATCCCTTTGAACTCCGGTCTGACCCCTTTGACCTGACCTCTGATCCTTTTGACCCCATTTGACCTGGACCTTGACCCCTTTGACCTCTTTGACCCTGAACCCTGACCCTTCCGACCCTTTTGCTGACGTGGCACCACGTCAGCGTTGACCAGCTGACGTGGCATTGACCATCCTCCGTGGCATCTGACGTGGTCGCCCGCGTGGCGCTGACTCAGCGCCGCATCATCATCTTCTACACTGTTCCGCGCGTGCGGCTCACCGTCGCGAGTGGATCTAACGCGCCACTGTTCAGGCGGCGCGTGAGGGCGCGTCCGACGTTTTCCGGCGACCGGCCTTGCACCACCGTGATCGTCTTTCCAAGACGAACACAACCCCGTACTCAAATCTTACTTTCGATCACGTTTTATAAGAGCACCACCATGTCCGCCACTCGCCTCCGCCTACCCACTTTCAAACTTCGATTCCGACCCACTTCGGTGACCAAAACTGACTCTGAGCACTCCGTTGGACTCGTCTCTGAGAGTTGCACCTTTACCTCTGATTAAAAACAAGTTTCGTCACCTGTTTTGACAGACCAAAGCTTCTAACAGTGCTCCAATGGCATCCGAGTGATTTTTCGACTGCTCTGCGCTCTCCGGTGCTTCAACCCAAGCTCTGATACCAGTTGTTAGGATTCCAAACAACGCACCAAACGCACAGAAGCAGTAAAACAAGAGAAAACACGACACACAATATACGTGGTTCGGCCAAATCGGACCTACGTCCACGGGGAGGGGGGGTTTCACTTTAATCCGGAGACAATCTGTGTTCTTGTGTTAAACACTCACACTCATTTCACAATAATGAAATCCTCACAAGTTCTCTCGTGTATCTCTCTCTCCAGGAGAGCCACAACCGGCTCTCCCTCTTACACTCTCTGCCGCTCTCCTTCTACATTGTGCTACCACACACATAACCTAGGCATCACAGAGTATTTATAGAGATACAAAATAAAACCCTAATTCACTCCCTCTGGGCCTAAGCCCAACAGGCCCACACGGGATGGAATCCCAACAAGATCCACCCCCGATCACACAAAAAAGATCCATCTTGTGCTTCTAGGAGCCCCATATGATATCTAAACTGCGAATAAATGAGAATCCAAGAGGTATGTTTCATTTTATCTGTTTGGTACTTTTTAAAAATTGTAGTTTTTGTATGTCATTGAATCTATTAGTTGAGATTTTTCACACTAGATCTATCTTGAATATAAAATTATGTCTAAATAGAAAACTAAAATTTCATAATGAAGTTTCTCACTCTCCTAAAGTATTAAATTTCGTACTTTTTTATTTTTGCCTACTTTAATATATCAAATACAATTTTTTTCCTCGACAGATCTCAGACAAATAAGTTTCAACAATAACTTTTCAAAACCATAGAGTATAACTTTTCCCAAATATACTCCCATAAACACAAAATCTGTGATATTTCAAAGTTTGAAACCAAAAAAAGAAAAAAAGAAAGAGTCATTAACTCAACAAGAACACATTTTGTGGTACTCACGGTTGCAATTCATTGGTGCATCTATAGGAGCACGGCCAGTTGTACGCAGTTTCAAATTTCGCCAGTAACAAATGCGTGAAATCTACATTGGCCTATAAATTAGTTACGTGGTTTAACTTGGGTTCCGACGTAGGTGTAGTGGTTCCTTATAGATAGTGGTATGGTACGTATAACGGAACAGTAGTATTCTTTGACGGAAATGATGGAGTACAATACCTACACTGTCATTTTGTAACCGGGGAAAAAAATAAAATAAAAATCCTTACATTGTGATATAATTTTCGCCTAGGTGTTCCCTGGTTATGATGAAGAGAATGGAAAGTAGAATGCAGATGGGTTTGTAATGGCTAATGCTCTTGTAGGATGGGCGTTGCTTGGAAAGCCCAATGACATGCGGTTCATTGTAGTCCCAAATATGCTTGCCCAACAAGTTGGGCCGTCTTATTTTGATGCTCCACAAGATCTGACAACAAAACTAGAACTTCAAATACGTACTGGGCCGTTAAAAGAAATTGGGCACCTGTCCTTCTGATCCAAAACATGGGCTCAGTCAAGTCCAGTTCCCGGACTGTGGAAGTAGCAAATACTAGCAATTGTGGTGCAAAATTCTTAAACTCCACAAAAATATTTATCAAAAAAAAAAACTCCACAAAAATGCTAGCGTTTTTTTCTCTATCAAATTGCTAGTTCGTCAAGAAAAAAATAAAGAAAATGAAATTAAAGTGGCTATTTTTGGATCTTTGTTCTGTTCAGCGAATCAAGGAGAATGAGATAGATAATCATTTCTTGTAAACATATTTGACGAAAATGAAATTTGACTAATTGTCCGGAATTTGTATATGCATGTCTAATTGTCCCAAGTCTTTAGTGTTGAAGCTTTTTTTATTTGATCTGGGAGTAACGTTTCAGTTGGTTTCTATTGGCACTATTCAATTCTTTCTTGTAAACATAATTGACAAGCAAGTGGTGGCTAGCTCATGCGGATGTCCCATAGCTTTTCGGGATCTAGTCTCATTCCTCTCCATCTAATAGATTAGGTATGATGGCAAAAAAAAAAAACATAATTGACAAAAATTGAATTGTCTAATCATCCCATAACCAACCCCCCCGGATGGCAACGGGTAGGGTATGGATCGAGGGACCATTGTCCATACCTGATCCCCGATTGGAAGGTCTTTCAAGATCCCTGCTCACATTCCCATTGGGGATAGTAGATAAAAACCACCTCCCGATAGGGGATCGGGGTTTCCCCGAATATACCCATATCCAAACAAAAATAAATAAATAAAGAATTCAAGAATGAAAATAAATTGATATTTGTTTTTAGAAATATAATCTCAATTGATATTTTTTTTTGGGTAAGTAATCTCAATTGATATTCTTTGAATATTAAGTAGTCTATATATAATAGGTAGTAATTGATAAGATTTTTGCTAATTAAAGAGGTAATTGTTTATATATATTACTATAGTCAAGATTTAGACGTATGTTCCTATTTATATGTACATATATAATAAAGTATATGTAGAGTATGTATAACCGGGTACGGAGAGGGTATGGGGCGGATACGGGTATTTGGGGGTGGGGATTATAAAATCATACTTGCTCCATATCCGAGCAGGGTTTTCTTCATTTCATTCCATACCCGCTACTATTTGAGAAAATTCTGGGTTATCTCCGCCTCCAAATGGGCAGGGTGCGGCGAGTATCTACTAGATATGGGAAAATTGCCATCCCTTCAATACATAGCCCTAAATGAAATCATCTATATAACAAATTACAATGGTTTTCAAATATACACATTTTCTCTACATAAATCAGGGCCTTTCGTTCGTTCGACGACTGAGATTAGCTTAGAATGGGGAGGGTATCTCCAAAGAATAAAGAATATTCTTTCTTAACAATTCTCAACCCTTCATTCCTCACAATCTAACTTTAATATGGCAATTCAGTAAATACTTGCACTTTCAAAGGCAACAGCAGGAGCAGGAGTCCCTTTACTCTTTTGTTTGATTTGGAATCGAACAGGAAACAATTATCAAAATTATTTCAAATTTTGAATATCTCTCTTCCCCGGCCCATTCACTCTCTCCGACCTGAATCTCTCTCTGGTCTCTGCCTCTACCGACATCTTCCACTCCCCTCATCTTCCACGCCCCTTCACCGACGATCGATGCATCAGCGGTGATTTTCCAGCCTCTCACACACACACAATCTTCCGCGCTAGCCCGTCCAAAAATAAAAAATCCTCTTAATAAATCTATCGATGGAGGATGGGGATGCACCAGTTCGACTCCTCCTACGCTTCTCCCTCTGTGAAGTAATCGATAGCTACCCCTATTTCGGGCCTTACCACTGAACCACTAACCTTGGTCGACGAGGATGCACCAATCGCTTCTCCCCCTACTACCCCCACAACCCCAAGTTTTGAGGTACTTTTATGCTATCAAAAACTGTTTTACAATCCCTTCCCTCTCCTGTGTTGTCTTATTTCGTTAAAATGATGTTTACCCATAGGCTAGAGAATTTGGTTTTGATTCTTTTGAATAGTAGCTTATGAAGCTTCTTTGAATTTCTGTCAATTGGTCATGGACCTTAATGTTTCAGAAAAATATAGATGCATCACTTGGTGATTTCCAGGTATAAATAGTTTTTTTTTTCCTTCCAATTTTTCTTGTCAATTTTCTGTCAACTGGATGAACCAATGTGAAATCGATTTTCGAGGGAGAAATCAGGTTGAATTTGTGGGATTGGTCGATATTTGGACAAGCACGTATGATGGTTTTCTATATTGAGGTTGGGCTATTTTGAGAAGTGTCTTTAGGCACAAAAAAGTAACTAGGGTTGGGATTGTCCAATGTGAGTTGAACACCGTGTAACTAGTATGTTGCATAAAGTTGGAATCTATAATTTTTCGCATGGTTGAAACAAAATTGAATACCGTGGGGGCATGCACTATAATGGAGTAGAATAGAAGAATTCTAGTTTAATGGAGTAGAATAGAAATTACCTCTTTACAAAAATGTTATTTTTAATGGTAAATAGCAAAACATAGTTCATCAAATTGAGTATAAATACGTCGAAGTGTCGTGCCTTTAGGCACAGGCATTCCCTAGTCTCAAACAATAAATAAATATATATATATATATATATACGAGTACTCTCCAGTCAAGGATCCCGGATTTCCCGGATTGAAGCGTTTTGATGCTTTTAAAAAATGTTTTTGGGAAATCCGAGCCGTTCAATGTGTTCAAAAGGTGTTTTCCAAGGTCCACGTGGGAAATCTTCAAAAAAAAATACCGGGAAGGGCTTGATCCACGCAGTTTTTTGCAAAAACTGCATATTTACAATTTTGCGAAAAACAGCGTGGATCAAGCCATTCCCGGTATTTTTTTTTGAAGATTTCCCGCATGGACCTTGGAAAACACCTTTTGAACACATTGGACGGCTCGGATCATGAAAATTTGATCCGGAACTATGAGTTCCGGACCGAAGGGTCCCGGACTAGAGAGTTCCTCTATATATATATATACACACACACACACTTCGGGTCGGGTCGCCCGACATTTTAAACCTCAAACCCGACCCGACTCTATCGGGTTGCTTATTTATTAACCCGAACCGATTGTATTTTAAATCCGCCCGAAACCCGTCGGGTCGGGTTGGGTTGGCGGGTCGGATCCGGTTTTGCTCACCCCTAGTTTTAAGAGTAACTTTTCTGATATGATTCGTCAACATAGGCCAGAAATTGTTTCCCTTTTTGAAACCAATGTTAGTCTTCAATCTATGGGGTCTTTTCTAAAAAACATGGGATTTACCAGAGGCACTAATAGTGATCCCGATGGGAGGTCAAGTGGGTATTAGGGTTCTGTGGGATCCCACCAAAGTTTTCGTTGTCACCATATCCATAAAACCTCCAAGTTATTCATGTCAAAATTCAGAAGAACAGATATGAAGATTGGGTGTTATTTGCTCTGTATGCAATACTTAATCCTAGACTTAAAGAAATCCTATGAGAAGGGCTTAAGGAGTTTGCAGTTGCTAATCACCACCCGTATACTCTAGCTGTGGACTTTAACGATATTGCTAATGTGGGGGAAAGTAGAATCACATGCCCAAACACTAGCCATAATCAGCGAAGGAGATTCATGGACAACATCAACGACTACGATCTTGGTGGATATCGGATTTTCCGGCCCCAAATTCACCTGGATTAATGGCCGCCAAAGAAATGTAAACATTCAGAAATGGCTGGATAGGGGAATTCGCAATGAAGATTTGCGCTCTCTCTTCCCCAAAGGTATATCCGAAACCTTCCCCATACTTATTCTAATCACTCTCCTCTCCTAATGCAATTGCATGGTACCATTACTTCTATCCCTATTAATAAACCTTTTAGATTTGAGGCTGTATGAATTCTAGACCCATCTTATAAAGCTATTGTGACTAATAATTGGAATGTGAGAAATTTGATTGATAGAATTGAGAATTTTTCCCAGGCTGCTATCAAGTGGAATAAAGATGTTTTTGGCAACATTTTTAGGGAAAAAAGATGGACTCTTGCTAGAATTCATGGGATTAAAAAATCCTAAAGTAACTATTTTTCTCATAATATGTTTATTCTAGAAAAAGAGCTTATTATGGAATACGATAAAATTCTTGCCCAGGAAGAACTTCTTTGGTTCCAAAAGTCCCTCTCTAAATGGATTGTGATGGGAGAACGAAATACTGGTTATTTTCACCTCTCTACCATTATTAGGAGACGGAAAGCTAAGATCACTATACTTAAGGATAATAACAATGTTTGGATTGATAATCCTAGTCTCATAAAATAGATGGTTCAAAATCACTTCAAGGAGCTTTTCAGAAATCAAGATGACACCCCGGGTACTTGTCTTGTTGTTAATCCCCATAAAAATCTTTCTAACGAGGATAATGAGACTCTTGGCTGCCCCATAACAAATGCTAAAATCTAGAATATGGTGAGAAATATCCCTCCCTATACTAGAATATCATTGGAGATGACATTTGTTCTTTTGTTAGAAATTGCTTTGAGACTAACTCCATCCCAATGGTTGTTAATAAGACCTTTATTGCCCTTATTCCTAAGTCTGAGAACCCAGACAATATCAAATTGTTTAGACCCATTAGTCTTTGTAATGTCAGTTACAAAATCATCACCAAGCTTATTGTTGCTAGACTTAGACCTTTGCTTACCAAGATTATTGGCTCTTAATAGAGTAGCTTCATCCCGGGAAGATCCACAAATGATAATATTATAATCACTCAAGAAATTGTTCATACTCTTCGTTCCAAAAAAGGTTTTAAAAAAAAAAGGAAGTGTTCTCTCAAAAATTGATTTGGAAAAAGCATATGACAAAGTTTCTTGGAAATTTCTTTTTGATACTCTTGTTTTTTTCAATCTGAACCCTTCATGGACTGCTCTTATCATGAATTGTGTTTCCAATGTTAATACTTCCATCCTTCGGAATGGGGAAGCCCTTGAAGAGTTTTCTCCGGGAAGAAGCCTCCATCAAGAAGACCCCTTATCCCCATACCTTTTTGTCCTATGTATGGAACTTCTGTCTATCTTTATTGAAAACAAATGTGAAACAGGTAACTGGAAAGGCATTGAAGTTTCTAGAGATTCTGTGGCCCTTACTCATCTTTTTTTTGCGGATGATCTCTTACTCCTTGGACAAGCTAATCAGTCCACCTGTAGAAATATTATGGATGTCCTTAATGAGTTTTGCAATTTATCTGGACAAACGGTTAATCTTACGAAATCCAAACTCTTTGTGTCCCCTAAATATTTTCTGGAACAAAGCTCGTAGATTGAGCAATATATGTCGCACATCTCTCCCTAATGATTTAGACAAGTACCTTGGAGTTCCCGTTTGCATGGTAGAACTAATAAGGATCATTTTAAGCATATCATTGAAAAAGTTCAAAGTAGACTTGCTGGATGGAAGTAGAGTACCCTCATAATTGTGGGTCGAGCTACCCTCATCCAAGCCTCCTTATCTACTATTCCTGAGTTACACCATGCAAACCATGCACTTGCCTTCTAGTGTTTATGAGAAACTTGACCGCATTAATAGGGATTTTCTATGGGGGGGACACCCCGGATAAGAGGAAAATCCACCTTGTTAATTGGCATAATGTGTGCAAAAGCAAAGATAAGAGAGGTTTGAGTTTGAGGAAAGCTAAAACCCAAGATTTAGCCTTACTAAACTTGGATAGAAACTCTCCAATAGTGATGATAGTCTTTGGGCTAAAATTCTTCACGATAAATACTTGAAACACCACACCATTCAATCCTGGCCTTGCAATAGATCTGCTTCCCACACTTGACGAAGTATTATGCACATTATAGATATTCTCAAAAAAGGAACTAAATGGACTATTGGTGATGGCAAATTTGTTGACCAGTGGAAAGATTGGTGGTGTGAAACTGCTTCTCTAGAGGATAGACAGCCAGGAACACACAGTCATGGTAAGGCAAAGTTAATTGACAATGGTACTTGGAACCTAACTTCTATTGAGCATATTGTGGATAGTGTATCTCGTAATGATATTCTTAATGTTATATTCCCTGTCTTTTCTCAGGTTGACGACCATTCCTCATGGGTGGATTCCTCTAATGGAAACTGTTCGGCATCTATTGCTTATGATTTTCTTAACGATGATACCAATGACACGAAGGGGTGGAAATGGTTTTGGAAAATGCAATTACCTTAAAAATTTAAATCTTTTCATTGGCTCATTTTCCATAACAAACTTTCCACCAATCACCTTCGTGCGAGGAGAGAGAACCCATTCCCCCTCCCCTCACCTAGCCGGCCCACACCTCTCTCTCTCTCTTCTCCTCCATTTTTTTTCTTTCTCCTTCACAAATCTCCCATAAATTCCACAATTCCTCTTAACTCTTACGCAAATCCTTCAATATTGGTCATCTAAGTTGATTCCTCCTTGAATTTGCCTTGGGAAAGCTCAAATTCGTGGATTCTTGAGTTTGGAAGCTAGGGTTTTACTCTCACATTGATTCCAAACTCTCTCACTTGAGGTAGGGAAATTTCTACCCTTTCTAAGTATATTTGTTGTAATTGTGTGTGTGTATCCTCTCTTATAGTTAATCTCCTTCTTGTTTAATTGAAATCTTGTGAGCAAATCTTTTCTAGTCAAGTTTGTGTTGAAAACACGCCATTATCTAGCTCCTATGTTATTCCCCTCTTGATTTAGTAGTTATCTTTTTTTTTTGGATAATTAAGCTTGAAATTAAAAAAGGCTAACCGGATATACAGCCTACAAGGGGCATACCCCAGGAGGACAAAAGAAAAAGAAAAGAAAAAAGAAATAGGGAAGGCCCAAAAGGCTACATGGGGGATTGGTAAAGCCAAAGAGGCTACAAAGAGAAATACTAACGAAAGGAAAAGTTTCTGCACCATCACTAATGAGGGGGAAGAAACATTTAAAAAGCCTAGATAAATGCAAAATTGCACATCCATTGGGAGGCACGACCCATGCGATAGAGAGAGACACAAAGGTAACTTGATGATGAGGATGGTAGGGATTCACATCCATGGAGCTTAGGAGGGTGGACTACATGGTGATAACAACTTACGGGACGACATCCCCCTCCCCAAGGGCTATCAAAAATCCAAGGGACAACCCCCCAAGGATAGGTCTAGTTTCTGAAGAAATTTTGGCAGCATTTCATCTATTTTTTGACGAACTCAGAAACAGATGACTGCTGATAGGCGCGCAATATTGTAAATATAAGCGCCTAAGTAGGGGGAGTTAGCGCGTTAGACGTGCGGTTTAATGTTCATTTTCTGTTTAATGTGCACGGTGGTGTGTTTGGTGTTTGCATGATTTACCAGGTAGAAGGATGACTTTGGCGCGCTTTTGCATGGCTTGAAGTGGAGTTGGGCGTGGGAATCAAGGATTGAGGCTTGAGTCGTGAAAGTGCAAGTCGAAGGATCTCGGTATCGATACCCCCCACAGCCGTATCGATACCAATTGGCTTCAAGGGGACGAATTGGTTCCAGAAGGTTTAGTATCGATACCCCTCTAAGGGGTATCCCTACCTACGGCTTATCAATCAAAGAAGGAGTCTAAGGATTCGGTATCGCTGCCCTTTTAAGGGGTATCGATACCTATTGGTCTAGCAAAGCTAAATGATGCCGTTTTGATGGTTCGCGGGACGATTACTATAAATACGTTTTGTTATCATTCATTAGGGTTAGACATTCATAATTTAGGTTTTATGTTTTGAAGTTTTCGGCTACAGTTTTCGGCCATCATTATACGTTCAAGTTTGTTCCAGATTTTCAGAGTTTCAGCTCTTGGATTGGTGTTTCGTATTGATAGTCAAGTTTGATTTCTCCTTGCAATTTACGGTATTGTTTTCTATTTTCCTATATTTTAATTTGCAATCATGTTTAGATCTAGGGTTATTATAATTTATGTTACTTCAAGCATCATGAGCGAGTAGTCGTATAGAGTGCGGCTGCGGGAGAAGGCGCTGCGCACTAGACTAATCGATGTTTCACCTCGGGGCCGAATTAACTTGATTTTTGGGCAGTTTTAGGAAACGGAAACTCATCTAAGAAATAAAACCCAGGCATCGCCGGAATTCGAATGCACACGGAATCTGGTGACAGGTGGTGCGCATTTGTTAGGGATCTTTTTCTTATTCTAAAATCAGTAAAAAAGAGTAATTGTGGCCCGAGTAAACATTGGTTAGGCTAGTCGCGGACGCTGGGTTCCTACGGCTGTACTCTCCTTTTTAAATCCGTTTTTAGTTAATTTAGTCTGGTAATTTAGTTAGTAAATTAATCTCATTGAACAAGGGATGGCTACCTAAGAGCCAAGATAAACTGTGAACCCGTCATCTTTGAGTCCTGCACACGTTCGTCCGTCTCTGTGGATTCGACTCCGGTACTTCCGGATATTATGCTACATCGGTCGAGAGTCCTGCGCTTGGGACGCGTCTTATTTTTAGTCACCCGGTCGGTCAAGCATTTTTGGCGCCGTTGCCGGGGACGGCAACGTGTGTTCAAGGGTGTGAGTCTTAGTGTTTTTTTTTTTTTTTAGCTTTTCGTCCATCCCGCCAAAGCATTTTTGGCGTCGTTGCCGGGGACGGCAACGTGTGTTCAAGGGTGTGAGTCTTAGTGGTTTTTTTTAGCTTTTCGTCCATCCCGCCAAAGCATTTTTGGCGCCGTTGCCGGGGACGGCAACGTGTGTTCAAAGAAGTCGGGTCGGGTTAGTATCTTTGTGTTTTTATCTGAGTCAATAAATAAATAAATAAATAAAATAAAATAAAAAGTGTCTTTTGTTTTTAGCATCTTTTTGTTTCTAGGTTGAGTCAGTCGAGTAGTACTCCCTCCGTCCCTTTTTAAATGTGTTGCTTCGTAAATCCAACTTATTAAAAAAACATCATCATTACACCTTTCACATCAACTTTTTCACTTTCCACATCAACTTTTACCTCCACTTTCCAAAATTATCCTTCACCCTTACCCATTAACTTTTTACCCATTAACTTTTTACCCACTAACTTTTTAAAAGGGTAAAATGATAATTCTACAAATTTTTACTCATTAACTTTTCAAAACACACACTTATTAAGGGACAGCCTAAAATGGAAATGTTAACACTTAAAAAGGGACGGAGGGAGTATGTGTTTTGTGTCTTGAGTTAAAAAAAAAAAAAAAAAAAAAAACTGATGGGCCTTCTTGATACCCCTGGGGAGTTAGAGCGACACCATAGTATGCTGTTGAGTAAATTTGCACAAATTAACGATGGGCCTTCTTGATACCCCGGGGGTTTTTGGGACAAACCACCTGCTGAGGCTTTACGGTTTTGTGATCTTTTGGCCCAAATTCCGAAAAATGAATATTGTGCTTTAAATTCTAATAGTGCCAATTCCCTGCCAAAGGAAGAGGTAACTGAGTCACGTCATTTTATGGAGGATTGTGATTCGTGGTCTGAAAGCTCCTCCGAGTTTGGAGGGAGTGAAGAGTTTACTCCTAGGGAAGAGGAAGTTGACCCACTTGTCATTGAGGGTGGGGTTGATGAGGGTTTTGTGGAACTTTCTGAGTTGGGAGTGAACGCGGAGCTAACTGCTCAATGTTCCCCCCTTGAGTCTAATAAAAAGGTCGAACCCCCTCTCATGTATCTCCCACTGTTGATCCGCGCTACCTACGTTTTCCTTTTGCGCTCCTATGAGTCTAGAGAACAAGGAGCTCACTGCCCTCCGTGTGATGGTCCGATAGAACAATCTCCCACTGCTGAGGAGTGGGACTCTGAGATTGATTATTTGCAGTCCTTAATGGACGAGCAAGATAGGAAGCATGAGTTTGAGAGTGAGTCTCTTACTTTTGGGGACCAAGACTTTGTTGAGGAGGAATTAGTTGAGAAACCAAACTTGGCGGAGGAGGTTTTGGTAGAAGAGTCGAAGTCGACGGTAGTGGAACATATTGATTTTCTTGGTATTGATGATTACGATTTTGCTTATCTTCCTTCTATCGCAAATTATGTCCACTGCTCGAAAATTAATTTGGTTTCACATGAGCACTTAGAGGCGCTGAAATTTCTTAAAACAATTCGGCAATTGCTTTACTCGAAATATCTTTTCTTGTGGTCTGGCCGAGTTCAGTTTTTAGCACAGAGTTTGGAGTGGAGTGGAGTGTTCATAGTACTAATTTTTGTTGATATGTTAAATGTTCAAAATTCACGTTTGGCTAAACTCTCTCTCTCTCTCTCTCTCTCTCTCTCTCTCTCTCTCTCTCTCTCTCTCTCTCTCTCTCTCTCTCTCTCTCTCTCTCTCTCTTATTTCTTTTTCATGTTAGTTTCCTTGTGGCCCGGCTACTACGAGCGGGCAGGACTAATGTCATTTGCATATTTTCGGTAGTTGTGGTTTCAGTCTTTTGGCAGGGTACGCGCGCTACCACACCAGCCTTGGTAGTTTAGGCCTCACCAATGGGGTGATGGAGGCATTCAGGAGCTCTCAGTCATGAGTGCCATTATGTGTGGCGGTTGTAAGTCCGAAGCCCCCATCGCGGCTTTTGTGTGACTAGCTGTGGTCCCACTATTGGGCGCCGAAGGAGCAAGCCCTGGAGCAGCTGCAATGACGAGAAATGCAAAGGCAGCAAATTCCTCGCACATCGGCCGAGGTCATGGTGGTTGGCTGCCACCTCAGGTTCACTCTTTCCTTCTCTTTGTTTTTCTCTTTCTTTGTCTCCACGCTCTGGGGACAGAGCACATTTCAAGTTGGGGGGAGGGTGTACTTCGTACATGTTTTTTTTTTTTTTAAAAAAAAAAAAAAGAAAGGGAATTTGGATGCTTGGGTGTAACTATTCTTGGTTGATGACTGTTAATTAGCACTATAGTGGTTGTTGTGCGAGTCGAAGTCTCGATATGATTTCATGGATAGACTTAAGCTCGTGAACAGGATGTTGAAGAAGTACTTGGTTAGCCCGTATCATCTATACTTGGATAGCGTTTGGTCACTTGAAAGCATGCTCACACACACACTGTCCCACTTGATGATTTTGCCGGTCTCGAGTTTGGTTCATGTGTCATTGGTAATCTGGTATGTGTTAACTTGTTTGATGGGATTTTTGTGGAACTCCTTCTAAAATAAAAAGTTATGTGTGTTATATTGTTAATGCTTATCCGGGCGTCCATTGAGTAGTAACCGGACAATCGGGGTATGCTCCCACCGTGTTGTTCGCGTCGAAAGATGGATAGACCTTGTGAAAGTATCGCTTAATGTTGTTAGCTTGGATCTCAATAAAGCCTTTTTGACTTGAGCAATTAAGTCCGTAGGGGTCTCTTAAAACCAGGTGCTCTAAGGCCGTTTGGCTTGGGGATAGCCGACCCAAAGCTCGCTAAAGAGTCAACTAGAAAGCCCGAGAGATCCGGCATTGCACGACCATGAGAAAAAAAAAAGCAAAGAAAGAAAAGGAAGGAGTGTGTTCAAAGAAACACTGGGCTAGAAACGGTGTGTGAACTGTTCTCGAGATTGGTAAATTTCTTTATGTGGCTTTTCATTCTCGCATGACATTTGAAAATTCGCTATCCGATCGTAGGTGAGAGGATTAATTCTTTGTGCTAGGTTTGGTACGGAGTTCATTTGTTTAACTTTATCCATGAATGAAATATCTTGCCTTTGACATACTTGACAGTTATTGTAGAGCTTTTAGAGGTTATTGATTGGGTTGAGTCGCATTCGAAGTGTCCGAGTCCTTTGTGTTTTGTGGGTGATCACTGCTTAAAACCCTCACGAGACTTCACTCGTCCTACCGGGGCCGCCCGGGGGTTTAAAAGATCTATCCTTTTATTTATTTGTTTTGTTCTTTTTGTTGCTAGGGACTAGCAACCTTCAAGTTGGGGGGTGTGATAGGCGCGCAATATTGTAAATATAAGCGCCTAAGTAGGGGGAGTTAGCGCGTTAGACGTGCGGTTTAATGTTCATTTTCTGTTTAATGCGTGCACGGTGGTGTGTTTGGTGTTTGCATGATTTACCAGGTAGAAGGATGACTTTGGCGCGCTTTTGCATGGCTTGAAGTGGAGCTGGGCGTGGGAATCAAGGATTGAGGCTTGAGTCATGAAAGTGCAAGTCGAAGGATCTCGGTATCGATACCCCCCATGGCCGTATCGATTGATACCAATTGGCTTCAAGGGGACGAATTGGTTCGAAGGTTTAGTATCGATACCCCTCTAAGGGGTATCCCTACCTACGGCTTATCAATCAAAGAAGGAGTCTAAGGATTCGGTATCGCTACCCTTTTAAGGGGTATCGATACCTATTGGTTACGGGCAAAGCTAAATGATGACGTTTTGATGGTTCGCGGGACGATTACTATAAATACGTTTTGTTATCATTCATTAGGGTTAGACATTCATAATTTAGGTTTTATGTTTTGAAGTTTTCGGCTCTGATTTTCGGCCATCATTATACGTTCAAGTTTGTTCCAGATTTTCTGAGTTTCAGCTCTTGGATTGGTGTTTCGTATTGATAGTCAAGTTTGATTTCTCCTTGCAATTTACGGTATTGTTTTCTATTTTCCTATATTTTAATTTGCAATCATGTTTAGATCTAGGGTTATTATAATTTACGTTACTTCAAGCATCATGAGCGTAGTAGTCGTATAGAGTGCGGCTGGGGAGAAGGCGTTGCGCACTAGACTAATCGATGTTTCACCTCGGGGCCGAATTAACTTGATTTTCGGGCAGTTTTAGGAAACGGAAACTCATCTAACAAACAAAACCCAGGCATCGCCGAAATTCGAATGCACACGGAATCTGGTGACAGGTGGTGCGCATTTGTTAGGGATCTTTTTCTTATTCTAAAATCTGTAAAAAAAAGAGTAATTGTGGCCCGAGTAAACATTGGTTAGGCTAGTCGCGGACGCTGGGTTCCTACGGCTGTACTCTCCTTTTTAAATCCGTTTTTAGTTAATTTAGTCTGGTAATTTAGTTAGTAAATTAATCTCATTGAACAAGGGGTGGCTACCTAAGAGCCAAGATAAACTGTGAACCCGTCATCTTTGAGTCCTGCACACGTTCGTCCGTCTCTGTGGATTCGACTCCGGTACTTCCGGATATTATGCTACATTGGTCGAGAGTCCTGCGCTTGGGACGCGTCTTATTTTTAGTCACCCGGTCGGTCAAGCAACTGCCCAGGAATGTCAGTCCAATATGATAGGAAAACCTCAAAATGATGTATAAGCATGTAGTTGTACAATACATAAGTATCACAAGGCATGACTAATGCTCTAACAACACCATAAGCTGTGCCATGTAACCGGCAACATCAATTTATGACAGAAGCAGCAGTATCGAAATGCAGCAGTTTGCGGCGAATCTGTATAACATCGGTTGCAAAAGCATCGACAAGAATGTAAATGCAAAGCAATACAAAGAGCAACAAGATAGTAGCAGATAGAGCATCATATAGATGGACTGATCTATGACAGCAGATAGCAGGTTCATATGGGCTGCCCAACGTTCCAACAGAGATTAAACAGTGGTTCAAATGCAGCAGCAGTGCAATAGAGGCACAATGCAGCAGTAGATGCAACAGTATTATAGAACCAAACTACAGCCCAGTGAGCGTTAGCATGACAGGAAATTAAGTGACAGGAGCAAATTCCTCAGGATATAGCCTCACCACCTACACTCCCTCGAGATCTGACCTCCCACTCTCTTTTCACACATTCCTGAGAAATTGGGGGACCTCACATTCCCTCCTCTCTAGATGAAGAAAAGGCTCAAGACTCACAAGTATCTCACATTTTGGTGGATCACACAACTCAGTGTTCATGACTCCAGTGAAGGCCAATTGTCCAATTAAGGCACATCAAACTAAGAAAGGAAATAAGGTAACAAACTCTGTATAATAGAAGTATTAACAGCTAGCATTAGATCAAACACTCACTCTGCACCTTGATTAAACAGCACAGAG
Organism: Vaccinium myrtillus; assembly: GCA_016920895.1. Taxonomy (NCBI): domain Eukaryota; kingdom Viridiplantae; phylum Streptophyta; class Magnoliopsida; order Ericales; family Ericaceae; genus Vaccinium; species Vaccinium myrtillus. The sequence continues at coordinate 18,136,437 of CM029277.1, forward strand.
CAATTGTATCCTTGGAATAAATATCCTGCAAACTCACTTCCCAAATGGGACATTAGAACTTTGCAAACAACCTGCTTCAGCTTGTAACCTGTCTAAGAAAACCAGAAGTTAGTGAGACACTACACACATGAACAAGACAGTAATACAGTATTCCAAAGTGACCAATGTATTATGATTCAAGCTGAATGTACTGATATCTCATCACCTTGTAGCTTGATTTCATCGTAGCACTTGTAAATTGTATGAAACTCACTTTGTACCCATTTTCTAGTCATTATACCTTGAGAAATACCTTGATTCATAAAGATTAATGTTTCCTTAGTCAAATTGGTTGTTGAATCATCTCCCTCTAGCTTATTGCATTGATATTTGGCTTTAGAATCGTTCGATTGGGAGTCCTAGAGCATTTTCACCAAAAATGGGAATTTGAAGTAATTTTGGGCCCCCTCTCTGGATTTTCCGCCCGGGTGAGAATCACGGTCGTCCGAGTGGTTTTGAAAGATTCTCAGCGAAATCCTGTTTGTTGTTCCGTTCCACTCCCACGCACTTGTTTGGTTCGCGAACTCGTTTTTCACTTGTATCATGTAATTTTCTCTCTCGGTAACACCTAGATGTCAAATGATAATGGGGAATGATTAATGATACTCGCGTTTGATTATTAGTGGATTTAGTGAGGACACGGTCTATGAATTGACACTTTACGTTACATATGTATTGAGTTGAGAGTCCGAGACACTTGTGAAAGGATGTTATGACACATGGGTTATGTTAGACAAGAGGTTGACATTGAAACTTGATAAGTGATAATGTGAACTTATAACCATTGACACGGGTCCAAAGATAGCCCGGAATGATACTAGGGCCGTCTTTTGGACGTGTTGCTAGGAAAATGCCTTGGCCAAGGGGAAGCGGACACGGGATCGCAAGATAGCCCGAAATGATACTAGGGCAGCCCTATGGCCGTGTTGCTAGGAATTTCTAAAAAGATTAACTCAAATGAACTTGTGACACGGTGACATGAACAAGTTGAACACATGCAAGATGTCGATAACGTGTCGGGTACGAGGGGTAATAGTAAGGGGAATCTAGTGGCTTATGAGTTTGTTTTGAATCATTTAACTCTTAAAATTTCTTGAACCTTGTTGCGTGGCTTGTCTCCCTTTGTCAATCACTCGCTTGCATTTAGAATTGGTAGACCTTTCTCTACTGGGCTAGTGAGCTCACCCTAATAATTTTAGGTACCCAGCACGGAGCATGATATGAACTGCGTGGAGTGTATGCATGCATCTCTTTTGAAAGCTTAATGGAGGAGTTACCTTATCATCTTGAAACTTATATTTTTTAAGAGATGATTTTGTAACTTGATTCATATTTCATCTTTTGACATTGGGGTGTAATAACACTTAAAACTTATGTACTCATCTTTGGGTTTACGGGTACCCGAAGATTATTGTGGTTTATTGGCTTTGACCTTGTAAATAGTATGTGAAACATTGACTTGGACCGTGGACTTGTTGACCTCCACGTAGATATACTTTATATTTATCTTTTAAAAATTGAGGGCGTGATAGGCTTAACCAACGTTCAAATTGAATCGGACTCCTAAACAGCGGTGATTCTTTTTAATGAAGGAACAAGTGCCAACGACCCCCAAAGCAATATTCTGAATCAAGAGAAGTACCTTCTCAACCGAACTAGGAGCAACCTCACTCACATTTTCCGTGGAGCTAATGAATGTGCTGACTGTTTAGCACATCTTGGAGCGGGTCAAGATGAAGAGTGATAAGCACCAAATATTAGGTATATTCTAGCTTATCTCTCTCATTTTGCACACACATTCGCATGCTAATCCTTTGAATAGTTTGATATTGCGCAATTGATGTGTTTTTTCAAGTTTTAGGTAAAATGGAGCAAAAGGCATATCCTAAAGCTCCAAATAATCCCCGATTGTATCCAAAAGTGCCCAAGGTCCCTAAAGGCCATGGAGAACAATCGACGAAGCTTAGAAGTTGATTCAAGGAGATTTGGAAGATTCAAGGAAGGCCCGGAACAAAGGAACAAGAAATCTGGAGTTATGAGCCTCGAGGAAATCTGATACACTGATAGGAAACACTCATTTCTCTCAAGATACAAAGTCCATGAAGATGAGATCAATTGGGTTTGAAAGTAGACTCATAGATCTTTCTAACGGTTCAAGAATTGCCCCATTCCGAGTTCGGACAAAGCCGGAGCGTGCCCGCGAAGTTGGGTAAAAAATCTACCTAAAGGCCGTTGGTATCGATACCTTTTGTCCAAAAAATACAGAAAGATTGGTATCGATACCTTTGTAGTTTGGTATTGATACCAAGCCAATTTTCTGGTATTTTTTAGCAGATTTTTTGCTACTTTATTTCTTTCCTTTTATGGAAAGTTTCCACTTCTAGTATGTTTGTAGGATATTTTGTAAAGAGAAAAGGGGTTTTTATAAATAGCTCTCTTTCTCTCTCACTACTTCTTCTTCCTCTCGTAGTTAGATCTACTTTAAGGAGAAAAACCTCTATAGCTTGTAAGCTTTCTCTCTCCACGAAAACTCATGTAAGCTTTCATTTCTAGTTAATTTCTCTTGTATTAATGTTGTAGCTACTACTTAGGTCTCTTTATAAATCAAGTTTATTTTTGTTAAATCATGTTCTTTATTTCCTTTAACTTTATTTCCTTATTTTCTATTGCAGAGTGAGTAGTTTAAATAGGCTTAGTCATGGGGTGATTAACACTTCTGACTCAGTCTTAATAAGTTCTTCTCGTTAAAAAGCACACATTTCTTGTTGATCAAAGAGCTAGGTTAAATTTTATGTACCCAAATTTGGGTTTGTTAATCTTTTTGATCTCACGTACTTAAGGGTTGATTCTACTTGACACGTGTTATGCTTAAAGCAATGTCAATCTAAATGTTTGTCTAAATGACACAAGAATCCTAATTTTTGAGTAAACACCTTTTTAGTCAATTTGTTTTAATCTTCAAATCTTCCATTCGGGAACATTTGATGATGTCCTGAGCCGGTAATCGAGAGAGGAACGGATTAGCCTTGGGCATGGTTGTTAAAATCCCCTAGACTTTGCCTTAGTTTTTTTTTTTTGATCAAAGACTTTGCCTTAGTTTAATTAGTCGTTTTAATCTTCCAAGTCATTCTCGAAGTCATGAGAATTCCACCAAACAAATCACCAATTTAGTTGGCCGCTTCAAGGCTAAAAATCTCACTCGCAAGTCAACCATCACGCAAGGTGAATTCGGTCCATGTGGATTTGATCTAGTCTTACCGGTTATTATGCTACGCGATACCTAGCCCTACGCTTCGGGCATCCTAAATTACAACGCAAGTAAAGATCGCAAGCAAAGAGCTTGTGGTGACAACCAATCCCCCTCTGGCTGTTAGGGAGTTATGATAAGGGATAGCCTTAACATTCGCCAAATCCTCAATTAGTTTATCTTTCCCCTAGTTTCTATGGGTTCTATTATGTTTACTTGGTCTTTTAACTTCTTATGCGGTTTGCTATACTCTTTTAGTGTCTAATATTTTTCTGAAGTACCAAAAAAAAAAAACAAGAAAGAAATGGAGGAAGTCCTTCCAACTAAGATACCAACTTCCAAGATGCAGCAATTCATAGTAGGATTGACAGATTTCTTGTTGCAGTTCCATGGTTAGAGAAATTCAAGTTGGTTCAATGGGGCCTCCAAAGGCCCATCTCTGACCACTGCCCCATTATGATTTCTGAAGGCATAATGGACTGGGGTCCAAAACCCTTTAGATTTGTGGATGCATGGCTTAGTGATCCTAAATGCATGGAAGCTGCCAAAGAAGCTTGGGAGAAGGCAGCTACTAGGGGTTTTGCTGGATGCAAAATTGTGAAAAAAACTTAAAGAAGTCAAAGAATGCCTCAAAGTATGGAGTAAGCAGAATTTTGGGAATCCCAGTGTAAAACTTCAAATGGTTGAAGTGAAGCTTCATCAAATGGATTTGCTCAGTGAAACAAGACAGCTAGATATTGAAGAGAAGAGAGAGAAGAACAAATTAAGAGAAGATTTTTGGAGATTAACAAAATTGGTTGAAAGTATTTGGAGACAGAAATCCAGAATTAATTGGCTCAAATTGGGGGACAAAAACACAAGGTTCTTTCAAATTATTGCAAACAACAGATTCAGGAGAAACATGATTGGAGCAATCAAAGTTGAAGGAATTCTTTTGGAGGAACCTAATCAAATCGAGCATGCAGCTGTGTTACACTTCAAGGAAAGATTCAGAGAAGAAAAAGCTGGCAGAACAAAGATGAATGGTGTGTTCAATAGAAGATTACCCACAGAAATCTCATAGATGCTGGAGAAAGCTTTCACTATTGAGGAGATTTGTGGAGCTGTCAAGGACTGTCACAGTCTTAAAGCACCAGGTCCGGATGGCTTCAACTTCAGCTTTATTAAGAAGGCATGGCCATTCATGCAACAAGATATTGGAGCTTAATTTCTTTTCTGATTTTCACAGGAATGCAAAACCAGCTAGAGGTATCAATTCCACTTATATTACTCTCATTCCAAAAATTGATGGGGTTGTTAACTTTAATGACTTTAGACCTATTAGTATGGTTGGATCTGTGTACAAGATTTTAGCCAAAGTGCTTGCTAATAGGTTTAAAATTGCAATGCCTTTCATCATTGGGGAATCACAGGCTGCCTTTATTGAAGGTAAGCAAATTTTGGATGGGGTCTTAATAGCCAATGAGGTTATAGACTACTGGAAATCCAATAGCAAAGAGGTTTAATTTTGAAGATAGATTTTGAAAAAGCCTATGATTGTGTTAACTGGGGCTTTGTACTGGATCTATTAGGCAAATTTGGTTGTGGAAATAGATGGCATAGGTGGATCAAGGAATGTATATCCACAGTTTCAATGACCATTCTTATCAATGGTTCCCCTACTAAAGAGTTCCTTCCTCGAAAGGGTTTGAGACAAGGAGATCCTATGTCCCCATTCTTGTTCAATCTAATTGTGGAAGCTCTAAACATTCTCATGGAATGGGCCTTGGAAGAAGGTCTGATAAAGGGTGTAAAAGTGGGAAGAAATGGTATTCTGATTTCCAATCTTCAATTTGCAGACGATGCCATTTTCTTTTGTAATCCAGATATGGGGGAAATTTTAAACATTCAGAGGATAATAAGGTACTTTCAATTGATGTCTGGGCTGAAAGTTAATTATTCTAAGAGTATGTTGTGTGGGGTTAAAGTGCATGATGATACTGTGGGGGAGTTGGCTCAGATTGTTGGTTGCTCTAAAGGGAACCTACCTTTGAAATATTTAGATCTTCCTTTAGGAGCTAATCCTAGAAGAATCAGCACTTGGCAGCCTATGATTGACAGAGGTAACAAGAAGTTGAAACCATGGAAGAGCAAACATATTTCTTTAGGTGGGAGATTGACTCTGATTAAGTCTACTCTTAGTAATCTTCCCATCTATTATATGTCCCTGTTTAAGATGCCAGTTTTTGTGGCAAAGTCTATAGAAAAGATCCAAAGACAGTTTTTATGGGGTGATTATGAGAATAAAAGGAAATTACACCTTGTGAAATGGGAGAAAATTACCAAACACAAGAAGTTTGGAGGGCTGGGAGTAAAGAGACTGTTGGAACACAATTTAGCCCTCTTGGCCAAATGGTGGTGGAGATTCTACAATGAAAAAGATGCCTTGTGGAATAAAGTGGTTAGCAGGAAATACAATCTCAATGAAAGTTGTTGGTATCCTCAAGTACCTAGCAGGGGCAAATCATCATTAGTTTGGAGGGACTTATGCTCAATTGCCAATGAAGGATCTATAATGGGAGAATGCATTCTAAAAGGTCTGAAGATCAAAGTTCACTCTGGTGAAAATGTGAAATGCATCTATGGGTGGGAGAGGAAACTCTGGAACATTCCTATCAAAGATTGTATACAATCTCAGAACAACAAGAGGCATACATCTCTGAAATTGTGGATGCTCAGAACTCTGGGACTTGGAATCTAAGGTTCAGAAGACCTTTGTACTCATGGGAAGAAGTCCAGTTGGCAAATCTAAATGAGCTACTCAGTGGTGTGCAGATTCAAGGATCTGAACAAGATAGGCTGATTTGGGCTTGGAACAATGATGCTAGATTTTCTGTAAAATCAGCATATGAGAAGTGGGAAATGTTCAAATTCATTGAAGATCTGGGCTTGTCTTCTATCTGGAAAAATTTAGCACCTCCTAAAGTGGAGTGCTTTGTGTGGCTTGCCATCCAGGAATCCATTGCTTCCAGGTCAGTCTTGGCAAGGAGAGGTATTATTCCTGAGGATAATAATTTATGCCCTTTATGCAATGTTAATTCTGAATCCCCCAACCATTTGCTACTCTACTGTGATAAATCATGGTCTGTTTGGTCGGATATATTCCAATGGTGGGGTCTTTCTTGGGTTGTCTTAGCAATCTTTACGCTTTGTTGCACATGTGGTCCTCCTTTAGATTTAAAACTTGGAGAAATTTTGTTGGTTCACCTGCTTCTATGCTACTATTTGGTCTATTTGGGGAGGGAGAAATGATCTTGTTTTTAGGAACAAGGCTTTCATTCCGGAGGACATTGTTGATTTGTCTAAAACGAGAATGGCATTTTGGATTAAGGCCAGATTTAAAGTGGATGACTACTCAGTTGATGATTTCAAACGATGTCTGGATGGGATCCGGAAAATCAAAATCTAATGCGATCTGTATATCCTAAGGTGGTGCTGTCGGCTTGGATACGAAGGGGTGCTATCTCTTTAAATCTGTAGGCTTTAGTCCATTTAGGAGTTGCTAATGTGCTTAGAAGTTTTGTTTTTGCTGCCTTTTCTATTTCTCTTTTGTTGATTCAACTCTTGGTTGAAGTTTCAACTCTAATGCCTGTTTCTTTCTCGATGTACCCATTGTCGAGCTTAATAAAATTTTGTTACCGTTTCAAAAAAAAAAAAAAAAAAACTAAGATAGAGGTCCCATTGTTGCAGGTTATGATGCAAAGTACAAGACGCATCATGGTTAAAGGATAGATACGAGATCGAAACTCATTAATCACAATGAGAAAGTACTCTATGTGGCTACTTGTTATGACTAAATGAAATTAGGTAACAAAAACATTACCAAATTGGTGACTATAGTAAGTAACCAAGAGCACTCAATGCATGGGAAGGTGACTATAGTAAGTAACCAAGAGCACTCAATGCATGGGAAGGTAAGAGAAAGGAGATTTGATTTGAAAGAGCTATCAAGAGACTTGTTTCTATTAATACCCTATAGAAATGTGTGTTGCCTATAAAATCCTCCAAACCGAAAATCCTAATTTCCTAGATTTTTTTTTTGTGTGAAAAAACCCTCTAATCTTTTTTCCTCCCACTCTTACACCTGTCCCACCTCATTTTTTAACTTCCCTGATTTTTGCTCCTAGTCCCCACTTCCTATAATCTATTTGTTTGAAGAAAAAAAAAACATGCTTTGCTTCTGCTTAACTTCCCAACCGTACCAATTGATAATTAACTTATCAATAATTAACTTATCAATTGTTCATATTCTATTTTGGTTTTGCTATGTTGTTAATTCCCAATGATGCATGTGATTTGTGAAAGTCACCAAAAAAACACACAAATGTATTTTTTTTTTCATTAACTATTGTTCCCGTTAGAATTATGAAGCCGGCAAAAAACACAAATGTATTTTTTTTTTATCAAACAGCATTGCGCATGTTCAATGCACGGGGCAGAAAAAATTACAATGCCCCCTTCAATACATAGAGGTCAGAAAAAATACCAATATGATTTTTTTCGACCCCGTGCATTAAACGGGTACAATGCTAGTTTACCATAAGGCCAAGTTTAAACCACAAATTAGGGAGTGTTTCACTAACAAAAAACTGTTTTTTCTAAACACCGAGACAAATCATTCTCTTACAATACATCACATAAAAAACCGTGAAAAATCAGTTTTTTCAAAAAACCAACTTAGTGGAACACCCCCTAAGTACTAACCTTTGAAAGAGATGCCCGCTACCGTGAAATCTGATTATCATGCGAAAATCTCAAAGGTGGATGGTAGCAACGACCACCTGAGATGGATCGAAGATGATTTCAAGGCTGCGGTGTATCAGCATTTGCTTTTTAGGGCTAGGCTAGGATTCATTTCAACTTAAACGTCAAAATCGCATCATCATGAGCACGCATTTTGTAGCACAACACAGGTTCTTATGAAACTAAAAGAAAATCTGAACATTTGTCAAATTTCATGACGTTCCGGGGTTTTTCGATAGCCTTTTTAGCCATCTTGGACGAATCAGTGAACTTTATCTTATTCTTGGCTGGAAAATGTTTAAACCCTCGATTTCAATTATAGGTAAGCTAAATTAATTCATACCTCCAATATATTTTAATTTCCAAAAATAATCGCAGTTATGATCAGCCAATCTCATAATTAAAATAATACTCCTAGCTCCGTCCCAATATTTTGGTCGATCTTTTCATTTTTGGATGTCCCAAAATTATTGTCCATGTTGACTAGTCAATGATGAAAAGTTGACCCATTTCCTAAATTGCCCTTCATTTCATATTCAAATTCAGACACAAAATTGGAGGAGAAAATACATTAAACTCTAAATGGTAATTATTGCATTTGATGGAAATTCATGTCTTTCGTAGAGGATAATTTTATCCTCTTGAAAAGTTGAATTTTTGAAGCAGAACCAAAATTTATTTTGAAACAGAAGGAGTAACTACTTAAGCCTTTAGATTAACTGGGTGGATGTAACAACTCGTACTTTAGTAAATGGCTTATAAGATTGTTCTACTTTTATTACATAAAAATGGTTCTGATATTATTTTGAAAAATAATATATATATATATATATATATATATATATATATATAATATAATCTTCTAATCCGGACCCCCGGATTGAAGGTTTTTTGATTTTTTTGTGTTTGCAAATTGTTTTAACAAAATCCGAAGCTTGATCGGGCAATGTGTCACAAAAGCTGTTTTTATAGTGTTTTTCCAAGGTCCATGCGGAAAATCTTCAAAATATTTTTTTGCCGGGAAGGGCTTGATCCATGCATTTTTCGCAAAAATTGTATATTTACAATTTTTTGCGAAAAATGCATGGATCAAGCCCTTCCGGTATTTTTTTGAAGATTTTTCCATGGACCTTGAAAACACCTTATCAACACATTGAAACGGATTTCAAAAAAAGCTCGGATCATGGAGTCCCGGATCCCAAAGGAGAAGTGGATCCGGGATATATATATATATATATATATATATATATATATATATATATATACACCGCGATCAGGGACTCAGGATCTCCATGATCCCTTTTTTTGACGATTTCCCAATTGAAGGGTTTTTTGGTATATACAATTTTTGAAAAATGCTTTTAAAAATTCCCAAATTTTTTTTGAAATTTTCCGAGTGGACCTTGGAAAATGCAATTGCTTCAAAGGTGATTTCAAAATTTGGCTCGGAAAGGTCAAAAAAAAATATCCCGGGAAGGGCTTGATCCTAAGGATCATTGCCGTTTTTTCGCAAAATCCTATATATATATATATATATTTTTCTAAACCAGGCTTGGATTCAAGCCCTTTTGATTTTTTTTTTTTTGCAAAGATTTCCGCGTGGACCAATTGGAAAACAGGTCCATGCGGAAAATCTTCAAAAAACACATTGGGAAGGGCTTGATCCATGGATTTTTCGTCAAAATTTGATCCGAACTTGAAACCCGGATCCGGGAGCCCGGATCTCAAGAAAAAGCTCGGATCATGGAGAGTCCCGGATCCCGGAGGATATGGATATATATATATATATATATATATATACGCCACCGATCCGTCAAGGATCCCGGAAATCCCGGATTGAAGCCTTTTCGGTGTTTTGATGATTTTAAAAATTGTTTTTGGGAAATCGAAAGCCGTCAATGTGTTCAAAAGGTGTTTTCAAGGACCGCTGGGAAATCTTCAAAAAAAAAAACCGGGAAAGGGCTTGATCCAAGCAGTTTTCGCAAAAATTGTACATTTACAGTTTTGCGAAAAACTGCTTGGATCAAGCCCTTCCCGGTATTTTTTTTTGAAGATTTCCCGCGTGGACCTTGTAAAACACCTTTTGAACACATTGAACGGTTCGGATCGTCAAAAAATCGGGAAGGTGGAGTCCCGGATTCGGGACTCCCGGACTGGATAGTTACTCTCTCTATATATATATATATATATATTTAGGTGTTTTTGATAAGCTAGTTAATTTGGTATCATAATCAGTATCGCGGAGCAGAGCGAGACGAGACACGTTTCAATGCTAGGAATGATCTTTGGTGGGCAAGAAAAGACTAATTCGGAAACGGGGGAAACGTCGTCTTATTGAGTGAATCACCCTAACGACACAGCACACACACGCCACACACACCCGACAACAGTCGAATTTAAACCAAGAGAACGATTGTGATCCACCATCACCCCACAAGAACCTTGACGACCTCTAGCTATCTGTTCAAGTCGAGAAAGCAAAACGGAATATTCTTTCAGTTCCTAGAAGCTAATTTGTAGCTGAAACATCAAGCTTTCACAATTTATAACAAGTTTCTGTATTGTTCTCTTTTCTGCCATTTGGTTACATATACCTACATACATAAAATTCTCTCTCGACCTCCCTATATGCATACTTACAACATTGTAGTATTCTAGATTTCTAGCTAGGGTCTTGCATACTTGCAGTATTACAGCGCATGCGTGCATGGTTAAACTTGTTGGTGTTGAAACTTAAATCTGTCGTTCTTGTGCTGGAAAGGTTGAACTTGTTGTTGGTATATGGTACTGGGAATCATTAAGAGCATGCATCTCCTATCAACCTCTAAAACTTTATTTTAGAGACCGGAGGTAACATATTGAGGAGAGATTTTGTCAGTTAACTCCTCTTTTTTTTTAAAACTTTTTGTACTTTATGGAGAGACCTATTGTCCTTTTTAGAGATTTGGTCTCTAAATTTACTTTTGAGTCTCCAAATATAGAGACTCACACCTCTTTTTTTGTCTCTAAACCTCTAAAAATGACGGTGGGTCCCTTAAAAAGTACAAAAATTTAAAATTACAAAATCTTCCTTCGATATGTCACTTCCGGTCGTGAAATAGAGTTTTAGAGATTGATTGGAGATGCTCTAAGACTGCTGATTTTCACGATCAAACTCAGCCGCAGCCAACTGACAAGAAATCAATGAATAATGGGACACCGCCTCCATCACCAGCAGCAGGTTCTTTGCCATGTTGCTTATCGGTTGATTCCTGATTCACCTCCTCATCATTGATCACATGATTCTCTGACGTCACTACTTCACTTCTATTCGAGGAATCAGTGTTTACTTGGAGAAAATCATAAAACTCCGTTGCAGCTGGATGATCAGTATTATCCCTATCTGCAAGCAATATTTTCATGCATATGAGCAGAAATGAACGAAGCATCAATAATAAAACATATCCCTATCGTTTGAAAATACCCCAAGCATACGAAATGAGAGCAACTACTATGAATCCGATTTTGTTCATCCACTTTTATCAACTTCTTATATTAATTACTTGGCTTTTATCTTTAACCAATGTCATTATACTATAGTTAGTTGTTAAATAGAACACACACACACACACAAAACACACACACACACAAAGAGAGAGAGAGAGAGAGAGAGAGAGAGAGAGAGAGAGAGTTTGAACTTTGATTTGTAACATATGTTTCTTTTCATTTACATGTCTTAGAAGTATCTACTACAATATTTCTTTTCATTTACGAATAAAAGAAGAAAAGAAAAGCAGGCTTGACTAAATATAAGCACCGTTTGTATATTTAACTTTGTCCAAAATGTGGGTACTGTGATTATTTTTATGTTTTGATAAAACAACATTAGTTTCGCGGTTAGTCTGTTGAGTGGAACTAAAATTAAAATAATATTGACCAAAACAAGAAAAAAAGAAACAGTTAGGACAGATTTATTCATTGATAGGACCTCCAGATTTATGATTCCATAGTAAATAGGACCTCCAGATTTTATCTTTATGTCTATTTTAGAACCATAACCATAGAGAAATGAACTAATCTCAATGAGTTAGCATCAAGCAATAAAGAGGAAGGTAAATGTTCACGTCTTTTTTAAATAGATGAACAAAATCAGTATCCAATCACCCCTTTCTGTTAAAGTTGTAACTGTGTGATTAGAAAGGAAAAAAAAAATTCTATTTCCTATGCCAAGGCTACCTCTCTATCTCTGAGGTAATGTCCCGACTCAATATGTTCTCTACATATGTTATTTTTGTCAAAAAAGACATCTATCCCTCTCTCGTTTTGTGCAATACCTATCTATCAATGTTACATGCAGGGACAGCAAGGCCAGCCCTAAGGGCAGTCTGGGTAGGCTCGGGTCTGGTACCCACCAAAATTTGGCCCAAAATGAGGCCCCAGCTAGGTATATACATGTTAGCAAGTAATAAATATTTATTGTAACGCCAAAATTACCAAAGCCGAAGCTGGCTAAGTGGGAAAGCATTTGACTTCCATTTTTTTTTTTTTTTGACTTCCATGGGATATGGTAGAGCACTTATTTAATCTTTCGAAACGTCGTTTCATTATGTTCCTAGTTCAAATTACCTCAAAAGGTGTTTCAAGTGTACGATTAATGATATAAATATTGTACTACTAAGTTCAAAACTACAATCTTATAAGAACTCAATTGTGTGAACATATACTTCTACTACATCCATATTGTTTGTCGACTTTTTTAAATTTATTTGTCATTGTCGTCATTATGGCAAAATAATCAAAAACTTCATGCGTACTTGTAAAATGTTCGCATCAATTTGCCGATTTCAATTATTTTTCGGATTGTTGCAGTAATAGTAGGCAATTATGATTGGAAAATATTTTTTATTGACATAACGACGCAAATTACAGAAAAGACAAAATATGGAACAAAGTATCTATCATTTGAAATTAATGTTGGTTCATTTTTTTCTTTTAAGAAAAACATAGGACCCTGTTTTACATTCTTATCTGGGGCCACGAAAATCTCAGGGCTGGACCTCAGAGACAGATCTAGGAATTCACACTAGTGGGGGCACCTTATTAATTATAATCGTGAAATTTTTTATAGTCAATGATCTTGCTAAATTAACACATTCATTATGGACTAGAAGTCTATAATGCATACTTTTTATATATAAAAAAATGTAAAAAAATAAGCACATATTAGACAAAAATTTTAGAATATGGTTACCTTAACATTGACAAGTCTTTAGAATGATTGAGATGATTTTATTGATGACATTTTTAAAAATATTTCCCCATGACTATTAAAAAATAAAAAAAAATGAAAAGATAAATCTTCAAATAAACAAACAATTTATAAACCAATAATTATAAATGAACCAGTCAATGAAAGTTGAAGCATAAAATAACTCTACTTTTTTATTTTTGAGATATATGTGAGTGTGTATGCTAAATATAGCATCATATTACATAATTGTTGAAAATAAATATTTTTTTTTAAAATTTGAGCGGGGGTTAGCGGGGACACGTGACCTCGCGTGGCCCCTTTGGATCCGTCCCTGGTTACATTTACCAAAAGAAAAAAAAACATAGGTTACTGTTCATTTAAAATCCATATAGCACTCTCTCTCATTATTCACTAAAATATTTAAAGGTAACCCTTACAAATTTCGGCAATTATGATCACTTTGTTGACTATTTTTATTTTTATTCACTAAAAAAATGCTAAAAACATACCGTTGTTACCATCCTCGTGCATCTTCGTCCGAGCTCGATTAATCTGTTGAACCCCACATGGATTGAGGTACTTGAAAGTGGGAGAATATTCCTGAAGTAGTTGTGTTGAACAAGAGAATTTATGACCCAGAGTAGTAATAGTCGTTGTTGTAGTCAATCCAGAACAAAACTGGTGATGATCAGCAAAAGAAGAAGAATAATCAGCAAAGTTGTTACGATGATGATGGCCTTGCTGTTTGAAATCGTCGTCGCCGTATGAGGATCTGGGCCGCTTCCGAACATGATCATGATCACCATCATTTAGTAATGTTGTCTGGGATAGGGGTTGATAAGTAGTCGCAGGAGTACTAGGTGGTGTTTTTGCGTACATGTTCCTCGACCTTTCTCTGCATCTCCTAGCCATGATCACATGCCAGTGGTTCTTCACCGCATTGTCAGTACGACCGGGGAAAAGCCTGGCTATAATAGCCCATCGATTCCCATGGATACTGTGAGAAGCAAGTAGCCTTTCTTCTTCTTCTTCCGTGAAAGGGCTTCGATTAATTCTTGGATCCAACTGATTGAACCATCTCAGCCTACAGCTCTTACCTGATCATCATGTCCATGATTTAGATGATAGTTTAATTGCTTTTGCTTTTGTTACACACTCTGTATGCATGTATATATACACACACTATATGGGAGCAATTCCGGAGACACAACAAATATAAACCACCCTTTTTAGATGATAGTTTAATTGCTTTTGCTTTTGCTTTTGTTTCACACTATGTATGCATGTATATATACACACACTGTATGGGAGCAGTTCCGGAGACACAATAAATGTAAACCACCCTTTTTGGAGTCCCACGCAAATAATAGGAGCCGATTAATTTGTTTAAAACATGTTTATATAAGAGTACCCATGTAATCGACTTTCAACTATTCATTCAGTTTTGGTACTCATGTAATTGTGTTTTTGGTTGTTTTTCCAAGATTTACAAGAACTGCATCAATTTTTTTCCATTAACTATTCGTCTTGTCGAATAGAAGTTAAAATTTAAAGAATTAAGAGCAATAGCCCCAAAACATTCACTAAAAAACTAAATGTTCAATAAAGACAACTCCTTCAAATGTTCAATAAAGACAAAAAAAAGATCAGAGAATATTATTTTTCCTTGGCTTTATGGTCGTCTGATCTATATACTTTTTCGATTTCTTCCGTTGAGACGAATAATTAATCTAAATTTTTTTTGTTAAAAAAAATAAAAAAATCATTGAACATCGAAATACGTATTGCCTTTTTAGGGAAAATTAATTTTATTACAACACAACCTTATTATTCCCTAGTTTACATTCTTTTTACATTCTTTAAGCAATATAAAATAACTACCACGTTGTCAATAACATACAGAAGATAGAAGATGAGAAAAAGGAAAAAAAAAAAGATTTTCACATGTCAGAAGGATTTAACACAGCTCTAACCGAATCAAACTCAGCCATCAAGAAAGGAGGTATGAACTTCTTATATATCAAGAGGCAGATCAAAAAACCTCATATCAAAGAGGACTTAAATTGATAAACTTACTGCACCAAGGAGCAGCTAAAAAAACAATTAAAAAAATATATTACAGATCGAATGGTAGAACTTTTTTTTTTAAAAGAAAAAGTTATATATATATATATATAATTATATATATCGTTGATTACTATACTATACCTGATCTTCCTTGTAGTTTATCAGCAATTGCGTTCCAGTTATGAGGTCCGTAGCGTTGAACCAATTCCCGAAGCTTTTCATCTTCAGCAGGCCTCCAATGACCTCTGCTGCACATGATCGATCTGATGCGTTCGTGAGATCTTGCCTTGCCTTGGTGACAAGAATAATAATAACCAACCTGCTATAGCAATAATTAATTTCAAAAATACGTACTGATCTCTAGCTAGGAATTAAATTTGCTTCTTTTAAGTACCCTTCAAATATATGTCTCTCTGTAGTTGTACTGTACAAGCTGAGGATTTCCGATGAGATTAGAAATAGAAGATTACCGAATGAAACAAGCTGATCAGTGGGTTGGAGAGATTAATTGGACTGGAGGATCAATAAAAATGAGAAGAGGATAGATAGAGAAGGTTAGTACGAGTTAGATGATCAGAATATCAGATAGAGAAGTACTGTTTTAATTCTTATCAAAGACAAGGAAGGAGAGGAAACAGCCGAATCAAATATATGGAGGAGAGAGAGAGAGAGAGAGAGAGAGAGAGAGAGAGAGGATGAGAAAGTGTTTTCCGTTAAGGAGTGGGAGGGTTTGGACAGACCTTCACCAGCGATTGATGCAACGTCTAGGCTAACAAACAAACCCCCCCTTCCTTATAACTTATTTATAGTACCTTTTATATATATATATGAATATTTATATTAGATGTAGAGAGAGAGAGAGAGAGAGAGAGAGAGAGAGAGAGGTTGCTTGGTGGGGTGAATTTTGTTCTGCTTTCAACGTCTTTCCAAGTTTCTAACCTACAACGTCTACTTATAACCCAACTAGCAATTTTCTTTCATCTTAATTTCTGTATTTTTATCTGTCAGTATATTCTTAATTTGAATGTGCCATTAATCCAGGCTATATCTAGTCATGAACTCCTTCCATTTGTACTCTGTACCTCAATCCATCATTGCTAATTGTAACCCTAATCTCAACTCTACCTACTTATGACCTTCATGTTATTCCTACATAATAAATTAATAAAAAGAAAATTTGTGCCAACATCAAATTTCAAGAAGATGCCAAACGTGCACACCTAGATTCAATGAAATCCATATAAAGCACGTGGTGCACCTAAATGATCGAGGTGCCATGTTTCCTAGAACCTGTACTTTGTGGCGTAGTCAGAAAATTATACCAGTGAGGACACAATTTAAAAACATCAATACTTTTGTTGTGTAAAAAAAAAAATTCTTCTTCTTTAATTAAGAATCTAACCTACCTTGATTTTTATTTAAACTTTTCTTCAAGACATATTCCAATTTGAATAGTGTTTCACTATCACATTATCTTCAACACAGAGGAGAAATGAGTTATTGATAGATTTGAGAAAAGAAGGAAAAATAAGGGAGAATGTAAAATGAGTCACGTTTGACTTATATTTTATGGTAATATAGTAATTTTTTATGGTAATATGGTAATATAGTAATTGAGGTAATTAAATATCCATCCATTTTATGGACACTGCGTAGATTTTCATCCCCCTTACTTCAAGGTGTTATGTTTTCATCTTCTTTTAATGTGATTTACCATTATTACCCTTTCTTAAGATATATAGCAAAAAAATAGGGAATTTTGAACTTTTTTAAAGGGAGTACAGAATTTGAAATGCATGGCAGTTACTTCCATGTTCTTAGGGACTGTCGAAATTTTAAATGCATGTCACTTACTTAATTTTCAAATTTTACTTGATTATCTTGCCTAAAATTAAAGAAGTTTTGAAATGGTGTGTGATTTACTTACCTAAAATAAAAAAAATTGAAATTGTGGACATTCAAAATTAGGGGATAATATTATTTCCAAATTTGAGTCCTGTCAACGCCGAATTTTAGGTTAAAAAATAGTCATGGTAAAATCATGTTCATATTTTTTTTTCCAAGAGACTATGATAAAAACTCAGATTGGGAAATTATCGTAGGAAAATATGTCCAAATAAGCAAATATGGTAATTTTTTGAATATTCATGGTAAAAATTAATTCCAGCTTTTAACCTAGACCATGGTAAAAAGCTCTGAAAGGGCACGGTAAACATGATAAATTTATCATTCATAACAAAGCTACATCACAGTATATAATCGACATTTCATGGTAAAAATAAAAAACGATAAAAAATCATGGTAAATTAAAAGATCAAAACAGCCGTTGCGCTGGCCTATATAGGTAAGGAGTATGTACAGTCTCCTTGTACCTGTAAACATGGTAATAATTATTGAATTAACATCTTGAATCATGGTAAAAAAATGTCAAAAACCATTGACATGATTGTTTGTTTGATTTTAACCATGATCGCTTCCCTTTATAAACTTGGTTCGCGCATGCGACACCCTAAAAAGTTTTAACCATGGTTACTGGATCAAGGATTTTTGGATGAAAATATAAAAAACAGCGGCAAAAATAATTTATATTTTCATCCAAAAATTCTTGGCATATAGGGTAATGATTTTTGGGAGGCCAAGAATTTTTGGATGGAAACATAATTAATTTTGGATGAATTTCATCCCATGCTTTCATCCAAAAAATCTTTACCCTATAGGCCAAGAGTTTTTGGATGGAAACATAATTAATTGTGGATGAAAACATTCGTTTTAGTCCTTAATCTCCTAGCATATATATTTATATATATAATCAAGGGCAAAAGTGGGGTTTATTTGAATTTCGGGATGGAAACATGACTCCTAAAAAGGCTCAAGATGATTTTCTAATTTCAAGTGAGTAAAAGGATGATTATTTAAGTGCCTCAATTATAATACCATAAGCATGCATGTAATAGTTTCGAGGCAAAAATTTAGTGATCAATTGAGGCTTGCTTGTGAGTAATTAATTACTTTCAGTGGTCCTCAAGGATAATTACGAGGTACCATAACACCCTTCTCCATCACGTTTTTTTTTTTTATCAACCTTCGTCATCACATATTTAGTGAAACTCATATATTTTAGTTGAGTACCACATAAATGTTCTAGAGAATGAGGTTATAACACCATATGATCGCACCCAAAGAGCATTCACAAAAATTTCGCTAAAAAAGTTGATAAGCTAATGAAACTTCTAATGTATTTTTCAAACGCACAAAAAAATCCAATGATGGCCTGTGCCATCAGTTGTTCTAAGGCATCTCCGCCACTGCCAATACCAGAAGTTCTTCTACACAAATATGTCATGTGTTACATGTATTAAATGGATGTTCCCCTTAAAATTAGTAGTACTCCATTCATTCCTTAAAAAAAGTAGTACTTTCCATTTTTGTGTGTTCCTAAAAGAGTAGTACTTTCCATTTCTAGGTGTTCCTAGATAAGTGTAATGTTGAAAAGTTAGTGAGTGAAAGTTGATTTTGCCCTTAAAAGTAGATTAATTTTTTAAAATTTGTGGATAAAGTTTAATGAAATGATGTATCCATTAAGGGCGATAGTGGAAAGTGGATATAAAACTTGATGTGAAAGGTGTAATGATGTTTTCTTAATAAGTTGGAATTACGAAGCTACACACTTAAAAAAAACCAGAGAAAGTACGAAATTTCAAAAGGGACCAGCAAAGTGAGACGGATTGATTACGTTTGCATTGTGAAAATAAACAAAATGGGACAGATGAATGTTTGCAATGGTGGTTAATACTGCGTTACTAGCAATTGAATTTTTATAATGTTATATATATGTAACATGGATCTTGTTTGATAGTTCTGGATTAATTCTATTAAACAAAGTTTTCAAAAATAAAAAAAAATATTATAGATCATATAAACAATTAAAAAACAACACGCATACGCATAAATGGACAAGAAATATTGGACGGAGGGGGTAAATGAGAGTAGAAGAAGGGCGGCGGCGTTAGAAAATAGGTGATGTTGCACGAACGCATTGACGTTTTAGGTCTTCAATCAGCACTCAGATCTAACTAACAAATTGATTAGCTTTAGCCTTCTAACTAAGTGCACGTGGAGAGACTCACTCAGAGACTTTTAGTAACTTGGTTTTCTGGCAATCTCTGGTACTTGTTGCTGTTGAAAATGGATGCATATTACAGTACGCCCCGTTTGATTGGTTAGATTAAACTTTTTTTTGACTAGATGGCAAATTTCTTTTACGATTATTATTATTATTATAAGAAAATTAGTCATTCTCAACTAGCTCAATAAGACCAAGGGTTTATAGTCTAGCGGTTATCTCCTGATTCTCCTACGAGGGAGACCAGGGTTCGAGCCTCGACGTAGGTGTTTGGGGTTTAGGGTTATGGATAACTTATAGACACTCTTTGGACTAACTTTAACTAACTCACTAACTCCCCCACTAAACTCCCGAACTAATGTATAACCAAAAAAAAAAAAAAAAACTAGCTCAATAAAATTAACAATTTTGATCATTGTTGTGGCTTTAAAAAAAACTAGCTCAGTAAAAAATATTGGACAGGACGTATGCCAATCTAATATGTATTCTAAATTAAGTATCACTAGCTCAGTAGCATTTTAAGCTCCGTTTGTTTCGGGCAGAAACAATTTTCTAGAAAACTTTTTCAACAGAAATCATTTTCTAAAAAGTAAAACGTTTTCTGGTGTTTGATTGTGAGATGAAAACATTTTCTAGAGAATATTTTCTATCGTTTGGTTGACAAGGAAACCACTAATGTGATAAAATCACTTTCCAAGAAACCAAAAAAAAACTCCCTAACAAATAAAAAATCACAAAGCCCAAATGCCCAATACGTTCAAATTCAAACCAAAAATTAAAATTCCTAGAAGAATTAAGTGCATCGGAAATTTGGAATCCAAGCTCCAATTCAATCAAACTCAAACCGAAGGACCCCCAAATTGCTTGGCGATTGGAAAAAAAAAAAGTATTCAATATGCCGAAACAGGTCAAACTGGTAAAGTGAAGGAGGAGGAGGCTCCTCCACCGACTCTCATCCCTCTCTAGAAAACTAGGATCTGGATTTTGATTACTACAATCTGTTGTAAATTTGTTAACTCTAATTCTTTGATTTCATAGTTTGAATCGCCACCCATGGCAGCTTGGACGACGGCGGCACATGGTGACAGCTTCGGAGGAGTGGTTGCTGACGGAAGGAGATGGCGGGGGAGCCGCCGCCTGTGACGATGGTATTGGAGAGAGAGAGAGAGAGGCGATTGGTAAAATGTCGGGATCGGGGTTGGTTTGACGAATTGCTCATGGAAAATGTTTTCCGGGCTTAAAATCTGGAAATCATTTTCCAGCCCAAATGGTTCATTTTCCATTGACTTCAAAAAATGTTTTCCGTTGACTTTACTTTTTCGTCGTACCAAACACCAGAAAATGTTTTTCACTGAAAAAGTTTTCCCAAAAACGTTTTTCCGCCCTAAACAAACGGAGTCTTAAAGAACAATATGTGGAATTATAGAATAGGGACATAAGTCTTGGGTTTGACCGTTGGCCTACCATTCTCCTTGTTTAGAAAAATCTCGCCTGTTAGAAAAGGGACATCGGAAGTTCTACTGTGCTCCCATCTCTCACCCACCCTTCCTAAAACCCTTTTCTTTTCTTTTCTTTTTCCAAGGAAAAAAACCCTTCCTAAAACCAGAAACAATAAGATGAAGTATAACTTGATAAAACGGTTTCTCTCCTTACCTTGGCGCGCTCTCTCTCTCTCTCTCTCTCTCTCTCTCTCTCTCTCTCTCTCTCTCTCTCTCTCTCCGCGATTGTTCTCAACAAACTGTAGCTATTTTGCAAAAGCGGCTCTACGACTACAGCTATGAGAAGGTGGTCATTGAACAAACATTCCTAATAATCATGATGGCCAGCCCAAAATTAATTGAACACTTGACCTCAAAAAAAATTAAACAAGCCTAGTGGTGCTGGTGCACGCCCAAGGATGGGTGTGCAGCTGAACACCTTATTTTATCTTTTACTCCATTCGTCCCAAATTGTTTGACTATTTTGAATATTTGTGTCAATTTCAATCGCTTATATTTTTCAATATGAATCTCAAAAAATATTCAATATAGATCTTATTTAATAGTTCTCGATGGGTTTTGTAATACAAAGTGTTTACAATTATGAAAAACATTATAAAATTGAAATATATAACAATCAAAATATGGCACAAGTTTCAAAAATGGACAAACAATTTGGGACGGAGGGAGTACTTTTCGGAGTTTAGTAGTAGTTTTACTTTTGGTTTTTATTTGAACGGTAGTAAATTAATTTACTATGAACTCCTATCAATTCAGGCAATTCAGAGTTGAATATCCATAATAATAGCTCAAACAAAGCTCATATTCAAAATGATAGAAAATGGAAAACAGAGAAAAAGAAGAATTAATTTTTTTAGGTATTATGCTATACCTTCACTCTCATCTCATGTCCATTGCCGATGGTAATAATTTCGTATTTATGAAAAATTAAAAAAAATTTGCTTCTTTAACTTGTAAAATTGTGGACAAACTTAATTTCTATATATTCAGCAATTATCTCATCAGGTATAATTGATGGAGTTTCCATCAGGGACTCTTATTTCCCGATCAAACTTTTATGATTTAAACCGTCCAATGTATTTAAAACGTGTTTTTAAGGGTTCCCGCTAGAAATTATCAAAAAAAAAATTACTTATATATTTTAAGTTCTCATTTTGCGTAGTAAACAAATCTCGTTGGAACGGAGGTTATGCTTTTCTAACCGCATATTCATACCTATGAGATTTCGTGCCTATGGAATATATGCCAGTGATATAAACACGTTACACTGGAATTTTCATCGGAGATTTTAAATAGCGGTCATACGCAGCGTACCAGGCCTATCGCCTCTCCATAGCGTATGTTCAATCTCATCATAGCATTACAATGGAATAGCCCATGATTGGAAGCTCTATGTAAAAAAAAATATGCATTCCATTATTTGACAAAAGGCTGGAGACTCCAATATCTTAAAATATCCCTCCACGAGTTCTCATATTTTGAAAGTTGTTTGGTTTGGGTTTTAAGGAAGGGTTTTGGGGTAACGACCGTAGAGAAAGAGAGAGAAAATTTTATTGGGGACCGTATAGGGTGGGTATTGAGACCCAAACCGAACAAGGTGGGAGTTGCGTCCCTATTTTTAAACAGAAAATTTGATGCCTGATCACAGCACTTCAACATAGTATAGTGCAGTAGTACATGTAATTCAAATTAGTCAACTTACAGGCAATCCACCTGAACCTGTTTTAAGTAATTGCATAAAGTACATAACACAATGCAATATGGTCTTTGAATATCGGTAACGTAGGCAGCCCGCTTAAATCGTTAAGTTAACAATCCCTAACTGTTTCACGCATATATGACTTCTCACTCAGTCATTTCGTATATTAGTGTATGTATACATATGTGACTGTTCACCAGTTTTACCTACTTTTCTTCTTAATTTTAGCAGCTTCCTACTTGATGCAGTTTTTCTTACCATCTACCTCCCTGCCCTGCCTCGGACCAGTTTCCGTCCCAATTCCGAGTTTGTTCTTTTTCGACGTTGGTTTCCTTTAATCCGATCCCCATTTAATCTATTTTCATGACCTTTAACTACAACTTGAATACTCGAACGATATGTTATCGATCAGTTGCTGCAACCACTTATCCATGAGCTTTAGATTCATATATACTTTGCATCTTTTTCTCTTTCTTTTTTTTTTCCGTCGGCAAAATAGAAGATTTTAATAGAATTAGAAGACGGGTATATCAAAAGAGAATTAAATTTGGCAACTTAACGAGCAGCGAACATCCCAACAAATGTTGGCGTATGTTACCAACCAAATAATCCAAAGATAAATAACATCTAATATGAGTATTGGATGAAACAAAAGCACTAACAGCAAAGATTTAAAATAAATAAATAATATAAAAAATACTGTTAAGATGCTTGGATCAAGCCCTTCCTGGTATTTTTTTTTGAGATTTCACGCGGGGACCCTTGAAAACACCTTTTAAACACATTGGACGGTTCGGATTTTGCAAAAAGTATTGGGAACATAGAGTCCCGGAGTCCCGGATCCCGTTTAAGAAGCTTTGCCACATACATATATATATATATAGATATAGATATAGATATAGAGTTCCTATCTAGTCCGGGATCCCTAAGTCCGGAACTCATAGTTTCGGATCAAATTTTCATGATCCGAACCGTCCAATGTGTTTAAAAGGTATTTTCAAGGGTCCACGCGGGAAATCATCAAAAACAAATATCGGGAAGGGCTTGATCCAAACAGTTTTTCGCAAAACTGTAAATATACAATTTTTGCGAAAAACTGCTTGGATAAAGCCCTTCCCGGTATTTTTTTTTGCAGATTTCCCGCGTGGACCTTGGAAAACATCTTTTGAACACATTGGACGGCTCGGATCATGCAAAAACATCTTTTAAAATCTTTAAAACACCCAAAAACCTTCAATCCAGGATCCTTGACTGGATCACCGGTGTATATATATATATCATTAAATTATATAACTCTGCCCCTCCTCCACATAAATAGCCCGCCCCTACTATGGAAAAATCTTAGTTCCGTCCTTGCCACAGATTCAATTCAGCAGTAACACAAAATATTATATATATGTATATATTCTGGTGAACAACAAGTACTGCGGCTAAAATTTTATTGAGCAAATGTCATGAACCTAACCAACAGTACGAAAATAAATGGAACATGTCAGTGAGATAGAAAAACCTAGCTATCTTATTCAGGCATTACTTAACCTTTGAGTAGAAACTAGATTAAAGCCGTTAGATTCTATTCGAATACTCCTCCTCCGATATACTCCTAGCTAGCCACCTAATTTTAGAAAATGGATTTCTGAAGCTATCTCAACTTCTCAACTGAAACTAACTGCCTATCTAGACCCAACAACATATACCCTCTCTTATTTCTATTTTTATTCATGTCATCCCATCCATTACATTCCTACCCCACCTAAAACTATGTATATCGATGCGCGCATATATATCTGATAATTTAAGGGTTTTTTTTTTTTGGGTAATACAGACTCCGAGGCCAACTTGCGCGCAACTCCGATCAACCTAAGACCTTAAGAGGAAGGAAACATCTAAGCCAAGACCACGAGGCCAACCCCTCTGGTTTTCTCATTTGAGTTGTCATTATCATTTCATGAGTACTCCAATTGTACAAATGTCCATACCATGTTTTCCACCATTTTCTCATCTCATTTAGCAATAAACAGTGGTAATAAAGTTCGTTTTAAAACTGATCATGACATTTTGGAACGCAGAAAATAGACAGGAAATGCCGTTTGAGTGTATCTCACTTTTTTTTTGAGGGAGGGAGTATTTAGGTTAGGTAGAAGACAGGGATGTAACTGCAAATTTGTACATTCCTTGAAGTGGATTTTTGTACTAACCTTGATGGAAAATAGCACCTTCACATTTTCTACCATTCGAATTCTCACTACTTAAATTTCTATCTTTGTCTTTAAAATCAATTAAGTGATTTAAAAAACAAAAAAAATATATATATCATTTGCTTTGCAATTCTGTATGCGTAGGAGTAGTTCCTATCAATAGCACGAGCAACAACAGCACTGAAGGCATTTCTTTCGGCTCAAGTGTTGAGAGGCCAAAATATTCAAATTCACTAGTTCATCCAACATGATGATCACAAAATTAATTTTGTCGCTTTCCAATTTGACCAATGGAGCACTTTCACCCTCATAAAAACCTCTTCGTTTATATCAGAGGAACCTACTCAAAAGAGAAAAAAAAGCATATGTAACAAATTCTCAGCATTACTCAAGTGCGTCGCGACTATCGGTCACTAAGAAAAGACTACCATGGCAAAACAATGATTTGTTCTCAGTTTCAGGCCATGTTGTATCCCACAAAGCCGTTCGATTCAAAATACGTAAGCAACATTTGGATGTAGTTGAAGGAATTTTCGCGAGTCATGTTTGTCGCCTTCTATGATTACAACAATTGATTACCATAGTCAAATATGAATTGATGAATTGGAGAAGTATTTTTTGTCTTGTAAGAACCACTTTGTTTCTAATGGTTCAAAGAACTGGGCAGTTCGAGAACATTTTTTAGGTATGATGATCCATATATCAAAACAGAGTCTAACTCAAATTTATTGAACCAGTTCTCTGGAATACACCCTTGCTTATAAGTAGGAGATAGCGGATTTTACATTGAGAGGAATAATAAAAACTAAAACTAAAGAAAACAATGGAAAGAAAAAAATAGGCAAACATAAACTGTTGCTGCAAATACAAAGTTGATTTTCATTCTCCAATATTATCCAACATTTGGGGCTCGGATCCACTTCAAACAAATGCAGAGGTGCAACGAATCCATTTACTAGCCTAAAACATTTTTCCGCTGCCATCTTTCCGAGCGGTAGATTCCGGCACATCCATTTCACGCCAATTCCCCACTGGCGACACCATCTCATCCGTCTTATCGAACAAACCCAGGAGGCCACCAGTGTGTATGAATAGGATCTTTCTTCCCGCCCACTTCATTGGATTGTCAGCCATGTCTTTCATCATCCCATGAGCAGCTTTTCCACTGAAAACATGTCCAATACACCATCTCAATAAAAAAAAAGTTTGACTTCGTGATGGAAGTTTAAATCTTTTTCCTAAATCAAAGAGTATAGGAAACCTTAGTAATATGGTTATAAACAATGGTGATTTGCAATGAAATTGACAACAACGATTCGTTGTGGCCAACCTTGTAATACAAAGAAAACATGAGAATTACCTGCAATTAGTAGACCACCATGTCTTTACATGCACATGCAGTCATGCACATACAGAGGCACACAATCGTTCAATTCAACAAAACCATGCAACATTGTGTAAGAATTTGCCCAATGAAAATACTGATGATAACAAACTTGCCATGGTGCATGGATGTCCGAACTGGCCTTTGCATTCCAGGTAATACTTGCACTAATTGCGAAATACCATATAACTTAAACACTTAAAAGAGACTTCCCAGTGTATCATTGCAGCTGAAGCGGTTAAATAGTCAGTTTATCAATTTAGGCCGTTTAGGAAGTTATGCTGCGCTGGAAGATTCTTAAGCTGTGTATGAGTTGTCAAGTGGCACGTAGCTAAATGTCCAGTTAAGTCAGTTAGGACCTATGAAGCACGGATACTCCAAAAATGTCGCCGTACGAGTACCGCGTACTGCTGCAAGCCTGCAACTCTCACTTGTTTGATCTATGCACTTATAACTTTTATTTATGTTGCTTTTTGTTGGTAAATGGGTTTATTATTCATTTTGTGCAATGGAACATAGTAAAATAGGGGGGAAAAAAAATTTACACTTACGTACCCAACCGTACCCGTACCCTACTTTTTTAGGTTTTTGCCGTATCGCGTACCCGTACCGCATACCGGTACCCGTGCTTCCTAGGTTAGGACCATATATAAATAGTACGGGTAATGACTTCATTATCTTTTATCTTCGACTCAATATACCCCCTGTCCCAAATTGCTCGACCCTTACCAAAAGTCGTGCAATTTTGAGATCACAAAATAGAGTACTTTCGTGCATAATTTTTGGAATTTTTCTTTACACCATATTAAAGAACTCATGAAGTACTTTAATTAGGTATAAAAAAATTCCAAAAATGATGCAAAGAAGTACTTTATTTTTTGTACAAGTTAGTGGGGAAAGTTGTTACGGTCAGAGCCATAGACGTGATTTGTTTGGCAATTCTCTGCTCTCCTTCAATCTCTGAAATTCAAGAAGAAATTTAAATCTTCAAGTAAACGCCACAGTGGCAGATTAAACTAAAAACAAATATCTCCCTTGATCCCATCTTTTCTTGTTGCCAATTCCCAATCCTTTTTAACGATAAAACTTGAAACATTGGATACCTTTGCTTGGGAAACCTCATATTAGGAATGCTTTGGAAGCTAATAGTCTACTTGAATAAGTTGACGGATCCTTGGTTATACCTTCCACACAGAGAATTGATGAATCTGTTATCTCACGATTGAATGGATTGACTAGTGAATTCAACTCCCTCAAGACTGCGATTATAGCATGAAGAGAAGCAATTTCATATAGTAATTTTTCATCACTTCTCATGACTGAAGATTTAAGTATCTCTCAAGAACCACCTCATGAAATTGACTCTTGAGCAGTATTCATTGTGCAGCTTCTAATTCATCATTTCATCCACGTTTGAGCCTTAATCTTCGATATTCTACCCATTTTCAAGGCTCCAGGTCTAATCCTCAGATTTCTGGTTCTAATATTCCAAATAACAGTCCTACCATCCAGAATTCAAGTGCAGACTTTAAGATTCTTATCTCATATCTGTTGCCTATAATTACCTTTTCCTAATTCTAGAAATCGGAAAGATCAAAACAAATCTAGAGGTTCACGGATGAGGTTTCCATCTGGAGGATTTCAACCTCAGTTCGTTCTCTGAGTAGCTGTCAAATTTGTGGAAACAGTAATCATATGCCCTACATACAACTGCAATCATTTAATACTAGCGCTCGGTATGGACTATGACATCGACCATGCCATCCTGGTGCCCACTATGGACAACCACATCCACCATTTAAATCTATTCCACCAGTCATTTTCTCAGGCTATGTTTGTTACCACATGAGGGCTCCTTCTGCAGAAAATGTCTACTCTTCCGCTCATACTTCAGGATTTGGACCTTCTCCAGGTCCCATAACACCATGTGTTTTTTATTCATGTGCTACTTCACATTTTATAATTGGTCCTTCTCATATTTTAGTTCAAAATAACTATCCAAGTGCTGAAACTATCACAGTTGGAAATGGAAACTCTATCCCAGTTGTTCACTCAGGAAAAGGACTTCTACCTACACCATGTCCCTCCTTAAATCCTACAAAAATTTTGGATGTTCATCTTATCTCTCACAAATCACAATCTTCTTCCTATTCATAAGTTGGCGACTGATAATAACTGTCGAGATGTTGTCAATTTTTGTGGGTGTCATTCATGACAAGCTCACACACCAGACTGTTCATCTGAGGCCATGCAACCAGGGCTAGCCCCTTCTTCCTTCTTCTAACTCTTAAGCTTCTTCTAAGCGCCTGTTTCCTGCTGCTTTGTGGCATAAGAGATTGGGCACCCTAATGCTCCATCACTCCATGTTCTCTGCAAGAAGTTCATTTACCTGTTATTAGTTTCATAGTTTGGTTGCTTTTCATTGTTACTCTTTTAATAAGGCTAAAAGGCATGAGCTTCTTTTCCCCATTTCTCTGTCACACCACTGCACCTTTTGACTTAGTAATAGTCCGGATGTATGGGGACCTTCCCCAATCACTTCCTTTGATGGTTTTAGACATTATCTTACATTTGTCGATGACCTTACCAGGTGATGCTTGCTGTTCCCTGTACCTTCTATTTAAAGTGTTTGTTTCCACTCAATTTTCCCTTCCATTAAGTCTTTAGATGTCATAATGGTAGTAAATTTCTTAATAAGATCATGGCTTCACTTTTCTCTCTACCTGGAATTGCTCACACAAGACGCCCACGGATACCTGAACAGAATGGAATGGCACAAGGGAAACATGATCACGTTATTAAACTTTCGTTACTTTACATCAGCAAGAATACAAGATAACTTATTAAGTTTAGGCTTAAGGCCATTACCACTGGCCTTTACCCACATTAATAGGCTTCTCATTCTTAATATAGGCTGCAGCACTACCTAATTTTGCTGCTGTCAGAATTTTAAGGTACACCAAAGATATTTTGAATAAGGACTCACCAAAGGAAACTTGCTCATTTCAGCTTTTCTCTCCAATGCTAAATGGGCCAAGGATGCTATTGACATAAGATCCAGTGGGGATAACTGTGTTCTTGCTCTAATCTTGTTTCCTAGTCTGCTAAAAAGCAAGCCACGGTGGCTCGTTCATCCACAGAAGCTGAACACGAAGCCTTAGGTAATGCTGCAGCTGAAGTGGTTTGGTTAGACTTTCGAGCAACTGTCCAAAGATTTGTAATAATATTTGTGCAATATCTTTGGCCTCTAATAATCCTGTTTTCCATGTAAGGAAAAAGCATGTGGAAGTGGACTTCCACTTTAAGGGACAAAATTCTACACTAACAACTATTGATCAAGATGTTCCCTCGTTAGCCCAGCTTACAGTTATTCTTACTTTACATTAAGCATTTCCACATTTTCAGGTCTGAAACACAAGCTGAGGCTTACAGAGCTTCCAGCATCAGTTTTCCAGGGAGTGTCGAGTGTATCAAGTGCAGCTGAAGGGCTTCAGTAAGCAGTTAGCTAAGTCTCAGTAATTAGTTTGTTTAGTTTAGTCCGTTTAAGCAGTTATGCTGAGCTGGAGCCTGGAAATTCCTTAGCTCTGTAGGAGCTGTAGTGTGGTAGGTGGCTAAATATCTAGTTGAGTCAGTTTGTTTTGTAGGAGTATATAAATAGGACGATCAACGACTCTGAATGAAAGATTCAAGAGACGAAGAACATAAAAGGAAAAGAAAAAAGGGTGCTTGAGATCCAATTCAAATCTTCGTTAGAATCTACATAGATTTGTATTCTGAAATTGTCATGTACCACAGTACCAGGATGATTATCCAAAAGACAGCAGTACAGCACTGTAGAGGTGGCACAGCCCCCGGTGAGTGTTAACCTTTCCAAGTACTTTTTCAGAGATTTCAGAAAACAAAAATAAAAATAGTAACTCCGATATAACTTTGAAGTCTGTTCACAGATAAACTACAATAACTATTGGTACTAGTCTCTAGATATAGGACTAGTAGTCAAGGTTCTGAATCCCATACTTGCTCAGGTACCAGTTTTTCTACTGGTACGGTACGGTACCGGTACCGGCCAGTACTGGGTACCGTTTCGAATTGAGCGGTACTACCTGTTTATATATATATTCAGGCCGGATCCAATCAGGGACTCCTACAAATTCTCCAATTTCCCGATCAAATTTTTATGATCCGAACCGTCCAATGTGTTCAAAACGTGTTTTTAAGGAATATCGGGAAGGGCGTGATCCCATCAGTTTTTGATAAAAATGTATATACAAATCAAAAAAAAATCCCATATCATCAAATACATCATAAAATAAACTATCATTAGACAACAAAAAATCTCATCCCACCATTTTATACGTATATATTGGCGTAGATACATAATAGATGTTTAGCATTGCATACTACTATTATATACCAGAAGACTAGCACTGCCTTATTTAAAAAAGAAAAAGAAAAAGAAAAAAAGACTAGCACTTAAAAGGATTGTGCCACCTACCCTCCATTAATTTTGAACTTTCCCATTCCCCCAAGTTATGAAACCGCGTGCTACTCTCTCTCTCCCTAGGAGGGAGTTGCAGAGACTTGTCTCTCTCTCTCTCTCTCTCTCTCATGGCAGAACAGGTACCTCTCAGCTGCGTGGGTTTCTTCCTCTCCTCCTCTTTTCTCTCTCTGTCTCTCTAGTTCAGTTCTGACTCATCTGAGAGTGGGAAATCGATACCGGAATGGAGGTGCAGTAGGGTTTACGATGGAATGGAAGAGGGGAAAACGAATTTAAGTGGATTGGATTTCGCGAAATTTCGGCAAGTGTATCTCGGCCGGTATTGTCCGGATTTGCCAATACCGACCGGTAAGGGCCAGTATTGGGACCGGGACGAAATTTTAGGCTGGTGGTACCATTTACAGGATTCACAATCCACTACATACCGCATGGTACGGAACCGGATTCACAACCTTGCTAGTAGTACATTATGAGAAATTATCGTAAAGGTATAACATCAAACCTGTAAACAGGGTCAAGAACAACCCCAGTTGCCTGAGCGACTTCCTTGACAAATTTAAGTTCCTCAGGGGTGCTCATTGCATAACCGATGCCTTTTGCCTGCATAGAAACAAGAAAATAATCTTTTTTAGGACATACCAAGAGAATCCAAACGAAAAAGGGAACTAGGGACCTATCCTCATAAATGTTTTGTATACTATCGTAACATTGCTATTTTATACTATCAGTTCAGCCAAGCCTTATGCAAGTGAAATTTTCCACTCAGCGGATAATTCCTTCAACCAAATTGATAACAAGTTAAGCAGCAGAAAGATGTCTTAGCCAAATTGATAACAGCTAATAGAATAAAGTGCTCACATTTTTAATGTCCACAATACCGCGCGAGCTAATACCTCCCTGGAGTCCATCAATTAGGCCTTGAACATACTCATAGAAGTAATCAGGATCGTCACATACAGAAAATGCATGAACCTAAGACCAACTCGACTTATTAATGAAGTAAATTGTCTTGATAAGAAGAGAACAATGAAACTCAGAAAAAAAGGACAATACTTTTGCCTTCAATTGACTCAGCCATGATCCAAGTGCCAAACCAGCAACTGTACCCCCACTAGAAGTCAGGCAATGGAAAATATCAAAATAACAAACACCATCAATTATTACGGCACATTATCTGGCAGTAATTGTTGTTCTTATAGTCCTCAAAAAATAGTAATTACTAATTAGCAACTGTAAAGTCAAGGTATTAAGTAGCTGGCTTAATTAGAAACATCAAGGATTGGTGGGATAATTTTTTATCCGCAACTCAAAGAGATAGTATTTTAACGGCCACTAAAATCAAAACCTTTAATCCATACCATACCAAGTCTCAACAACCTGAAATTAAAATAAATAAGTGGATGCTGAAAAATAGAAGCTAAGTTTAAGTTCATTGATGGACTTCCTAATATTTTTGCTGAGAAAGTTAGACAGAAGCTGAAAAGATGATAACTGGTAAGGCCATTCCCTGGGAATAATTGTACATATGCCACCTTACTACCTTAGTACTGTTTGTGTTCAAGTTGGTTTTTCTATTTGCAATAATCTAAAATTTCGATAAAAACTGAAAAAACAGAAACTAATGGTAGAGAGAGGTGAAATTTGTCAATAATTTGCTTATGACATCCCTATCAATTACCCCAAGAAAACCCAAAATTATAAATCTGTCACCAAAACACTTGAGAATTACAGGTGAAAGAAGAGGGAGCAAGTCAGTGGCAAACCAGTCACTATTCAGAATCTAAAGAGGGAGATTAGTACCCTGCAAACTCAAATTCAATAGATGAATTGTCACAGCAGTATCAAGGGATTGATCTCACCCAAATAACTCCCAGACAAACAATTTTAGAAACCTTATCTCCCCAATATCAATCCCAACCTCAAGAAGAAAAAGAGTCAATCTTCCTTGAATTGGATAAATCAACTCAGTTGACATTAACAAAGTGAGAAAAGCAATAAAGTTGTTCCCTAATAGCATTATCTATTATGATATGGACAGCAAAAATCAATTTCAAACCCTCACAACAAAAAAATGTTTCTAGGCTTCTAGCAATAGAAGTTAATACACGGTGTAGAACAAAACCTGCCACATGCTACAACAATGTCATCAAACCCTGCTTTGCCATTCCCAGTCTGTAGCTGCTGCTCAATTTCCCTAACTGCTTCAATGTATCCCCTGAACAACATTAAAACATTTATCAATGAAATGAGGTAAACTGAATATATCGTGGCATAGTGCATATGATGCAGATCAGATTTTGGAAAACTAGCAGTTTATTAGAATTTATTTTACTATTTCAATTTTAGTATTTTGTTAGGAGATTACTAGTATGGAGTTATTTAGTTTCTTAATTTTAGGTTGATTCAGTTTCCTATTTTATGTTTTCTTGTTTTACAAAAATTAGGGTTGCTAGTATTTTATTTCCTTTTTAGTTTTAGGGTTGCTGCTAGTATAAATAATTGATGTAAGCCTTAGGGCAAGTGAGTTGTTTTATGATTATTAATGAAAATTTGAGAGTTTTTTCAATATTGTTTGTTCAAGGAGGGAATACCACTAGTTCAGACAAAATTCATGATTGTCCTTGTTGCACGTTCTTATTTCAACACGCCTCCCTGCATCAGTTGGTATCAGAGCCTGCGCTCAATTCCGGATCATGGCGCAACAAGGAATTCGTTATGGTTGTTATGTTGTTGCTGAAGATGTGTATGAACGAATTAAAGCCGCACGAGAAGCACGAATAGAGGCACGATTCCAACAATTAGAATAGCATTTGTCGGATGCGTTTGCCGCCTTAGCCAATCAGGTTGCTGCCCTAACTGTTGGGGGGAATCTACCTCGCCGTCATCTTGTTATACCTCGGTTTCCGAAAGAGGAGGAGGTATCGGATGACGTTTCTATCACCAAACCTTTGGCCGGTAACTATCAGCCGAGGGGGAGGACAAGGGAGGCTACCATTGAGTGGCCTTTCACTTCAAATATTATTCCAGATCCAATTGTGGATTGGAGTAAACCGCCAGTTTTTTACGAAGAACCGGTGGAGAAAATTACAAAAGAAGAAAATCAAAAAAAATTGCAACAAAAAATTGTTACAACACTGTTGGAAATCGACAAAGTTCCAACCAACGAAGTTCAGTTTCATAATATTCATGCAACAGGTAGAATCTTTCCAATTCATGCCTTGTCTAGAAGTCCTGCTAAAGTAATTGTTGATTTGCTTGTGCACTCTGAATTGGGTGGCAAATATCCATTTTGGGACTTTCTTGAAGATTTTGCAAGTAATAAATCATGGGTTTCACGCCTTACATTGGAAATTGGTCCTCTAATTTTCGAAGATTCCTCTGCGAAGTTTAGATTCGAAAAAATCAACTTGAAGTACAAGATTAATGCAGACAAGAATCGGCAACTTCTACTGTATAAACTCGAGAACGAGTTTCTTCAAGCCGGAGAGAATGATGCAGATCAGATTTTGGAAAACTAGCAGTTTATTAGAATTTATTTTACTATTTCAATTTTAGTATTTTGTTAGGAGATTACTAGTATGGAGTTATTTAGTTTCTTAATTTTAGGTTGATTCAGTTTCCTATTTTATGTTTTCTTGTTTTACAAAAATTAGGGTTGCTAGTATTTTATTTCCTTTTTAGTTTTAGGGTTGCTGCTAGTATAAATAATTGATGTAAGCCTTAGGGCAAGTGAGTTGTTTTATGATTATTAATGAAAATTTGAGAGTTTTTTCAATATTGTTTGTTCAAGGAGGGAGTACCTCTAGTTCAGACAAAATTCGTGATTGTCTTTGTTGCGCGTTCTTATTTCAACACGCCTCCCTGCATCAGCATACCTCGTGTAATGATAAACTGGGGAACTCTACTGTTAACATGGTTCAAGTCTAGGATATAAGTCTAGTACGACAGACCAAATACAGCTATAGAAGTATCATCAACTCTCTGACTCTGTACTGAATATAACAGCAATAAGTAATGAGATGACTATGCTCGCACAAAGTCCAGACAAAATTCGTGATTGTCTTTGTTGCGCGTTCTTATTTCAACACGCCTCCCTGCATCAGCATACCTCGTGTAATGATAAACTGGGGAACTCTACTGTTAACATGGTTCAAGTCTAGGATATAAGTCTAGTACGACAGACCAAATACAGCTATAGAAGTATCATCAACTCTCTGACTCTGTACTGAATATAACAGCAATAAGTAATGAGATGACTATGCTCGCACAAAGTCTGAAGATACAAAGAAAACAACGAATCGGGGTTTTCTATCTTGAAGACATTGCTGATTGCTCACAGCATTAGGGAAGTAAGTTTACACGCATCACGCATGAGAAGAATCCTGGCTGCACAGGTGGGCCATGAAGGGTCCCCGCTGGAGCCAGTCGGGGTTTCTATCCCCCACTGATTTTTCGAAATTATCGCGTCCATGATTTTCCAAAAACATCTCACAGTTTATGGTTGTTATGATCAACAAATAGTAGACCTATAATTTCAGCATTTATTTCCAATCTCTCTAATGACTTTCAAACAACCCAAAAATTGAGAAGCATGATTTGTATTTATGACTTTTTACTAGCTTTCAGAATAAAGTACCACAATGAGCGCAAGCTACATAGCACTGACACAAACACGTGACGCAACGTTGGAACTAGGGCACAATATTTTCGAAAAAATAAAAAATTAGATGACACGAAACGTTGGTGATAAGTTGAAAAAAATGTTTAGGTATTTTTATTATACACTAACAGTTCAAATAAAAATAACACAAAGTTCCAAATTAATAAAGCTCTAATTATAATAAAAACACCACAAATGCCTTTATTTCACTTATGCCATTACGTCATTCAAATTTGTTATTAATACGTCATTCTGAAAAGTGTTCCAAGAAAAAGTGTTTCATCATTCATTTATGTCTTTATATGATCTATCAACTGTCACGTAACAATCTTCCTAAGCTTTTACTAGAGCTTACTGTTTTGTTTGACAGTTCCTTACACGTAATGCTAGTCTCCATAGAATGTCCTAGCGTGTCCCCAGCATGCTCTAGCCATAAAATGTTGAAATGAAAAAAGAATTGATGAAAGGGAAAGAAAGAAAAAAAACGTACACTCCAGAGAGTGTCATCTCACTAGTACATGACAGCAAGCACAAATTTGACCAAGTGAAGACTTTTGAGCAATTCCTTGGTACAAATAATGTCTCCTTCGAGATATGTGACGTGCTCTGTGGCATTAGAACCATCAATACCAATAGGGTGACTAGAAAAATACAAATAGAAGGCAAAATTAATGCACTGTAGCCTACAATCGTCCGCAAGGGATAACTCTTCCCTCTTCTCTAAGGCCAATATGGCAATAACAACTGAAGAAGAATGCAATACTTGGATGTTCTAAAGAAAGAGTAGTCATACGCGAAGTTGTCCTCCGAAAGGAAGATGTCTGCATAATGTCTACATAACATGTAACAAGAGATCATCTTGCAGACGTATATTGGGGGGGTAATGCTGAATCTAATTGTCACAACGGAAAATCCCTAGAGTCCCACGCCAGCAGGTTATACGATGAGCTACTGATACATGATGAAACACCTCCTTGTTATTGAATAATTTGGGCTTGATCTCCTAGACCATGTGAATAGACCCACTTTCAATAGACCCACTTTCACTGGTTATTAAGAAAACAACGGGAGGCTCGTTACCAATGGTATCAGAGCACAATCTCGGGCTATGTGGTGGGAGCCACCTCTCAAATCTGAATCTGTATGAGCCACCTCTCAAATCCCATGTGCTGGAACAAACTGTGTATAGAGCTAAGTGCAGCAAGATGGAAACCGAGGGAAGGATGGTCCTGTGACGCAACAGGGACGTCGTGCACTGAAGTGGGATATATGATAAAACACCTCCTTGCAATTAAATAACTTGGGCTTGGGCTTGGGCTTGGGCTTGAGCTCTCGGGCCATGTGAATAGGCCCACTTTCACAAGTCATTAGTCCAATAAGGGGTGGCTAGTTACAAATGATATCAGAGCACAATCTCGGGCTACATGGGGGGAGCCACCTCTAGAATCTACATGAACCACCTTTTGGATCCCATATGTCGGAAGACTCTGAACAAAGTGTGGATAGAGCTAAGTGTGATAGCCCGGCCGCCAGGGGAAGGATGTTGGTGTCGAATAGCTTAATATATATTGTTGGGTCTGTTTCAAAATAGCTTAAGCTTTTGGGACTACTAATAACTTAACAGGTTATCAAAGCTCAGATTGAGAGTGGTCTTTTGTTCAAGTCTCTCCGTTTGAGTTCATGTTTGCATTCTGCTTCCCCCCACTATATTCTATTCCACTCTATCTGTGAAATTTTGCATCTCCAAGCGCAAGACCGGGTTGCATGTGAGGGAGGATGTTGAATAGCTTGATATACATTGTTGGAGCCATTTCCTAACAATTTAAGCTTTGGGGGCCACTATTAACTTAAAAACAACGAGAACGTCATGCATTCTAGTGGGATAGATTGCAACAATCCATAAAGTCCCTCATATACGGGTAACAAGATGAGCTATTAATAGATAATAAAACACCTCCAGGCAATTAAATATCTTGGACTTGAGCTTTTAGGGAAATGTGTATAGGCCCACTTTCATTAGTCTAGCTAAGAATGGGTCTCACACTAATCCCTTTAACAAAATAATATTAGACCATTTATCATATGAAGAAAGCTGTAAAACCTACCACAAAATAAAAACCATAAGACACAAGAATGAATAAAAGGCATATGCCATTTCTCACCAGGTTCCAAGGGAATTTGATCCACCAACAGGGATGACATATGGTTTTCTCCCTTCACTGATCAACTTTTCTTTCAGCAAATTAGTAAGAGCCTGCGCTTGGAATGAGGAAAATTTTTGAACACACAACAAAAGAAATAGGTTAAATGATCAAACCAACAAGATTCACGCAGATGAATAGCAGTATTAGCATGGGAAGTGTCATATGATCTTAATCATGCAATAACAAATCAAAGAAAGACTACTCGTCCAAAATCAACTCTATTTCCTAGAGCACGAGAGGGGGAAAAGAAATAAACAATTATCGGCATAAGTACTAAAGATTGGCAGCATATGAAGCATATAAAAGGTAAATTTTTTGCTTTAGCGTATCTTCTTTTTTTCAATGTTGTGTAAAACACAAATAAAATGTTGTAGGTACATGGTACCAATTGTCTCGTACTCCTTAGTCTCACTTGTTAGTAAAAGCCGCCAAGTACTCCACATCAGATTCGAACCTTGGTAATATGTCAGACAAAACAAGTTATTCACAGAAAATATGCAATGGTATCAGAATATTTACCAAGCTACCAGTTTTTGCATATTCTTCTTTTGAAACAAGATCAATATGGGCTCCAACCAATCGCTCAACTAAGAGATTGCCTGTCAATCCAGGATCTTTGTCCACAAGAACCTGCAACATACGAGATATATACGAGAAAAGTGCTTCCAATATATTCAAACTTTCTTCTAATATAGCAAATAAGTCACCTTTGAGGTGCGTAATATAAGGTAACAATCTAGATCCAAGTACTTAGCAGCTACAGCAGTTGCCCGGCAATGATTGCTTTGGATGCCTCCAATTGTAATAATA
This sequence comes from Vaccinium myrtillus, assembly GCA_016920895.1. Classification (NCBI taxonomy): domain Eukaryota; kingdom Viridiplantae; phylum Streptophyta; class Magnoliopsida; order Ericales; family Ericaceae; genus Vaccinium; species Vaccinium myrtillus. Next base: position 18,174,877 of record CM029277.1, read on the forward strand.
CAGTCTGCCCCCTGAGCCACAGCTTCTGCAAGCAAGAATTCCAGTTTCCTGACCTTGTTACCACTCAATTCCATGCCTGAGAGGTCATCACGCTGTAGAAATACAATTTTTCCGTCAGCGTAAATCCAAGAGGGTGAAAAGAAATCTCTTTCAAGTCAAGAATTCCACATGAATACAACCTATCAAAAGCACACAGCAATACATACTTCGTCAAGTGAATGGAAATTGCACCTTACTGATCCAAACAATCATCTTTCTGCCATGTTCATTTAACTAACACATGCATGATGAACACTCTCGTGGATGGTAACCATTCATGCCAAGTGGAGGAGCATACTATTATAATTGGGCACAATAAATCTTTGGAAATCAAAAAACCCATTTAATGTTTTGCCATGATGGCAGCTCAGACCCCCCAGAATTGTTTTGACAAAAAGACTCTTTTGGTGTTCTTTGAAGTAATCTTCAAATGCCGACCATCTGTGTTAATTAGAGGAGAGAAAAGAGAGAAGTGTGTAAGGCCATCTGTAGTGGTGCTGTTAAAACCACAAATTAGTCAGCTACTAAGACAGTTAGCTAACTTTTCCGCGTTTTTTGCTTGCAATGGTGAGGTTAAGTTGGAGCTAATGTCAGAAAATGGGGAGTCAGATTTAGTTCAGAAGTGAACTGTGATCTCTGCCGGAGCAACAAGGAAGAGAGAGAAGAGGAGAAAAAGGTGGGTGGGGGCTGACACGCCTGGGGGAAGGGAGAAAAGGCGGAGAGAGAGAGAGGAGAGATGGAGGGGAAAGCTGGAGAGAGAAAAGGGAGGGGAAGAGATGAGGAGAGAGAAAGGGGACCCACTTTTTACACTTTAACAATTCTTTAACAACACCACTACAACACACATTAACTTAACAACACATTTTGTCATACCAACACATAAATGGGACCCATTTTTTACACTTTTGTGTCATATAACACCACATTTTTAACTACACCACTAGAGATGGCCTAAAGGTGTTAACCAACCCTATCACACATGTCTTTATTTATATTATGAGAGAGACTAATACAATACGTAGCTACCCAATGTGGGACAACTAACAATAAAGCTATTCTAACACTCCCCCTCAAGTTGGAGAATAAATATCACAAAATCCCAACTTGTTACATAAAAACTCTAAACGCGGTTTAAACAAAGGTCTGGCGAAGATGTCAGCCAACTGAGCTCCTGTAGAAACGAATGGAGTAGATAACACAGCACCATCTATCTTCTCACGAACAATGTGACAATCAACTTCTATATGTTTCGTTCTCTCATGAAATACTGGATTTGAAGCAATATGTATTGCCGCTTGATTATCACAATACATAGGAATAGGTAACTCCACATCAAAACCTAACTCCTTGAGTAAAGCTCTCAACCACACAATTTCGCCAGATGTGTGTGTCATGGCTCGATACTCCGCTTCTGCACTGGATCTTGCGACCACTGTTTGTTTCTTGTTTTTCCATGTGACCAAATTGCCTCCAACAAAAGTACAGTACCCAGTAGTTGACCGTCTATCAGATGGTGATCCTGCCCAATCAGCGTCGGTAAAGGCTTCAATACGCAAATGTCCATTAGACCGATAAAACAGACCACGTCCAAGATGAGCCTTAAGATATTTCACAATACAAAGACAAGCTTCCCAGTGTGGAAGTCGAGGATCTGACATAAATTGACTCACCACACTGACAGCGAAAGAGATATCAGGACGTGTATTAGTAAGGTAATTCAGTTTACCAACTAAGCGACGATACCGATCTAGATGAGGAAATATCTCCCCTTGATCAACACAAAGTTTCACATTAGGATCCATTGGGGTCTCCACAGGTTTTGCTCCCAACAAACCGGTCTCCTCAAGAATATCCAATGCATACTTCCGTTGGGACAAATTAATTCCATCCTTGGATCTTGCCACCTCAATACCCAAAAAATATCGTAGCTTACCCAAATCTTTAGTATGAAACTGACGCTGTAAGAACTGCTTCAACTCATCAATACCTTTTTTATCATCTCCAGTAATAATGATATCATCTACATACAGAATCAACACTATTTTCCCACGCTCTGACTGAAGAGAGAAAACAGAGTAATCCGAATGAGATCGACGCATACCAAACTGCAGCACAGCATCACTAAACCAACCAAACCAAGCTCGAGGGGACTGCTTCAGACCATATAAGACTTTGCGAAGACAACAAACCCGAGAACGCTCCCCTTGAGCAACAAACCCATGAGGTTGTTCCATATAGACCTCCTCGAGCAGATCACCATGTAAGAAGGCATTCTTGACATCCAATTGAAATAAGGGTCAACCTAGATTAGCAGCAAGAGAAATAAGAATCTGAACAGAGTTTATCTTGGCAACTAGGGAAAAGGTCTCTGCATCATCAACCCCATATGTCTGTGTATAGCCTTTGGCCACAAGGCGGGCCTTATATCGCTCAACAGTGCCTCCCGGATGATACTTGACTGTGAATACCCAACGACAGCCAACAATAGTTTTACCAGCAGGAAGAGAAACCAACTCCCAAGTGTCATTATGATGAAGAGCAGACATCTCAGCCTTCATAGCTTGCCGCCACTCAGACTCAGATAAAGCCTCCTGAACAGTGTTAGGAACGAAAACAGAAGAGACCGAAGTAGTAAAAGCACGATGGGACGGTGACAAATGATCATAGGAAACAAACTGAGCAATAGGATGTATAGTGCATGACCGAATACCTTTATGATGGGTAATAGGACGATCAAGGTAATCAAGATCCCGCAACGGAGGAGATGACGGAGCTATGGGCGAAGGTGGGGCTGTTTGTTCATATGGCTCAGGCTGAGATTGTGCTGGCTGAGATTGCTCTAATGGCTCAGCCTGAGATGTCACTGGTGGAAGTTTAGGACGACGAACATACACCTGCAAAGATTTTGGTGGAGAAAGACCAGTACCTGACGGGACAGCTATAGGAAACACAGACTCAGATGCAAACCGATCATTTGTACTGACAAGCTCCGAATAAAACGGGAGCGACTTATTAAATGTGACATCAGCACACACAAAATGACGACGTAAAGATGGAGAATAACACTTATACCCTTTCTGAGTCCAAGAGTAACCAAGAAAAATGCACCTAATGGAGCGAGGGTCAAGTTTGCTCCGGTCAGGATCCAGAGCATGAACATAACACGTGCACCCAAAAATCCGAAGGGGTAATGAGTGAAGGGGACGACTGGGAAACAATACCTTATGGGGTATTTGACCTCTAAGAACCAATGGCAGTCTTGCCAGGAGGAAGATCAACTAAATCCCAAGTGTGGGTTCTAGTCAAAGCCTGCAAGCAATGGCAGAAGAATTGCTTGCGGTAAGAGCTGCGTCACTCCAATAAGACTTAGGAACTTGCATTTGAAATAACATTGCACACATAACTTCTGACAAATGTCGAATATTGCGTTCGGCAATTCCATTTTGTTGTGGAGTCCGAGCACAAGAGGACTGGTGGATAATACCGTGATCATCAAAGAACTAAGAAAGACTATTTTTTAAATATTCACGGGCATTATCAAAATAAAATATGTGAATGCAAGTATCAAACTGGGTTTTAATTTCCATATAAAATGACTTAAAAATAGAAGATAACTCGGACCTTTCTTTCATGAGATAAAGGTAGGTAACACGAGAGAAATCATAGACAAAAATAACATAAAACTGAAAGCCAAAAATATTAGGAACATGCATTGGACCCCAAATATCAGAATGAACTAACTCAAAAGGACGTGACGCACGACTCTCAATCCTAGGATGAAAAGACACTCTATGATGTTTGTTGAACTCACAGACTTCACATGGCAAAGCATCCACACGGCTACATGAAGGCACTAGCCTTTTAAGGTTCTCAAGTGATGGATGACCAAGACGACAATGTTGTTGATATGGTGACATTGATGACTGAAGAGCAACAGAGCTAGGGTGAACATCATCGGTAAAGTAATACAGGCCGCCACGTTCAACACCGCCACCAATCTTCCTCCCCGTCTTGAGATCCTGAAACACACAACCATTAGGGAAGAATGTGACTAAGCAATTCAAAGACTTGGTAAGTTTACTAACAGACATAAGATTTAAAGGAAAACGAGGAACTTACAGTACGGAGTCCAAAGTAAGAGAGAAAGTAACATGAACAAAACCCAAACCAATAACATTGGTGGTAGAACCATCAGCTAAGGTAACACGAGATGGTTTACCAAGAGACTGACGACCGGAAAGAATAGAAGGAGTACCAGTCATATAATCAGATGCACCAGAATCAATAACCCAATGATTAGAAGAATGAGAAGACGCAATGCAAGCAGTGGAAGAACCTGTCTGAGATAACGTAGCAATGGAGGAACTTGTCTGAAGTGACAGTAGGCGTTGGTACTGCTGATACTCCTCTGCTAAGATAGTCACCCCAAGGTTCTAAAACTCGCTAGGCGCTCCCAGGGCGGCCGGGCACCTTCTAGCTTCCAGGGCCAAGTACTCGGCGACTAGTCGGGCTAGTCGATCTAGTTGGGTTAGTCGGGCTAGTCGGCGAGGGGCCTTCTAGCGCCTAGGCGGCGAGTACTCAACCTTCCAGACCTTGTTTTAGAACATTGAGTCACCCTACTGTTGACAGAAAACTGAGTAAACTGTCCAACATCCCCAGAAATAGCAACCTAATGAGCTTGGGGAAAACCATGAAGATCATAACAATACTCCACTATATGATTTGTTCGCCCACAATTGGTACACTGTCGAGTACCATAACCAAAAACACCACGACTAGAACTACCTCCCCCTGACATGTGACCATAACCAGAGCCACCATGACCAAAACCACGAAATCCAGAATTAATACGGCTAGAAGATAAACCAAATCCACAAGGTACAACTGAAGGAGAATTAGCACCCATTGCAAAATAAACCACAATAACCAGTTATCTTACTAACAAGGCACCCAGCAACGACAAACCACTAACCACAATCAACCGCCAATGAAACTAATCACCAAGAGCCAATACCAAACAGACTATGAGCAACAAACAACCAGACAATTCTGAATATGTTACTGTTGAAATCAAACAAGCACATTGGCTACTATCCACCATAAGAAATCGACTGATTACTATCCACCGTCAAAATCGACCAATAAATCAACCAACCACTACCTCCAGCAGAAGAAACCAACCACAACTACAAATAACTAATCAATTGAACGCCGAGAGCCAATAAATCACAGAGAACCAACCACTAGCAACCACATCAATCAACAAACTACTAATCTCCTGAACTAAGATAAACAACTAATCAAACTGAACGAAACGACTAGATATCTGCCTCTGCCACTGCTTAACCAAATCAAATACCAATAAAAAATACGATCATACCAGAAACATCAAATCAATAGCTGCAAACCGAGAAACCGAGAGAACATCCAGAGAATACCAATTGATAGCATCCAGAGAACACCAATATTAAAGCCATGGCAGTTAGACGACTTCAAATACCTCTCGCAAGCAAGGAGGAGTTGATCTCGAGCAGCAGTAGATCAATTTCGAGGCCAATTGGACTCGAAAATTGGCCTCGAAATCAACAGTGCATGTTCGAAATCCACTCAGACAGACTCCAAATCAACAGTACAGGTTCGAAATTCACTCTGTCAGACTCGAAATCAATAGAACATGTTCAAAATCTACTTTGTGAGACTCGAAATCAACAGAACAGGTTCAAACTAGGGTTTGAACTTGGGTAAAAGGTCAAACAAGGGTCAATTTAGGGTTTCGAACTGGGTCTTGCTCAAATGGGTTCAAACAGGGGTCGATTTAGGTCGGTTTAGGGTTTCGATGGTGGTGTGGGTGTCGATTTGGGGTTAGGATGTCTATGTGGGTGTCAATTTTGGGTAAGAGTAACAATTTGGGTGTCGATTTTAGGGTTAGGGTTTTCAATTTGGGGATTTCTGGGTTGACGATGATGATGATAAAGATGACGATGGTGTTGGTGAATATGACGTATGGGGATGGATAATCTAGGAGAAGATGGTTGTTGGTGGCATATGGTGAATATGACGTGTGTTGAGAGTGGCGGCTGATGGTGGTTGTTGAAGGTTGATAGGGGCGGCTGTTACGGATTAGGGTTATGGGAGTCTAAGGTGGATGAGGGACTTGCTCTGATACCATGTTATTTAGAGGAGAGAAAAGAGAGAAGTGTGTAAAGGTGTTAACCAACCCTATCACACAAGTCTTTATTTATATTATGAGAGAGACTAATACAATACGTAGCTACCCAATGTGGGACAACTAACAATAAAGCTATTCTAACAATCTGTTGCCATACATTTTAAAATTTTAAGTAGTTCTTTTTATTTGGATATGGCAAAAGGAAAACAAGAGAAAGTAAGAAACAAATTAGGAAACTCTTTGAAAAAGTAAAAAACTAGATAATCCTGTATTTACAAAAGTCAAACTACATGTGTTTGTAGAGCCAAGTTCATGTAGGTACCCCCAAAGAAGCAGAACATATACAATAAACAAAGCAGAAGAACTGAGTGCTACATCCCTCTCCATTAAAAGCTTTGCAGAATTAATTTCTTACTGGTCCCAAATTCCTAAATATGTCTCTATGTGCAGACTTCACCTTGCTTAAGCATCAAACGGCGCCTCCAAATCCAATTATCACTGAAGATAAAGCCTGCTTTTTTCTTTTATAACCACACTGAAATAAGCCCAAAGAATCCCCAAGAAAAACATTCTTGGTATAATTTATATTCCATCTCCTAAAAATAAAAGTCGTGGACAAGAACTTTTCTATTGGATTTGATATTCACCTTCCCGAGATTGAAAAGGTGTTCACTTAGTCTTTGATAACTAACCGAAAATGGGACGTTTTTTAGCCATCAGATTTTAGTTGCACAAATTCTCCAATGAATCAATTAATATGTTAAGTAATTTGCGACAATATGATCCAATCTGATCTAAGTGATGATCGACCGTGGTCTAGTTTTGATTGACTGTGGTCCCCATTAGGCCATTACAATCAAAGGTAGTTATTCCCAACGGTTGAAGTCACAAAATCTGGACCACAATTGATAGTAAATAGTTCATATTGGATCATAACTAGCAATCACTCTGACCTTTGCGTGCAATATGGTCACCTATTGCGTGTAAACATATTTCATGTTTTGAATCAGCATGAACTAAGCATAGAACGTGTATAATATGCATGAAATTCCCTAACACACTAACGATTCTTTTGTCCTGTCCCTTTTGCCTTTGAGATGGAGATGAACTGGATACACCTAGAGAGTTACAAATGCACGACATCCATAACCGAGTCCATGTAACATTGATGGTCACCTGCTCTTCAAGTATCCCTTTTCCACTTATTAATCAAATCGCTGTATAGCGCAGCTAAAATCCAAAGGCAAAAGAGGTGTGCAAAATCCCCTTATGGTTGAATTTGAGGACTTAGTATTTTCTCCATCCAACAAAATTCCATTTAGCCTCTTTATAGTTGCATTTGGTGCCGACCTATTCTCAAAATTTTAGCCCTATGTACTGCACATAAAGCAAGTTTAAAAACCAAAAAATATATACATATAAATCTATCTAACTGAAAGGGAAAAAGGGTGTATAAAATGCATCTGAAAGTTCACACAGCTAACATACTAACATTATACAACCCATACTCGGATGCAATACTACTCAGAAGCGAAAATGTACAAGGCAAGAAAAAATGGTTACCTTCAACCAAACTTCAGTGTTTTGGGGCAAATTGGGAAGGTTCCATTTGTGAATTGGAGTAGGAAGCTAAGAACAAGTAAAATAGAATTAGATCTCAATTCCACAACTCCTTATGCACCGTACACAAATTATGATGCACCTGTACATATAGTGTGTGTTTGACAGAAGCAGGTGAGAGAGAGAGAGGGATATGCGTACGTGTCCGAGGGAGAAGGTGTGGGAGGGAATGGGGTTGAGATGGGAGGCCCATGAGGGAGGGTCGTACAGCTTCTTGGAGAGAAAACCAATGGTTGATGCTGCTGCTTCTTCCATTGCAGAAACTGAGAAATTGCTCCGACAAGTGAAGAGGGGGATGCTTTGATGTTGATGTTGAAAATTCAACTTTAACGCTCTGCTGATCGGATTTGGAGGGGCGGTTTTCGCCGGCCTGACGGAGAACACCTTACCACACCACCAAATGCTGCACTTCAACATTATATTTCCCGTTTGCGAATTAATCCGACCCACCCACACACGAACGAAAAACCATTCAAAAACAAAAAAATAAAGGGGAAATTTTGGAAAAACAATCTTTTTTAGGAATACATGTGGGGTGTTTCAGAGCCTACTTTTAACTTTTAATTTTAAATTTTTTGGCTTTTTAGATTATAATCAGAATGTGTTTTGAATTTGGGATGAGTGTTTCGTAGAAATGTGCAGAATATATTTTACAACAATAGTAGTGTTTGGGAGAACTATAAGTTATGGATTAATTGTTTACCATTTTACCCTTGTTTATTAATTATGATATTAAAAATGTGTACATAAAGTCATGATGGGATTATATTTGTAAACGCAACCCGCTCAATTTTGATTTTTTTTTTTTTGAGTAATATTTTTTGATGGGTAATTGAAAGGTCTCCTGTACCTAATAAGAATTTTGTAAAAAGGAAGTAATTGCCAAAAAAAAAATGTTCCAAAAAATTGATGAACATTAAAAACATTCCACAAATTAAAAATATACATAGCCATTACACATACAAAAAATCTTACGCAATAATCGGAAACAACCAACAAACTATTCAAATTGAAACATTACACAAAAATAAATTACAACAGTTAGAAAAATGGGAAAAGGCATAGAATACAGTTAAGCACATGTTCGTTTTGTAATTCAAACCTTTAACGAAAGCAGCAGAAAAAAAATTTGAAGATAGCTTGCAATTGGGGTTTCTTTCTCCGTTTCGACGTGATCATAGTGGCAGCCGCTTATACTTTGAGCTGATGATGGAGATGCAGATTGGCCATGTTTTAGTTATCAATGAGGACTCTAAACCTCTCACCTCCAACGGCAACGGCCGAGGAAAGGAAGAGCTCCGGTTCCAACAGCGGAGGAATTTGAGCCTAGGCCGGGTTGGAGACGGTCTGGGTTGGAGAGAGAAGGGGATCCAAAGGATAAATGTTAGCAAGGGGTAAGGGGTAGAATGGGAGAGTAGAAATTGAGGGGAAAATCAAAATGAGAAATAGAAATGGAAAAGCAGCCTCTGAGCTCTTTTTGAGTTCTTGCCTGGATTGTTGAAAATAGAAAACCAGTTTTGAGGGAATGAGTTCAGGCAGTAGGCATCCAAACACCCAGAAGGCGAAAAAGAGAATGAGAAAACTCAAAAAAAATGGCAGCCAAACACCACTGTAGTAATTTTGTTTGAGTCATTTTTTGAATATCTAATTCTAATAGTCTTTAACACTCAGCCCAAAAGTAATTGAACACCCAACCCCAACGAACAAATCGAGAACTCCGGGCGGGTCTCACAGCTCCACCCTTTTTTTATCAAAACAAGTCGATGATGTCGATACTCGAAGGAAAGAGACGGTTAATCATAGGGAAGTCAAACAGTTGACGTGTCGAACACGTGATTCTCAACAAAGGCAAAATGGCACAGTAAATATTACACTATTGCCACGGTAAGCCGAATATCAATTTCTAACAGTGAACATCACATAACATCTGCATGTCCATAGATTAAATGATAGGCATGCTAAATTAGGGTGGTCTTAAAATTTGAGTGGTCTTAAAATTTGAGTCAAACATCAATAAAAGTATGATTTTTAGTCCTTTCATGCAGGGAATAAAGCAAACCAGAGGATAAAAGAGGGTTAGCTATACCAGCCTCTTTGGGCACCCCGAAGCATCCATTTGGGCTCACCTAGTTAGGCCTCATTTATCTTCCTTTCATGTTCAAAATCAATCCATTGGTGTTCATAGTCATAAAAAACTTCATTCCTTGTTTAAAATCAGTCTTGAACTTTCTGTTTGACCTTCAAATAAGTCAAAATAACACTTTGCAAGCTCAGGCTAAGTTTTCCATTTGATAAAATGGACATTTGCTAAAATCAAGTGGGTGGTTTTATCAAATGAAGTGGGGAGGTGATTTTATCTCCAATGAATCTGGACAAATGTGAACAGAGGGTTTTGGGGGAAAACACTTGAGGGACAAAAGCTTTTGAGTCATTTTAGACAGAGCCAAAGATGAAACAAATGTTAACAGAGGGTCTAAGACATGAGCCCAAAGCAGTTTCGGTATCCCAAACCAGTTGCTTCAAGCACCCAAACCAGCTGCTTTGGGCACCCAAACTGTGGTTTAGGCGCCCAAAGCACCCCCTTTGGATGCCCAAAGGGCCAATAGAGGCACAAACTGTTTTTCGTATTTTAACATTCTCAAACCATTTTTTTGTCTTCCATTACTGTTCTGATGTGTTTATTAGTACCTTTTGCACTGTTCATCAATATCATTTAGCATATTATACACGATTCACAATCATCCACTTGCACTTGTTTAATGTTTTTAATTCCTTTTGCTTGCTCCCCTCTTCTTTACATGGATGAAGTTTAGAAATCAATGTTTTACAATCCCTTAAACATTCAGTGGAGACTGGACATGGTGTCGGGCGAGAGGGTGCCTTAAAAACCTTCCCCTCTCGTAACCTAGCTCGCGAACCCGAGAAATCATGGTAACAATGGGCCGATAAAAACCTTTTCTAAATATGGGCAAAAGAGGCATTTTCAAACCGGTTTCTCCAGTACGGTCCTTAAACTCGGGTGGCAACTCCAAAAATTAAAATCGTTTTCAAAACTCGAGATTTCTCCCCTGGGTGTCCACACCGTCGTAACGCTGAAAACTCACTTGCAAGTCAACTCTCATGCTGGCCACATTCAATCCATGTGGATTCAACCCCGGGCTTCTGGGTATTGCGCTAAGCATGACCTAGCCCTACGCTTCGGGCAATCCTATCAATGATGCAAAGGTTGGTCGTAAGCACCTAGTTGGATCATCAGTCGGATTGTGGCCAAATTACAATACTTTTTTCTTACAGACCTACAACAATGTGTTACTTGTGTTACTATTAACAAACATGGGTTGGATTGTAACCGAATTTGCCATTTTCTATAACAGACTTATAACAATATGTGACCAAATTACCACTATGACATAATTATAACAACTTGTTACTTATGTTAATAGTAATAGAAAAATGGATTGTCACCAAATTGTGGATATCCCGCCTAGGGTTTTCACACTCGAGGGCGTCGCTACACACAGTTTCGGCTCATATTCGAGAACACAAAGTGAGTCAGAACTCTCAATAGTGTCGAGGTACTCATTGCAACATACCTCATTTGGTTTAGAGTCCCCTCTTGGTTTTGGAAAACCAAGAAAAACTGGTAGAGATTCTAGATCCGGGAAGTAAGGGTACAGTGAGGGGAAGGTGTTAGACACCCCTCTCCATCTAGCCACAAAGGGTAGCCTATACTTGTTTGACATAAAGTTGCTTTAGCATCTTAAAAGATCTCTTAAGTAAAATTGGTTATTAAATCGTTAACAGATATTGGTGATATGTACTGTAAAATAAAAACACACGGGGATAGGGAACAAGGAAGCACACACTACTACATAATATACAACGGAAATAGAAAGTTAGTAATCCGCCAGCATTTTGATCTGTCGGCCAGCCAATAGATTTGGTGGCCAGACCTTGATTAATATATTGACTGGCACATCAGTGCGTCGGCCAGTGTTCTCCCTAATGCTAGAAACCAGAAAAACAGAGACCTGGAAACTCGAAATCAAACGCTAATCTGAACAGAAAAATGAAATTAAAGCAAACCAAAGGCCGTGTAGGCTTTGTAACTTACTCCCTCAAGGTTGAACTGCTCGGATTTGATTGCTCGATGTTGAACTCAAGGAACCCTAAACCCTAGGTTCAGATTTGGGGGTTTTGCACTCGGGTATTTTTACTCACCGGGATGTTAGGGCTTTTGAAGCTCGGGATTGTGGTAGTATTTGCATAGAATTTTGGAGTGTGAGGCTCTCGAATCGGCTGTTAATTTAAGGAGCTAATGTGCCTATTTATAGGGCTTGGAAAAGGAGTGTCCCAATTCAATTAAAGCTCAAATTGGGAGAGGTTTGATGCGGGCAAACTCTATCTAAAAGAGTCCTGATTTTGTTCACAATGTTCAACGGATAATCCGATCGACGAAGAAAATTTAGAGTTCTAATCGGATTCTGGCTGCAAAACTTATGGAAGAAGTAGATTTGTTAGTCGGTCAAAGGATGTTCTAGCTGGTTGATGCATTTGACTAGAGGGTTTTTAGTTTGTAATAGTAGCCTGAGTTTCTAGTGGCTGGTAAATGGATTTATTGGCCGGTTAATGCAAACGCCAACCGATATTTTGGCTAGGTTTTGAAAGATCGTGGTTTGGTTACCAAATCTTCACATAGGTTCTAAGATCCACGTGAGTCCACCCAAAGCATTCGGATGTCGTTTTCATCATCGGGAGTCTGCTTACACTGCAAGCAGTGCCGCTTGCAGTGGTACTTAAAATATCCACCGAGCCAATATAAGGTGTCTACACGAATTTACCATTTTTTGTGACAGACTTATAACAATATGTGGCCAAATTACCATGTTTGTGACAAAATTATAATAATGGATTGTGACCGAATTTACTCCCTCCGTCCCAAATTGCTTGCTCTTTTTGGGTTTCCGTGCATTTAGCACGCGAAATCTAATGTATTAGCGTTTTTATTTTCCAAAAAAATTTACACCAAATTAAAGATCTCATTGAGTAGAAAAAATTGGTGTAAATTTTTTTTTAAAAATAATTCTCATAAACACTCTTTTTTAAGGGGCAAACAATATGGGATGGAGGGAGTACCATTTTTTGTGACAGACTTATAATAATGTGTAACCACCATTTTCTATGACATGGTTATAACAACATGTTACTTATATTAGTAATGGAAAAATATGGGTTGAATTATGACCGAATTTACCATTTTCTGTGACAGACTTATAACAATATGTGACCAAATTACAATTTTTTTGACAGAATTATAATAATTGATTGTGACTGAATTTGCCATTTTTTGTGACGAACTTATAACAATATGTAACCAAATTACCATTTTCTATGATATAGTTATAACAATGTGTTACTTATATTAACAACAAAAGAAAAACAAGGGTTGGATTGTGACCGAATTTACCATTTTCTGTGATAGGCTTATAACAATGTTTGACTAAATTACCATTTTATGTGACAGACTTATAACAACATGTTACTTATAATAACAGTAATAGACAAAAATGAGTTGGATGGTGACCGAATTTATCATTTTTTGTGACAGACTTATAACAATGTGTGGCCAAATTAATATTTTCTATTAAAAAGGAAAATAATTTTGACAAGATGTATAACACTTTTGAATTTCTTTAATTTCTTACATGAAAAGTAAAAAAGAATTTAAACATTCTGTTTAATATGGCCACTTTTTATAAGAAAGACAAATAAATACAATGAATAAACAATAGTAGTTAACGAGTATATCATGTATTTTTTCACTCAAAATACAACTGTAAAGTTATTTAACTTCCACCTATTATAAAAAAAAAAAAAAGACGCTTCAGTAAGATGGTCCATTTAACTCCACCTTTAGCTGGAAATAGTTAGATGTGGAGTGTGCAAATGAATTGCCTTGAATGGTAAATGATACTCCCTCCGTCCCTTTTTAAGTGTTTAACTTTTCATTTTGGGCTGTCCCTAAATAAGTGTGTGGTTTGAAAAGTTAATTATCATTTTGCTCTTTTGAAAAGTTAGTGGGTAAAGAGTTAATGGGTAAAAGTGGAGGATAATTTTGGAAAGTAGAAATAAAAGTTGATGTGAAAAGTGTAAAGTGAAGGAAAAAATTGATGTGAAATGTGTAATGATGATGTTTATTTAATAAGTTGGATTTACGAAGTAACACATTTAAAAAGGGACGGAGGGAGACCATGATTCTGCATTGTTAACTTGTAACCGGCTATAACAAGTTGAGTGTGCATGGTCATTCTAAATAGTAGAACTGCTAAAGCAATGGGAGCGGGGGGCCTGTAGTGACTACAGGTGTAGTGAGTGAATCTCGGCCGTTAAAAATGTTTTGAACGGTCCGGATCTAAAATAGTGAATAATGTAATTGTTCGCGCGAATAATTCAATTAAAATCCGGACCGCCCAAAACAATAATGGACGGCTGAGATTCTCACTACACAGCCTGGAGTGAGTTGCTCACTACAGGCTCCCCGGTTCCTAAAGCAATGGTTATCAGGGCTAGCCCAGGGTGAGCTTAACAAGTTTTCGGGCTTGGACAACTCCCGGACTAGGGCAACCAAAAAAATTTAAGTTATATGTAAGTATAATAAAGCTTCCACAAATGAAGGCAACTGGTTGGCTTAGTTGTTTCTTTGAATCTTAATGTGCCAAGTTCAAATCCTCACGCTCCTATTTTTTTCTGACTTTGGAATCTTTCATTTTTTTTTTTTCCCTCTATTTTTTTTATTTGTCACTCTCTCTTTATCTCCCAATGCACAGTTTTACAAAAAATCACACTACTCAATTACACTTTGTTAAAAATTTTGCATTTAACAAACCCAACAATAATATAGAATTGATATTTTTTTACATTGAATTAAAAAAAACCCATTGGTGGAAAATTGAAAAAAAAAAAGGGCGAGCTAAGACGGTTTATTGTTATTTTTTCTACTCAAGTCATAGTTAATATAATGAAAATTTTCCTATTTTCTTCAAAACGAATTCTTACAATCATATCTTTTGACGTTTATTTTTAGTTTGAATTATTTTATAAGTTTTTTAAAAAGAACTCTTGAAGATGTAGGGGGCCAATATTGAGAGTTTGTTTCGGGCCTCTAAAATATTAGGGTCAGTGTGTCGGTTACAGTTGCTTCGGCGGAGAGGAGTTTTTCAAAGTTGAAGCTAATACAAACTTATTATTGCAGTACCATGTCACAAGAGAGATTATGTAATCTCCTGTATTTTCTTAAAATAAGTTTGAGATTATTTTTTCTTAGTCGGACTATATTTAATTTTTATATGTGTTTAATTAGTGAATTTCGGGGACGAAATTATTTTAAGGGAGATAGATTGTAACATCCCGTATAATCCTTGTTTATTGATTCCACTTAACTGCAAGCATTATTATTCTGTTGTATGGTATACTTTGTAGTCTGGTGCAAAAAAACATATAATTTATGCATGAAAGTATGTTGATTTTATTCAAAACGTAAACGATTATACGTAGTGCACTAAAGTTTTACGACAAAAGAATAGTAATAACTAATAGAATTTTTCCATTTCTGTGCGAATCTTATGTTCTCGTTGATGATCGCAAGAAAATTGCAATCAGGTCTTTAAGCTACCAAATTTTCATAGTTATCACTACTCTTTTGTCGTAAAACTTTAGTGCACTACGTATAATCATCTACGTTTTGAATAAAATCAACTTACTTTCATGCATAAATTATAAGTTTTTTGCACCAGACTACAAAATTCTATCATATTTTTCTTCTCTGTACAGTAAAAATCACATGGTAGTAGGTGTTGAGTCTGTTGACTATCACAAAAGGAATTCACGCCTTTCTAAAGTGGTTGCTCCAGGCTTGGCAAGGCTAGGTGGTTGCCCTCCAAGCTTGGCAAGGCAAGGTATGGTTGCCACGGGAGCATCTCACTTGACACCGTGTAGTGCCAAGCGTGCCCTTCCTCCATGATGCATTGGTGTTCCCGCACGGTGAGCGTGCTTGGCTAACGACTTTCATGCCTCAATCCTAAGTGCGTGCCCATGGGATACCTCCTTGCTGAGAGGAGGTAGGCTCGCCCGAGTGTTGATGGAAATGCTTTGCGCCGCATATTGCGAGTGTAATGCCAAAGGCTTGCATGGATGTTGTCTTGCTGGTCCCGCGATTTCACCCGAGGGATGCCTGATCGATGTCGGTGGTATCACCGTGTCATGAGATTGTGTAGTAGCGCTTCTTGCGCGAGGCACAACGGTAGTGGCTGTGTGATGCCAAGGGCTTGGGCGAGATATTCCTTGATTTTCTAAAAGACGCCATGCATTGCTATGCGTTTAGTGTTGCAATGGAATAGGAGGATATACTTCCCAGTGATTTTATCTTTCAGGTGTGGAGCCGGGTTTATGAGTCTGATATGGAAGATTCAATGATTAATTATTTGGGCAAGAGAAATTTTAGAGGAGTATTTATTCGGAGATTTTTGTATTATTTGGGTGATGTAATTTTTTATTGAGGAAAATAGGTACAATTTTATAAGTTAGTACGATGACTCAATTGAAGAATTTGCTCAAAAAAATGCAATGAGAAGTTATATTTGAATCGGATCTTTCCCATTATATAGCACTATAAATGGGGTTATATTTTAATTGTGATTTTTTTATAATTTTTTATGTTGGTTAAGGTAAAAATCCCATGTAACCTTGATTTTTTTTGATCCGCTTGTGTGTCATTTTTTTTTTGTACTTAATAATAAGTGGGAAACCAAAATTAGCATTGGGCATAGGCAACCCAAACGTCAGGCCGGTTGGTCATTTTTGGGATGGTAAGTTGGGTTACAAATAATGGTAAATTAGTAAAACCAAAATCTCTCTCAAAACCACCTCGTTTTGGAAGAAAACTACCTTGATTTGAGCCCTGACTTTTTACCTCATTAAATGGACGGTTAGATTTAATTCCATTATTGATCCAACGGTTGCAAAATATTATGTTCTTTTAAGGTATCAATACCGTGAAACAGACTTGCGGTGTGTTAGAAATTTCCATTTTGTTGGCGTTTGCTAGGTGGATCTCTGTATACAACGTAACACACAAGGTTGTACTGTGACATTGTGTAGAACTTTCCCCGCTAAAAGTCGTCTTTACGTACCTTTGGGTCAATCAAAATAATACTCCAGTGTTTGCTTTCTCTCTCTCTCTCTCTCTCCCTCTCTTAAAACTTCCAACTTTTGTAAGTCGTCGCCACTCTTGGATTCAAATCAACCATTGGGTCTCTGAGTCTCTCTATCTTTTCCCCTTTTCGTGTGTGTTTTTTTTTTTAAGAATAGCTGTGCAATATGAGAGGTTGATGAAGCTGGAAAGCTCTTAAGGGGGACAGTACACTAATTGGAAACAAGTAAGCTTACTCTTCTTATTCAATTTTGTAGAACCCCAGCTACTAGTTCATTTTACTGGTACTACCTTTTCAGCTTTTCTCATTACTCCTGCTTTCATTTTGAGTCTGTAATTTAGTTGTTTCTTTTCATAGAGTCAGAAAGAACCCATATTCACTCTTTTTATTTTTTTGTGATTTATGCATATTTACGTACACATGCACAGATATTGTATGTATTGTAAGCTTCTCTTCCTCCTATTCCCTTGGAGAAAATGGATGTGTTATGCAGGGCAGACATAGGATTTTCTATTAGTAGGTCAAGAATCTCTAAAGGTTGTACATATTTCATGTCTTCAAGATCTAGTGAATCGCACATAGGGTCTTGGGACAAAATTATCAAAATATTCAGAAAAATATGTACACGTCTGTTGGAAATTTTAATCCAGCGGGGTCAATTGACCCCTTGCTTCTTCTTGGGTCCGCCCCTGGTGTTACGTATAAGTTGGTGAGCTAATATAGTTTTGAATATCGGCCGATACGGTACGTATCGGCCAGTTCGTCTCAGGATTTGGAGGCTCCAATACCGATACGTACCGTACCATATCGGCCGATACGCCAAAAAAGTTAAAAAATTCACGACCACTACACCCGATTCCCGCGACGTATCGATACGTCCCGATACCGATACACCGATATCGCGACCGATACCGCTATTTAAAACTATGTGAGCTATGAAATCAAATCAATGGGTATTTTATGATGTGTCATCTATATATTAAGAGAGCCGATATTATTACAAAGTAGCGAAGCACTATCCTCAAGATGAAGGAAAATTGTTTTTTATCTGTTTACCAATTCGGTATTTTCGGTGTTTGCCTGCAACGATTATAGAAGGGATTACATTTCCATGGGACAACCATTCCCACAAATCATGGCATAGGTGATACCTTGGAGGTATGCTATTTGTAATCCTCTCACTATTAGTCCAGTTCGGTTACTTATCGTAATGATCACATTTCCCCTCATTGTCTGATCAATTAAACATGGCCTGCCCTCTATGTAGTGATAGCAGTATGAGTTTTGTGGTTGAATTGTTTGCTATTAAGACTTCATATGATGCATTCAAAATACAAGTTATACAACATCCTTTCTACGCAAGATGAGTGACAGAGACGATGCTTAAATCGAGTCGTCTAATTGAAGTGTTCTTTGAGTTTAGATGATTGAAAAATAACGTTTCAAGTCAAACTCTATGGGTATTGTTCAAAGACCTTATTTTATGTTTAATGGTTAAGAAAATCCTGAAGGTCAAGAAATTATCATCACTGCAAGATATCAAAAAGAAGAAAAGGAAAAGAAACCTTGTTGAGACATGCATGTGGTTTAACTAGGTGATGCTTTGAGCAATCTTGGAGTATACTAACAAATCTACTGAGGTTGCCTACATCTTCATTGTGCTATTTCTAGATATCTGACTGAGATGAAATGGTAATAATCTTTCTAGTTGTCATTTCTAAATGGTAAACGGTTTTCAGTTTCATGTCCTCTGATCATCGTCCTAGTGCACAACTATATGTTTCTTTTTGCTTATGATATGTTCTGTGCTGCTTTTAGTTGACTACCAGTGACATGGCTGCTTTGGAGGAGGAAGATGTACCAATGCTATCAGACATGTATCCACAAGTGGATGAACATGACGAATCCCAATTGCGAAGGCTCTCATCCAGAAATCGGAGCATATCAATGTCAAATTCTTGGAATTCCAAAGAACCCTATGAATACCAAAATAATCTCGTTGGTAGTACTGGTCCCTTGCGAAATGCAAGAAGAACTGATTTCATACAGATGAGTGGTCCTTTATATGTTGGCCTTAAGCATGAGAATCTCTTTCAGCCTACTCAAGCTGCAATAGGGCACCAAGGCACTGAGCCTTCAATGGACAAAGATTCTTCTTTTAGGGGAATGGGACAGGACGATTGGCCGGACAACTATGCTGGGAGGAATGAACATCTTTTGAAGTCAGGGAAACTGGGAATATGTGACGATCCTTACTGCACAACATGCCCCACTTTTTACAATACAAAAGGGAAACAGAACAACATGATAAACTCTGGTATCTTGGGCCCCAAGGTGATTTTCTTAACCTAAGAAGGTAGAAAATTCATTCAGATATATTTTCCTTGAATTTGTCTGCTATGTTTCATTTTCCATATTGCTCACTGATTTCCATGATGTGTTACTTTACAAAACTTTCTTCCAATTCTTAGAGTTGCTTGGGTACTCTAATTTTAACAATACTTGAAGAAGGACCAACTCACTTTTTGTGATAAAAAATAAAAAATAAAAAAATTCAAGCCTCACGGGCCATGGGAACATCGTATGGTACGATGTAGTACAATATACAATCTTTTAAGGGTTCAAGATACACAGCAATAGGACACATATCCCTTTATTGTAGATTAAGTACTTAGGGGTCTGATGCTTTTTGAGGTGCACCTACACCCGTTACTTGTCCTAAGACCAGGTAACATAGGGAGAGATTGCATTTGTAGAATCATCAAAGAAAATAATCTATCAAAGCAAACCACAATGTAAGCTTAAAGGAGGTAGTGAAGAATAACCTCTGGTCTTTTAGCTGATTGGGTACTTGTTGCATTTGCTTACGGCAAGATCTGAGATAGTTTGTTAACATGCGCAATCAAATCCAAATAGCAAATCAGGTTTCTTAGCGAATTTACTCATTTTTAGAAGTAAGATGCTGGAAAATTGGAGGATACTAACTCATCCTGTTAACAATGGTCTCCCACTTATCGAAGATATTCTGGTTCAGTTTGAAATGGTCAGGGGAACTGAAGGATCCATTTGACAGCATGTTCGTTTTGGAATTCTGTATTGTCTCAATAGGACAACACATTGAAAAAACGAATCTGCCCCCTTTTTTTTTTTTTTTTTTTCATTCAGGAAACCAGTAGCGATTGAGAACCTAAAAATTGTAATTGCATAAAATAAATTTGAGATTGAAAACATCGTACATGGTAATTTTGAACTTTTACCAGTGTTCCCAAATTTACTATCAGATGTATTACTGACCAGGAATATTTCAATTTATGATGAAGTTGACAATGAGAGCACTGTGCTTGATTTTTCTTGGACGAGTTTAGTTAACCTCACCAGAGCACTTCTAATTTTATCTTATTCAATCTTTATTTGATCCCGACTATTGTCTGTCTCACCATCTACATTAATGCATTGGTCTACAATAATCTAATGGAATTTGATTATGGTTCTTTTGTAGTTCCGTAACGTTCTTTATGGAGATGCAAAAGGTTGGGCAAGGAGATTTTATTCTTTTCTGCACCCATATATTCCTGGAGTCATGAATCCTCATACTAAAGTTGTTCAGCAATGGAACAAGTTCTTCGCCATTTCTTGTCTCGTGGCAATCTTTTTAGACCCTCTATTTTTCTTACTGCTATCTGTGCAGCAGGTACAACTTGTTTTTCCACTTGGTAATGGGTACTATTAAATCAAGTTTCATTTCAGTATTCTTATAGTTTCTTATTTCATGTTTGTTTTAAGTTTATTATTATATGCTGCTAATATGCAGCAGGCTACTTATCGCTATATTATTTTGTCAATGTTACCATTTGCTACTTTGAATTAGAGGCATACTTCCGTCCCTTTTAAGTGATCCCTATCGGATTACATGCAATTTTAAACCCCTAAAAAACATATTTCTTTATATAATTTTTAATTTTTTTTTTTATACCAAATTAAGTGCTCATTGAGTACTTTAATTTGATGCAAGAAAAAAATTAAAAACGTTCTACGGAAGTAATTTTTTAACGTCCACAAAAATACACGTTTCCCAAAGGTATCACTTAAAAAGGGACAGAGGGAGTACCTTTTTTGTGGAGTATGGTCTTATTTGTAAATCTTGCATGCTGTTGTGAGATCATGGGTAGTCCTTGGTAGTCATAGTTATAGAATAGGAGTACCCCAGTAAGTGACATGTGTACTCACTCTTCCAATTCCGTATGGTTGAAATTTTAGGGAAGAAGTGATTGAGGATTTGAATTTTGTTTGGATGGAATATTGAAGGATTTTTCTTTTCTTCTTGTTCACCTTATCCTTTCTAATTTTCTACTTCTTCAAACGTGCAATCTGGTTAGTTGTCCTTCCAAAGACCTAGTTCTCTGAAAATTGAGCTTTATCTACTCTTTAGGTCATTGACAGTCAACTCCGTTAAATTAGCTCCAGGCTCCAGTGATATTCTACCCCGTCAAAATGTATGGACCTGCAAACTTTTGGCTACCTTTGGAAAACTAAGATCCATAAGTCTCTATCAGATTAGCCCACTTCATGAATGCAAATGGAGCACTATTTTTTGGTTTACTGGAAGACCAATCAGGGGCCTTACTGAAGGAGCATTTAGATGGATTTCGGGAGATACAGTTCAATAATGCTTGGAATTGTCGTTAGATATAATCTGTCACCCATATGCAACCGTTATACAAGTTTCTTTTCCTTCATAGTTAGATAGACGCATTGTCCACTTTTTGCTTGTGTTAAGTTATATTGTGAGGGTCTATGTGTGATGTTTATATTACTTAGGGGTAGTATAGTCTTTGTTGTTTTTCCTCTCTTATACATAACGTTGTACATCACCTTTGAAAGTAATGAGAAAATATGTTCTACACTTTTGCCTCTCTCTCTCTCTCTGGAACTTCACATGGTATCAGAGCATCCATTCCTCCATTGATGGTGTTTCTTCCAGTAGATCGAGTTTAGAGACTATCGTATGTTGTTTTCTCTGAAGATCGAGTGTGAACAGTGAGCTGCTTGGCCCTTTTCTGCAGATCGAGTGTTTCTTCAACTGGGTTCTCTCCGAAACCCACTGTTTTTTACTCGATCTCCTCCTCCGACGGCAGTGCTACCTCCGACCAGCTCCGGCGAGCTCCGACGACTACCGTACGGCCTATTCAGTGCTCGTTTTTACTGTACAACCACTGAGACATCTCCGACAGCCTCTGTTCAAGTCGAAATCGACTGGGTTTGTGTGTACAGTGTTCGTTTTTACTGTACAGCCCCTCGAAACAGTGATTCGAACCAGGTATGCTATTTTTCGGACCTTGAATCAGTGATTTAGACCTGTCAAACTCCTTTTTTGGCCTCGAAATAGTGTTTTCTACATGCTATCTACTGTGTCGGCTCCATAATCAAGTTTTTGGGTCTTCGATTGCTTGTTTTCTGGACTTAAATTAGTGATTTCGAGCTCAACCCAGTGGTTACTGCGAGTACAGGTTCCTCTTATCTGGGTTTGTCTCGATTATTGAATGTTATTGCGATTTGGATTCCTTTGCAATGATTATTGGTGATTGTGGGCTGTTTGGGACTGATTCAAGGCTCCTTGTGCACTAAGTAGACTGTCTTTTGGTTTATTTCTGGGACCCAGTTTTGAAGACATTAAGTTTGGGGTACCATCTGGTTATTTCATCTTTGCGGCATTATCAGTCTCCTCCTATCTGTTTGTGATTGATATGGCTGCGGTTCAACAAAATGTTCGAGTTGGTGCTCTGTCCAAAGGAGAGTTACAAACTCTCAGGCGCCTTTTGGCGAAGCTTGATGCTCCATCTACCAACGCTTCTGCTTCCATTGCCACTGATCTCTTTGCTCACAAGGGTATACATGCTAATGCTCTTATTGCCTCTAGCCCTTCTCCTTGGATAATAGATTCTGGTGCAACCGACCATATGACAGGTTCCTCATCTTTGTTTGACTCTTATTCTACATGTTCTGGTAAGGATAAGGTCAGAGTTGCAGATGGTTCTCTATCTTCTATTTCAGGGAAAGGTTTTATTAATCATTCCCCAACCATTTCCCTTTCTTCAGTGCTTCATGTTCCCAATTTTTCTACTAACCTTTTATCCGTTAGTAGTCTTACCCAATCCTTAAATTGCTCCGTAACATTTTTTCCTACACATTGTGTCTTTCAGGAACTGGATACGGGGAGGATGATTGGCAGTGGTAAAGCTCATGAGGGCCTTTATTTTTTGGAGTCTGCACCCAATCCAGTTTGTCCACCTTTGTCATGTGGTCAAGCTCTTGCAGCAGATACGGGTTCTGCTCTTTCCTTGTTACACCAATGACATCGTAGATTGGGTCATCCTTCATTTGGGATTCTTGAAAAATTATTCCCCACTTTAGCTAAACAATGTTCTCGGAGTCAATTCCTTTGTGAAGCTTGTGAGCTTGCGAAACATAAACGCTCCTTTTATGCTCCGGTCAATCACAGAAGTGATTCACCATTTATGGTCATTCATTCCGATGTCTGGGGTCCTTCTCCTGTCACATCCTTGTCTGGTTATCGTTGGTTTGTGACATTCATTGATTGTCATTCTCGTGTCACTTGTGTGTACTTACTAAAGGCAAAAAATGAGGTGTTTTCGTGTTTTAAATCTTTTCACCAAATGGTGCGTACTCAATTTGATGCCAATGTTAAAGTGCTCCGTAGTGACAATGGGACTGAGTATATAGATGGGACTTTTCGGGCATATCTTAATGATTATGGCATTCTTTTTCAGACTTCTTGTGTTGGCACTCCACAACAAAATGGAGTTGCCGAGCGCAAGAATCGCCATCTTGCTGAGGTAGCCCGCTCTCTATTGTTCACCATGAATGTTCCTAAACACTTTTGGGGCGAAGCTATCCTTACTGCAGCTTTTCTTATCAATCGCATGCCATCTAGTGTTCTTCAGTTTCAAACTCCAATTAAGGTTCTTTTAGGTGGTTCTCGGGTCTCATCTCTCCCACCCAAAGTCTTTGGTTGTGTGTGTTTTGTTCATGCGCCTAAGCACCCAGGTGGTAAGCTGGATCCCAAAGCCCGCAAGTGCATTTTCCTTGGCTATTCTCCCACTCAGAAGGGTTACAAATGCTATGACCCGCACTCTCGCAAAATGTATGTCTCCATGGATGTCACTTTTTGGGAAACTGAATCCCTTTATCCTCTGTCCACTTCATCTCTTCAGGGGGAGAATGATAGACAGGAAGAGATGTTGACATTTCATACTCCTGAGTCGTGGTCTTATTCTTTACCTTGTCATGGTGAGGGGGAGAAAGAACCTTTACCTGCAGAAGGAGCAAAGCATGATGGTCGGGAAAGACTGGATAGGTCAAATTTGCAGACCTTTTCTCGAAGGAATAAAGGCAAGTCTACATGTGCAGTGCCACTGTGCCAATCTCCATTACCTACTCCAGTTTCGGACTCTCCCGCTGATTCATCTGGTAATGATTCTCTCCCTACTGTTGTTGATGCTCCTATTGCTCTTAGAAAGGGAGTTAGATCATGCACTCAACATCCCATTTCCCAGTTTGTTTCTTATGACCGTTTATCTCCTTTGCATCGTGCTTTTGTTTCGTCTCTTTCTTCTATATCTATTCCACAGAATTGGCAGGATGCATTCATGGTACCTAAGTGGAAAGGAGCTATGGTAGAGGAGATGACGGCTTTGAAAAAGAATGGCACTTGGGAGCTAGTATCTCTTCCAAGAGGGAAGAAACCTGTGGGGTGCAAATGGGTGTTCACTGTAAAGCACAAGGCAGATGGGACAGTTGAGAGATACAAAGCCAGACTTGTTGCCAAAGGCTTTACTCAAACATATGGTATTGACTATGAGGAGACCTTTGCTCCTGTGGCCAAGATGAATTCTATTCGGACATTGCTTTCTTGTGCGGCCAATTTGGATTGGCCTCTTCACCAGTTTGATGTGAAGAATGCGTTCCTCCATGGCGAATTAGAGGAGGAAGTATACATGGCCATTCCACCGGGTTTTGCTTCATCTCAGACCGCGGGAAAGGTGTGTCGATTGAAGAAGGCACTCTATGGCTTGAAGCAATCTCCTAGAGCATGGTTTGACAGGTTTCTCAAAGCCATGTTGAGATTTGGATACAAGCAGAGTCATGCTGATCATACTATGTTCATCAAGAGAAGTAATGGTAAGATTGCCATTCTTATTGTTTATGTGGATGACATAATCATGACAGGCGATGATGTGAATGAGATTGCTAGCCTTAAAGCTCTTCTTGCTCAAGAGTTTGAGATTAAAGATTTGGGGTCTATGAAGTACTTCCTTGGAATGGAAGTGGCTAGATCTGACAAAGGAATCTTTATCTCCCAAAGGAAGTACATCCTTGATCTCTTGGAAGAAACTGGTATGTTGGGATGTAAGCCTGCTGATTCTCCCATTGAGGCCAACCATCATCTTGGTAGCAATGTGGGGGAGCTTACAGATAAGGAGAGATATCAGAGACTTGTGGGTCGCCTGATATACCTATCTCACACTAGACCAGATATCTCCTATGCTGTGGGGATTGTGAGCCAGTTCATGCATGAACCTCGTACGAGTCATCTTGATACTGTTTATCGTATCTTGAGGTATCTTAAATCTGCCCCCGGTAAAGGAGTTCTGTTTTCTAATCATGGTCACTTGAGATTGGAAGCTTTCACGGATGCTGACTGGGCTGGTTCTATTGATGATCGGCGATCTACTTCTGGTTATTGCACCTTCCTTGGAGGGAATTTGATTACGTGGAGGAGTAAGAAGCAGTCCGTGGTGGCTAGATCCAGTGCAGAGGCCGAGTACAGAGCTATGGCTCATGGTGTTTGTGAGCTTTTATGGCTCCAAACCTTCTTGCGTGATTTGGGATTTCCTGATTGTAGTCCTATGAAGCTCTATTGTGATAACAAAGCAGCCATAAACATTGCTCACAATCCTGTTCAACATGATCGAACAAAGCATGTTGAGATTGATAGGCATTTCATCAAGGAAAAGCTGAGCAACGGTTTGATATGCATGCCTTTCGTGAGATCCGAAGACCAATTGGCCGATGTATTTACTAAGGGTCTTAGTAGCAAAAGTTTTCATCCCATTGTGTTCAAGTTGGGCTTGATAGATATCTTTGCACCAACTTGAGGGGGAGTGTTAAGTTATATTGTGAGGGTCTATGTGTGATGTTTATATTACTTAGGGGTAGTATAGTCTTTGTTGTTTTTCCTCTCTTATACATAACGTTGTACATCACCTTTGAAAGTAATGAGAAAATATGTTCGATACTTTTGCCTCTCTCTCTCTCTCTCTCTCTCTGGAACTTCACAGCTTGTGTTATGGTTTAATATGTTCCTCCCGTGGCATGACGTGCCTCATTATCTTAATTTTATTAATTTTGAACATTTCGGTGTTGATGTTTATTATTCAGCATTAGTTGATTTCGATTATGTTCCTTTACCCTTGGAAGCAGGATAATAAGTGCATAATTATTAACTGGCCCACAGCAACAACAATGGTGGCTTTCAGAAGCATGACTGATTTTATTTACATTATTCATATCATTCTTCAGGTAATCTCTTCTCTAATTTCACTTTTCGGGAGATTTTTATTTTTTTCTTTCTATCTTTTCCATTTTTGTGTGTGTGCTTGTGTTGCTATCACTTCTAGTTTGCAAGTGATATAATCAAAAGCTCCATATTTCTTGATATTTTCATTTCATTGTTGGCGCTAGGGCGGTTGATTTTGACAATATTCTATCCTCCAAAATGCCCTTGAACCTATGATGCACAGACACGGACACGGACACGGGAATTCTAAAAAAAAGGGGGATACGGACACGGCAGGGGACACGCCACGTGTATATTTATTTATATATAATATATTATATAATTTTTTTTAACAAAATATAAACAAAACAAGAGGAGAAAAACTTCCATACATATGACAAAAATTATATGAAGAAATTACACTTATTTACCCCAAGTATTGATTAATTATAAATTTACCCAAAGAGTTTTAAAAAATTTCAGTTTGACCCCTGCCGTGTCCCCCCGTGTCCCCCTGAAAAATTCAAATTAGCCGTGTCCCCATCCACGTGGCGTGTCGGGACACATGTCCCGCCGTGCCCCCGTGTCCTCGTGTCGGGACACTGCGATACAGGGACCCCTAGATGTGTCGATGCTTCGTAGCCTTGAACTTGTTTTCTCCAGTTTACAATAAATGTCTCAATTAGCTTACAACTGACCACAACCACATAAAAAAAACAATAAAAAAAAAAGTGTGGTGCTTGGAGGTACGTCATTGCATCTCACCTAGCTACTCCCTTCCTTCAAATCTTTTTTTACGAGTGTTATCTCAATGCCACTCCTACGCCTCACCGCTATAAGGAGCCTCCTGAGGGGCCTATGTCATAGATAGAGAGGAAGAATTTGTGTGGCGTCCCTATGTTGTTCCTGAGGTAGAGGTGGTGCCTTCTGGTTTATATCCAAGTAAGGTTTGTTGTTTAAGTGTGAGTGCGATATGGGTATTGGGAGTGCGAGCTTGATCCTTTGGGGCTATAAAGCGGTTTGCGGTGGATTCTATGTTGGAGTAACTATTACGGTTTGAAGATGGTGTGTTTCCCGAAAGTGGAAGGGAGGAGACGTGAATGCCAGGATGGGGAGTTTATTGGGGGCGTTGTTTGGATGGCTTTTTGAGATATATTCAGAGTATACCTGGGATTCTGAGGGTAAATGATATTGATAGTGGTACCGTGTTGTGTCTCGTGTCAAAGAAGAAGAAGCAGAGTTCAGCAAGTAGCGGTCCCAAATTTGTCTTCATGAAACCGGAGGTAGAACAATGGCTAGCCGCCTGGCGTGCTGAGCCCGTTACCACTCTACCCACTGTTCTTCTACTTCGAAGCACTAACAGGTCTGTGGTAATTGGCGGTCCTTCGTAATCTAAGCATAAAGCCCCTCAGGTTCCCAATTCAGCTTCTAAGAAGAGAGTGAATGCTCTTATTTGTTTCTCTTTGACCTGGATTAATTGGATTTATGTACTTCTCTTGCTTTCCTATTTGATTAATTGGAGCCTTTCTTCTTTCTAGGGTGTGGGCAAAGTCATTGTTGGGACATTGCAATTGGATGTTTGACAAACCTGGTACTCGGGGAGTGGATCCAACTATAGCTGAAGGGGATAGTAGCAAGGTTGGTGCTGAGGGAGTTAAGTTAACCGTTGCTGAAGGGGATAGTAGCAAGGTTAACGCTAATGGAGTTAAGCCAATTGTTGCTAAAGGGGAGGTTCTTCCTGGTGTCCTCTTGGCCAGGGGTCAAGTAAATCTGACTTGCTTGTTGAGACCGCATAGGCTGATGGTAATGTTGATCGACTTCGCATGAGAGTGGGGCGTTCCAAGCCTTTTGAGTATTGTGAGTATGATTGCCTACTTGAGGGTAGTACGGGGTACCAATGAAGTATTGAGACACAGCGAGCCGAAAGTGGAGGAGGGGAGAGCCCAAGGCAGGCCCTAGAGAGGGAGGTAGTAGAGACCCAGAGATCCGTATGAATGCAAAGGTGTTGGGTAGTGAGATACGAGTGGTGGCTTATGGTTGGCTAAGTGTTCACATATACATAGGAGAAGATATCCCCTGAGGACTGCCTACTATGAGGACACGTGGCAATCTCACAATAGTCCCTGGACTGAGGGTCGACTGGTGTCAGAGGGAGCAGACCCATGATACGGAGGTATCAAAAGGTCAAAGGTTATTGGGGCTGTAAACTAAGAGAATTGTATTCAGCTGTAAAAGATAGGGTTCCATTACAATATGTAACATATATACAAAAGGGAAAAAAGAGAAAAAAGAGTAAATACACTAAGGCCCCTTAACTCCTAACTATCTACACATAACACCTACAACTTAACACTCCCCCTCAAGTTGGTGCGAAGATATCCATCAAGCCCAACTTGAACACAATGGGATGGAAACTCTTGCTGCTAAGCCCTTTCGTGAAAATGTCAGCTAATTGGTCTTCAGATCTCACAAATGACATACATATTGAACCCGCGCTCAGCTTTTCCTTGATGAAGTGCCTGTCAACCTCTATATGCTTCGTTCTGTCATGTTTTACAGGATTATGAGCGATGATTATAGCAGCTTTATTATCGCAGTAGAGTTTCATAGGACCACTATTAGAAATTCCAAGATCACGTAACAAGGTTTGGAGCCACAGAAGCTCACAAACGCCATGAGCCATAGCTCTATATTCAACTTCTGCGCTAGACCTAACGACCACTGATTGCTTCTTACTTCGCCAAGTAACCAAATTTCCCCCAAGAAGAGTACAATAGCTAGAAGTAGAGCGCCTATCATCCAGAGAACCAGCCCAATCAACATCAGTAAATGTCTCCAACCGAAGATGACCATGATTAAAGAACAAAATTCCTTTCCCTGGAGCTGATTTGAGATACCTCAAGATACGATACATTGCATCTAGATGTGAAGTACAAGGATCATGCATAAACTGACTAGCCACGCCCACTGCATAACTAACATCCAGCCGAGTGTGAGCTAAGTATATCAGTCGACTCACAAGCCGCTGATATCTCTCCTTGTCAGTGCGCTCCCCCATATCAGCACTAAGGTTGAAGATTTTCCTCGATAGGAGAATCTGCAGGTCTACAACCCAACATACATGTTTCTTCCAAAAGATCAAGAATATACTTCCATTGGGAGATAAAAATACCTCTATCAGACCTTGCCACTTCCATACCAAGGAAGTATCTTAGTGAACCCAAATCCTTAATCTCGAACTCTTGAGCCAGACTAGACTTAAGATTAAGAATCTCTTCCACATCATTGTCTGTCATTATTATATCATCAACATAAACAATAAGGACATCAATCTTACTAGTACCTCCCTTGATGAACATAGTATGATCTGCATGGCTCTGTCGGCAACCAAACCTCGACATAGCCTTTGAAAATCTTCCAAACCATGCTCTAGGTGACTGCTTCAACCCATAAAGAGCCTTTTTCAATCTACACACCTTTCCCTCAGTCTGAGATGAAGAAAAACCTGGTGGGATAACCATGTACACCTCCTCCTCTAACTCACCATGGAGAAATGCATTCTTCACATCAAACTGGTGAAGAGGCCAATTCAAATTGGCAGCACAAGAGAGTAGAGCTCGCACAGAGTTCATCTTTGCTACGGGGGCAAACGTCTCCTTGTAGTCAATACCATAGGTTTGAGTGAAACCCTTGGCAACAAGTCTTGCCTTGTATCGCTCAACTGTACCATCCGCATTTTGTTTAACAGTGAAAACCCATTTGCATCCCACTAGTTTCTTCCCTCCTGGAAGAGATACTAGCTCCCAAGTGCCATTCTTTTTCAAAGCCGTCATCTCCTCCACCATAGCTTCTTTCCACTTAGGTATTATGAGTGCATCCTGCCAATTCTGTGGAATAGATATAGAAGAAAGAGATGAAACAAAGGCATAGTACGAAGGAGATAAACGATCATAAGAGACAAACTGGGAGATGGGATGCTGAGTACATGATCTAACACCTTTCCGAAGAGCAATAGGAAGATGATCAGAATTAACAATAGGAGGTTCATCAGAATTAACAAGAGGAGGTTCAATGGGAGAAGAGCCATTACCAGATGAGTCAGTTGAGGAGTCCGGAACTGGAGCAAGAGATTGTGATTGACAAGGTGGTAGTACACTGGAGGACTTTCCTTTTTTCCTGCTAGTGTAGGTCTTTAAGTTAGACCCTTGCAGTCGCTGTATACCATCTCCCTCATCACCACCAATGTCATGTGTAGCTTGTTCGACAGATATTGGTTCCGGTTCCTCTCCAGACTTTTCATTCTCCCCCTTACCATGATTATTATAAAACAGTGTCTCCCCATCACCATAAAACATCTCTTCCTCCTGCCTATGCTCCCCCTGAAGAGATGGAGTAGAGGATGAGAAAAAAGACTCTGTTTCCCAAAAAGAGACATCCATAGAGACAAAAAATTTCCTAGAATGAGGATCGTAACATTTATAGCCCTTCTGGGTAGGAGAGTACCCAATAAAAAACACATTTATGGGCTTTAGGACCTAACTTGCCGCCAGAGGGATGAGGAGCATGAACAAAACACACAAAATCAAAAACACGTGAGGGAAGAGTTGTGGTACGAAAACTGCTAGGAAGACACTCAAGGGGAGTTTTAAAGTTAAAAGCACTAGATGGCATGCGGTTAATAAGATAAGTTGCAGTCAAAATGGCTTCTCCTCACAAATATTTAGGAACATTCATGGTGAATAACATAGAGCGAGCTACCTCAGCTAGATGACGATTTTTGCGTTCAACAACTCCATTTTGTTGTGGAGTGTCAACACAAGTCGTCTGAAAAAGAATACCATTTTCATCTAAAAAGGCCCGAAAACTCTTATCTATATACTCAATACCATTGTCACTATGGAGAATTTTGATATGCTTATCAAATTGAGTGCGTATCATTGCATGAAAGATTTAAAACAAGAAAAAACTTCATTTTTTGATTTAAGTAAATACACTCAAGTGACACGAGAATAGCAGTCAATAAAAGTGACAAACCACCGATGACCTTTTAAAGAAGTAACAGGTGAAGGACCCCCACACATCAGAATGGATAACCATAAACGGAGAGTCACTCCTTCTATTAATAAGAGCATAAAAGGAACGTTTATGTTTACCAAGCTCACAGGCTTCACAAAAAAATTGACTTCGAGAACAATGTTTAATTAAATTAGGAAAAAGTTTCTCAAAAATCCCAAAAGAAGGATGACCTAACCGATGGTGCCATTGATGTAACATAGAGAGAGCTGAACCAGTATCTGCGTGCAGAGCTAGACCACATGATCGGGGTGAATGAGATGGGTGAGTTGCAGATTCCAAAAAGTAGAGGCCACCATGTGCTTTACCACTGCCAATCACCTTCCCTGTATCCAGTTCCTGAAAAACACAATGGGTAGGAAAAAATGTTACGGAGCAATTTAAAGATTGGGTAAAACTACTAACAGATAGAAGGTTAGTTGAAAAATTAGGAACATGATGAACTGAAGAAAGAGAAAGGGTTGGAGAACAATGAATAGAACCTTTCCCGGAAATAGCAGATAGAGAACCATCAGCAATTTTGACCTTATCCTTGCCAGAACATGTAGAATAAGAGTCAAAGAGCGATGATCAACCTGCCATATGATCTGTTGCACTAGTATCTATTATCCAGGGAGAAAAGCTAGAGGCAGTAAGAACATTAGCATGTATACCCTTGCGAGCAAAGAAATCAGTGGCAGTGGAAGCAGAAGTGGCACTAGATGGAACATCAAGCTTCACCAGAAGGCGCTTGAGAGTTTGTAACTCCCCCTGAGAAAAAACATCAACCTGGGCAGTTTTGGAAGCCTCCATCATATCAACAGACGAAAGGCAGTTAACAAACTTGCTAAAAACTTCAAGCAAGAGAACCGAACAACCGGATAATACTCCAAAAAAAAGGCAAAATAGAACCAAATACTGTTCAAACAGTATGCAACAACACCCAATAGTAACAAACAACGCCAAACAGAGCAGAACCTTTACTCAACATCACCAATGCAGTCAATTCCGAAGCCAAAAAGTAGATATTAGCGGTAACAAGTGGGTAACGAACTCAATCGTGAATACCCAGTGAATAGCAAGTGTTGTAGAGGCCAAACAGAGACAACTCAGTTACCGTCGAGCACTGTAGAGGCTATACCGTGAGCACCTAGTCAGATTCAAAGAAGCCCAGTAGATTTCAAGTGTAAATAGAGACAACCTAGTCAACCCAGTCAACTTTGAGACCAAACCAAATGTTGTAGAGTCCTAATCGAGTCCAGTAGAGCCTTAATAGGGTCGCCGAAGATCAACAACTGTCGGACTATGGTCGCCAGAGGGAGACCAGTACTCGCTGATGTCCGTACGGTGGTCGCCGAGGTTGTACAACGTCTGGCGAGGTTGGATGATGTCGGAGACAGACCTTGAGGCTGAGAACTCAACAGATCTGGACAAAACCGACTGAATAATAGCCGAACAAAAGTCGCCGGAGATTTTCGAGGGTC
Organism: Vaccinium myrtillus; assembly: GCA_016920895.1. Lineage (NCBI taxonomy): Eukaryota > Viridiplantae > Streptophyta > Magnoliopsida > Ericales > Ericaceae > Vaccinium > Vaccinium myrtillus. The sequence goes on from CM029277.1 coordinate 18,208,027, forward strand.
GACGGAAGTTGTACAGTGCTCGCTGGAGACCAAAGAGTGGTTTTGATGATGGCCCAGTAGTAAAACCCAGACTCCGACTATGAACAGAGATTGATGAACAGTAATCGCTATGAACAGTAACGCGATGAACAGTAACGTGATGAACAATAACTGATTGTAGGGTTTTCTGGTTGTGGGTTTCGTTGACGGTGATAGTGATGATTGATGGGTTTTGTCGTTGCTGAGGAGAATACTCACTCAACTCACAGCAATGGTGGAGATTACTCACACACAACAGCGTAGCGATTTGATCGAAAGCTCTGATACCATGTAAACTAAGAGAATTGTATTCAGCCGTAAAAGATAGGGTTCCATTACAATATGTAACATATATACAAAAGGGAAAAAAGAGAAAAAAGAGTAAATACACTAAGGCCCCTTAACTCCTAACTATCTACACATAACACCTACAACTTAATAGGGCTGAGTGGTGAATAGCTTGATATACATTGGTGGGCCAATTTCCTAACAGCTTAGGCTTTTGGGACTACTGGTGGCTTATTATGGAATCAGAGCCATGGTTTTGAGAGGTCTTGCATTCAAGTTTCTCTGTTTGCATTTGTTTCCCATTTGCATTATGTTTCTCCCCGTATTCTATTTCGCTCTATCTATGAAAATTTGCGTCTCTATGTGCAAGACGGGGTTGCACGTGAGGGAGGATGTTGAATAGCTTGATGTACATTGTTGGGCCCATTTCCTAAAAGCTTAAGCTTTTTGGTCTACTGGTAACGTAACATTGAGGCATGATGATGGGGCCACGTGGAGGGCCATTAGTGGTTAGGCAGAGGCTAGGTTGTAGGTAAGCGACATCTGACGTATGGGGTCAGTGATATGTGGGGTTTTGTTTCATGCGGCCCCTGAGGCCCACATGAGTGTCAGTGGGCAGGTAAGGATAAAGACGTATCGGTCTGAGGTTTCAGTAACTCCAATGATAGGTCTGATACGGATCTCAAGAATGCTTGACCTTTGGTTTGCAGATCTGCCTCTCTCTAACACTGGTCTGAAGTCCTACTCCTCAAGGGAGTTTGGACATTCAGATGATCCCTTGAGCTCAAGCCTCCATTCCACAGTCCTCCTTCGGTCCTGAGTGACTTGGGCCCTGCCTCCAGCCTAAGTGTAAACCATCGACCTCAGGGATGGGTCGTCCTTCGTCTGGCCTCAGGGTTGCCATTCGGTTGTGATGACCTCCATTCTTTGTCTTGTCTCCTTCAGCCCTTAAGGCTTAGTGCGATGTATCCACAACATGTAAACTCCTGGTTACTCATATTGCTAGTGTTAGAAAGTCGATATTGTTGAAGAAAAATACAGAAGTCTGGGAAAAGGGAACTCAATAGGATTTACAGTCTGATAACTACGTTATGTATTCGAATCAAGTGAAGTCAATGTTTTCCACTAAATTGTACGTACTATGTAATGCATTTCTTTTATTTGGATGTTAACGATGAAGTACGGCTATTACATCCCGTTTGCATATTGCAGTTTCGGTTGGCGTATGTTGCCCCTGAGTCGAGAGTCGTGGGTGCTGGAGAGTTAGTTGACCATCCAAAAAAAATTGCTCTCAATTATCTTTCTGGATACTTTCTTTTTGACTTCTTCATTGTACTACCTCTTCCTCAAGTAAGTATCTCCCACTTCTTGAGGTTTTACTTCACTATTTTATTTTCTCTCAAAATTTTGAGATCATTGCAATAGTATGACATGTCATTTCCTAGACCACGGGATGTACATATAGCAACAATAATATACGGCATATTAATTTTCTTTTCTGCACATCTCCTTCTTTCCCTCTAAGCCGATTTTGTTTCATTGACTTCTTTGATAGAGGAATACAAGCTAATTAGCAGCTCCATTTGTTTCTCTTTGCAAAATAGTCTTGTTATCCTTGTTCATCATATTATGTATTGCTGTTCCAGTGAAATTTGAATCAAATAAGCATCTAGTTGTTACTATATTATGTCTTTTGCTCTAGCAGTAGTCCTGAGATTATCGCACATCCTTTGATATCTATCCTCCTGAAAACCAAGACCACAGGATTCTATTCCATGGGTTCTCTAATGAAGAGCTTGCAATGCTACCCAATTCAACAGATACTGTTATCACAGCAATCACTGCGATTTACGAAAGGAAAAGTACGATGAAGAAGTACGGTCATCATAATGCGTCAACTGTTCTGGAGGACTTTCTTTCCAGCTATTTCCTGAATGAGTAGAATTCCAGAAGCAATCACTGCCTTGAACCTTTTTTGCTGCCCTGACATGACTGTTTTAGGAGCTTGGAAATAGGTCAGCGAAGGGTATTGGAGAAAAAACTAAAATCCACTAGCATTGGCTTGAATGAGTTGCAAAATATTTCTGGAGTTCTGCTTGTACTTATCAAAACCTTTTTACCTGTCCATACTTATTTTTAAGTTCAGCAGAAACTTCTGTAAAGCTGAACTCTCAAATTTATTTGGAGTCCTAGTAGCTAGTCTCTCCTAATACCACCTTTGGCTTTTGCTTCTTTCAGACGAGTGACTTTATATCCACTTAGCAAGAGGCAAACAACAGTGCCCCGTGAAATAATTATCTGATCACCCAAATCTCCTTAACTATTCCTGAATCCTTGTTATGTATATCATTTCGTCGAGTCATAAAAATCTTTGTTTTCTTGTTGGTGTATGAAATATTCTCTTGTTTAGCTTTTCATGTAAATAAATTAGGAAACTATTCATGCTTATCAGCATAAATGTCTAAAGAACATTTACATCTATGCATATGATGAAAGTACTAGGTAGGATACAATTCCTAGAAATGTTTTATATTCATTCGGTACGTGTATGCTAAACTGACAACTAGAAGACCCAATCATGTTGATAATCTGATCCACTGCTATCTTGTCATGACTTATTTTCCTCACTTCTGCAGATTGTCATATTATTTGTCCTCCCAAAGTCCATGGGATTATCCGGAGCGAATCATACAAAAAATCTGTTGCGTGCAGCTGTTCTTGTCCAGTATATTCCCAGGTTGTTTAGGTTTCTACCTTTGCTTGTTGGTCAGTCTCCGAGTGGCTTCATTTTTGAGTCAGCATGGGCGAATTTTGTCATAAATCTTCTCACTTTTGTGTTGTCGGGCCATGTTGTGGGGTCATGCTGGTACCTCTTTGGTTTGCAGGTGGGTGAAGTCAATTTTCCCTGTCAAAGTTGTTGAGATCCCTTTTCTTTTTCTTTTTTTCCTTTCATATCTGTGACATTTTACTGCTTCCTATTGACTCTGGAAGTTTATATACTGTGGTATGTTGAGTCATGAAATCCCATTGACAGTCCCGTTTTATCGGTTCATGGTTTATTAACTGTTTTTATGCTTTCTAGTGTATCACTAACTGTTCCAAAACACTTAAAACTTTTATGATTCTATATATCTACTCTTGTGTAGAGAGTAAATCAATGTCTTCGAGATGCCTGCCATCACTCTGGATTGGGTACCTGCATGAAATTCATTGATTGCGGGCATGGGACTAATATCGAAGATTTTAAGGCAGAGACAACATGGAATAAGTGGACCAGAAATGCAAATGCAAGTGCTTGTTTTGGGCCTTTTGGCCAGGGGGGTTTCTCTTACGGAATTTATGGGCAAGCTGTTAAACTCACCACAGAACGCAGTATCATCACCAGATACATTTACTCATTGTTTTGGGGCTTCCAGGTAAATTTCTATCTTTTCATTCGAATGTTGGCTTTCTTTCTGACCAATTTATTATTTTAAAAATTATTTTAAAGATGTCATCTATTTGTTAACATTGGCATAAGATAATTTAGCTTCTGGGTTATGTTAGACACATGGCCGGCCCTTGGGCAAGGCCCAAGAGGCCTAGGCCTAGGGCATCAAAAAATAGTCTAAAAAAGGGGCACCCCAATAATTTTTAGTATTAGGCCGAGTAGGAGTTTTTTGAAGCCGAAACAAGTGGTCCAATTAAGTTTTAGGGCTCTTAAAAACTGTTATTGTTGAAGCCCAACGATACACACAAAGCAAAAGCCCATTTGGTGGCCCAATAAAATCGGAGGATAAATGCACTTTTTTTTTAGAAAATTATGCAATGAATAAGTTCACACGGATCCTTATAAAGATATGTTCTTGTTCATTTTATACTTGGACTAAATGTTCAAAAGAGAACTAACCTAAAATTTTGACATGTATTAATTATATGAATTTTTTTTTGGGTTATCATGTGACCATTGAAAGGTACATGTAGCGAGGCTAGTGCCCACACACCAACATTAATGGGTAATTGACCCACCGCTGCCACCAAAGCCACTCCTTGCCGCCTCCATTCAATGAAAAGTTGGAGGCACAGGAACAAGACGACGTCGCCCGTGTTGAGCCGCTTCTCCTTGACGAACCAACTCCACCCTTTGCTGTTTAATATGGACTAAAATAATTATATAAACAACTAATTCTGCTTTTGTTATTTAGTTATAAAAAAAATATAGGGCACCACTTCAGGATTAGGCCTAGGGCACTCAAATACTTTGGGCTGGCCCTGGACTTAGACACCAATTTTATTTGTTAAGGGTGGTTTTTTTGTTTTTTTTCCATGTGTTACATTATTGGTATCAGTGGTACTTGTGTTAAATTTATTTGCCTGCTTACTGAGACCTTTTTTCTTCTTTTGGAATTTGAAGCAAATCAGTACGTTGGCTGGAAATCAAACGCCAAGCTATTTTGTATGGGAAGTGCTTTTCACGATGGCCATCATTGGGTTGGGCCTGTTGCTTTTTGCACTTTTGATTGGAAACATGCAGAACTTTCTCCAGGCTCTCGGACGCAGGTGACTTCTCAGTTCTCACTAGGGCAATCGCTTGGTATTAAGTTCTTGTGCATGCAACTACTATTGATGGCTACATGCTTTGCTTTATGTTATCGAATGTTTGTTGCTAAAAGTGTTTCTATTGTGTGATATTTTCTCCACTTGTTTCTTCCAAGAGACAACTGATTTAAAATTCTCTTCCAGGCTAGTTGCATACCTGATAGGGTCATGATGATTAGGCTAGGTACAGAAGTAGCATGTGAAGTAATCAGTAAAAAGCTGATGCCATAAGACTTGAATTAGTGTTTTCACCTTTGGTAGCCTTCAAAGCGACTAATAATCACAGAGCTAGAATATAGAAACTTGCACGGAAGGAAAACTTTTAAGTATGAATTTTGAGATCATGTATTTCTGTTTCTTTTCAATGCATCATCTATCTATGAAGCCCCGATACTCCTTAAAAGCCCCCTTAGCAGCCCCCACCCATATCCGATACATATCAGATATGAATACTCGCCCTATATGGCGAGAGAAGTATCTGCTAAGTTATGTTGAGTTAGGGTTCATTTGTTATGTTTTCTATTCCTAGGGGTAGTTTGGTCATGTATATTGTTGGTCCTGTATATGTCTGTGTATAGACCATTTTTACAGTAATGAGAAAAATACCTTTGATCTCTCTTTCTCTCTCTACAATCTCACATGGTATCAAAGCATCGATCAATCGATGGTGTGTGGTAGAGGACATTCGTGACTTCCAGTGATTGACGCCTGATAATCGATCGTGTAGAGAGGCGTTTCTCAGAGATCGACAGATCCTTCTTGTTGTCAGAAGGGATCACGCTTGTCGACTTTTGCCTTGATCTACGGGGTCTTTGTCGTTACCTCCATTTGGACTCTGGCGAGTGCTGATCTGCCTCCGGCGACCTCCATACGACTTCTGTTGGTACTCAAAATCTCAGGTGAGCTCTTTTTCTCCTTTAATCAACTTCTGTGGTGCTCGAATATTGCTGGGTAGCTATCGGTAGCCACTGGTTCAGCTCCGACCACCTTCTCTACCTGCGGCGACCACTGTACACTCGCCGGCGAGCTCCGACGAACTCTGTTTATGCTCAATAAGCAACTGGGTCAACGTCGTTTGTACTGGGTCAGCACCTACAACACTGGGTCACCTCAATAGCGACTGGATTAGGATCGCTAGCAACTGGATTAGCATCGACGGTCTTCGTTAGCTACTGGGTTACCACCAGACTGTGATATCAATCTACTTTGCTGCTGTTTGGAGTTTCGAAACCACTGATTCAGCCTTTTTTAGACTCCTTTCTGCATTGTTCAACTCTGTTGAGCATTTTCGGCGAGTTTATCCATATTTTCTTTCACTTTTTCATACTATTCGGTACTGTTTGACACTGTTCGAGCACTCTTTTGCACTATTTGGGTACTGCTGGCTCTGTTTCACAATGTCTAGAAGCTGTTTCACAGTGTCTAGAAGCTGATTTGTGGAGTTGGGATATTGTTTGTATTTTTGGGACTGTTATTTGGATGCTGAGTTCTCTTAGTGAGGGTTTTTTAGCAGTTTGAATTGTTGATTGTTTGTTGCTATGATGGAGACTTCCAAAACAGCCCAGGTTGACCTTTTTTCTGAGGGGGAGTTACAAACTCTCGGGCGCCTACTGGCTAGGCTTGACACTCCATCTACCATAGCTTCTACTTCCACTGCTTCTGATTTCCTTGCTCACAGAGGTATACATGCTAGTGCTTCTACTGCCTCTAGTTCTACTCCTTGGATAATAGATTCTGGTGCAACAGATCATATGACAAGTTGCTCATCTTTGTTTGACTCTTATTCTACATGTTCTGGTAAGGATAAGGTCAGAGATGCTGATGGTTCTCTCTCTTCCATTTCAGGGAAATGTTCTATTAAGTGTTCTCTAACCATTTCCCTTTCTTCAGTACTTCATGTTCCAAATTTTTCTACTAACCTTCTATCTGTTAGTAGTCTTACCCAGTCCTTAAATTGCTCCGTAACCTTTTTTCCTACACATTGTGTCGTTCAGGAATTGGATACGGGGAGGATGATTGGCAGTGGTAAAGCTCATGAGGGCCTTTATTTTTTGGAGTCTGCACCTAATCTAGTTTGTTCACCTTTGTCTTGTGGTCAAGCTCTTGCAGCAGATACGGGTTCCGCTCTTTCCTTGTTACATCAGTGTCATCGTAGATTGGGTCATCCATCCTTTGGAATTCTAGAAAAATTGTTCCCTAGTTTGGCTAAGCAATGTTCTCGGAGTCAGTTCCTTTGTGAAGCTTGTGAGCTTGCGAAACATAAGCGCTCATTTTATGCTCCGGTCAATCAAAGAAGTGATTCGCCATTTATGGTCATTCATTTTGATGTTTGGGGTCCTTCTCCTGTCACATCTGTTAAGTTTGGGGTGTAAATGTGTAATTAGATTGTATATGTCTACTCATGCAATTAAGTTAATAGTTTAGGATGATAGTGTAATTTCTTCTTTTCACTATTGTATAAGTTCTACGTAATGAGAACAAAACCCTAACTTTTGCCTCTCAATTACTTTGTCTGATTTAACATGGTATCAGAGCTCAAGATCTGAGCGTTACTCTGTAGTGTGAGTTTTCTCCACCGTGATTGAGTTTTCTCCATCACCATCATTATTCACCATTCCTTTACAGTAGTTACTCGTAAACCCACACAATATAAACAAACCCTATCACCACGTGAGTTGACCCAGTGACCAGAGAGAAAAACCCACCTGTTGATCTCGTTTTGGCCGACAACCAGGACGTCAATCATCGTCGACTGCTGCCGATGGCTTCTCATAGACAGGCGACCCTTTTTTGGCTCCGGTGAGTGTGTTTTTTTCTCCGACAGCCATCATCTCTGATTGACAGCCATCAACAACTAACGAGGACCACTGATCGATCACTGTTCACGCTCGAAACTGACTGGGTTGTGGCCGATACTCACCGGCGACTACTGTACCACACTCGCCGGACTCAGGTGACGTCAGACGATCGTCGTACGGCCCTCTATAGTACCTGGGTACTTTCGTTTTTGCTTAAAATTGACTGGTAATCTCGGTTTGTGCTCAAAATCCACTGAGTAGTCTGGATCTACGTAACTTGGTTTGGCTGGATTATCTGTGCTTGATTGTTTTCCTCTTGGTTTGGTACTATTCACACTTGAAATCAACTGGGTCTTCTTCAAAATTTGCTGTGGCACTCAGAAATTGACTGGTTGTTCTCGGTTTGGGTTCTAGGTTGACTGGGTCACCTTAACTTGGACTCTACAACACCCAACACTAACAGGGTACTCAATATCGACTGTTTTTTGCTCAGTTGATGTTCAAATTTATTGGGTAATCTCGGAATTTTTTTCTGTTACTATTTACAGAATTTCTGCACTATTCATCGTTCTTTGAGGTTTTCTCCATTGAGTAACTGTTATATTGCTGTTGGGTTCCTTATTGAGGTTTTGTAGTAGTTTGTTACTACCTTTTATCTGTTAGTATGATGGAGGCTTTCACAACTGCCCAAGTTGATGTTTTATCTCAGGGGGAGTTACGAACTCTTAGGTGCCTTCTGGCAAAGCTTGATGCTTCATCTACCACCGCTTCTGCTTCCACTGCTACTAATTTCCTTGCTCACAAGGGCATACCTGCTAATGCTCTTGCTGCCTCTAGCTCTTCTCCCTGGATAATAGATACTGGTGCAACAGATCATATGACAGGTTGCTCATCACTCTTTGATTCTTATTCTACATGTTCTGGTAAGGATAAGGTCAGAATTGCTGATGGTTCTCTATCAGCTATTTCCGGGAAAGGTTCTATTCATTGTTCTCCAACCCTTTCCCTTTCTTCAGTTCTTCATGTTCCCAATTTTTCTACTAACCTTCTATCTGTTAGTAGTCTTACCCAATCTTTAAATTGCTCCGTAACATTTTTTCCTACCCATTGTGTTTTTCAGGAACTGGATACAGGGAAGGTGATTGGCTGTGGTAAAGCACATGGTGGCCTCTATTTTTTGGAAACTGCACCTCACCCATCTCATTCATCCCAATCATGTGGTCTAGCTCTGCAAGCAGATAGTGGTTCTGCTCTCTCTATGTTACATCAATGGCACCGTCGGTTAGGTCATCCTTCTTTTGGGATTTTGGAAAAACTTTTTCCTAATTTAATTAAACATTGTTCTCGGAGTCAATTTTTTTGTGAAGCCTGTGAGCTTGGTAAACATAGACGTTCCTTTTATGCTCCTATCAAAAGAAGGAGTGACTCTCCGTTTATGGTTATCCATTCTGATGTGTGGGGTCCTTCACCTGTTACTTCTTTAAAAGGTCATCGGTGGTTTGTCACTTTTATTGACTGCTATTCTCGTGTCACTTGGGTTTATTTACTTACATCAAAAAATGAAGTTTTTTCTTGTTTTAAATCTTTTCATGCGATGATACACACTCAATTTGATATGCATATCAAAATTCTCTGGAGTGTCAATGGTACTGAGTATATAGATAAGAGTTTTCGGGCTTTTTTGGATGAAAATGGTATTCTTTTTGAGACGACTTGTGTTGACACTCCACAACAAAATGGAGTTGCTGAACGCAAAAATCGTCATCTAGCTGAGGTAGCTCGCTCTCTTTTATTCACTATGAATGTTCCCAAATATTTGTGGGGAGAAGCCATTTTGACTGCAACTTATCTTATTAACCGCATGCCATCCAGTGTTCTTAACTTTAAAACTCCACTTGAGTGTCTTCCTCGCAGTTTTCATGCTACAACTCTTCCCCCACGTGTTTTTGGTTGTGTGTGTTTTGTTCATGCTCCTCATCCCTCGGGTGGCAAGTTAGGTCATAAAGCCCATAAATGTGTTTTTATTGGATACTCTCCTACCCAGAAGGGTTATAAATGTTATGATCCTCATTCTAGAAAATTTCTTGTCTCTATGGATGTCTCTTTTTGGGAAACAGAGTCGTTTTTCTCTCCCTCCACTCCATCTCTTCAGGGGGAGCATCGACAGGAGGAAGAGATGTTTTATGGTGAGGGGGAGACATTGTTTTATAATAATCATGGTAAGGGGGAGAATGAAAAGTCTAGAGAGGAACCAATATCTGTCGAACGAGCTACACATGACATTGGTGGTGATAAGGGAGAAGGTATACAACGACTGCAAGGGTCTAACTTAAAGACCTACACTAGCAGGAAAAAAGGAAAGTCCTCATGTGCAATACCACCTTGTCAATCACAATCACTTGCTCCAGTTCCGGCCTCCTCAGCTGATTCATCTGGTAATAACTCTTCTCCTATTGAACCTCCTCTTGTTAATTATGATGAACCTCCTATTGTTAATTCTGATGATCTTCCTATTGCTCTTCGGAAAGGTGTTAGATCATGTACTCAGCATCCTATCTCCCAGTTTGTCTCTTATGATCGTTTATCTCCTTCGTATTATGCCTTTGTTTCGTCTCTTTCTTCTATATTTATTCCACAGAATTGGCAGGATGCACTCATAATACCTAAGTGGAAAGAAGCTATGGTAGAGGAGATGACGGCTTTGAAAAAGAATGGCACTTGGGAGCTAGTATCTCTTCCAGGGGGGAAGAAACCAGTGGGATGCAAATGGATTTTCACTGTTAAACAGAATGCGGATGGTACAGTTGAGCGATACAAGGCAAGACTTGTTGCCAGGGGTTTCACTCAAACCTATGGTATTGACTACGAGGAGACGTTTGCCCCCGTAGCAAAGATGAACTCTGTGCGAGCTCTACTCTCTTGTGCTGCCAATTTGAATTGGCCTCTTCATCAGTTTGATGTGAAGAATGCATTTCTCCATGGTGAGTTAGAGGAGGAGGTGTACATGGCTATCCCACCAGGTTTTTCTTCATCTCAGACTGAGGGAAAAGTGTGTAGATTGAAAAAGGCTCTTTATGGGTTGAAACAGTCACCTAGAGCGTGGTTTGGAAGATTTTCAAAGGCTATGTCGAGGTTTGGTTACCGACAGAGCCATGCAGATCATACTATGTTCATCAAGGGAGGTACTGGTAAGATTGTTGTCCTTATTGTTTATGTTGATGATATAATAATGACAGGCAATGATGTGGAAGAGATTCTTAATCTTAAGTCTAGTCTGGCTCAAGAATTCGAGATTAAGGATTTGGGTTCACTAAGATACTTCCTTGGTATGGAAGTGGCAAGGTCTAATAGAGGTATTTTTATCTCCCAACGGAAGTATATTCTTGATCTTTTGGAAGAAGCGGGTATGTTGGGTTGTAGACCTGCAGATTATCCTATTGAGGGAAATCATCACCTTAGTGCTGATATGGGGGAGCGCACTGACAAGGAGAGATATCAGCGGCTTGTGGGTCGACTGATATACTTAGCTAACACTCGACCGGATGTTAGTTATGCAGTGGGCGTGGTTAGTCAGTTTATGCATGATCCTCGTACTTCACATCTGGATGCAGTTTATCGCATTTTGAGATATCTCAAATCAGCTCCAGGAAAAGGAATATTGTTCTCTAATCATGGTCACCTACGATTGGAGGCATTTACTGATGCTGACTGGGCTGGTTCTGTGGATGATAGACGCTCTACTTCTGGCTATTGCATGTTTCTTGGGGGAAATTTGGTGACTTGGCGAAGTAAGAAGCAATCAGTGGTTGCCAGGTCAAGCGCAGAAGCTGAGTATAGAGCTATGGCTCATGGAGTTTGTGAGCTCTTATGGCTCCAAACTTTATTACATGATTTGGGAATTTTTGATAATGGTCCTATGAAACTCTACTGCGACAATAAGGCTGCCATAAACATTGCTCACAATCCTGTTCAACATGACAGAACGAAGCATATAGAGATTGACAGACACTTCATCAAGGAAAAGTTGAGCGAGGGGTTGATATGTATGCCTTTTGTGCGATCCGAAGATCAATTAGCTGATATTTTCACGAAAGGGCTTGGCAGCAAGAGTTTCCACCCCATTGTGTTCAAGTTGGGCTTGATTGATATCTTCGCACCAACTTGAGGGGGAGTGTTAAGTTTGGGGTGTAAATGTGTAATTAGATTGTATATGTCTACTCATGCAATTAAGTTAATAGTTTAGGATGATAGTGTAATTTCTTCTTTTCACTATTGTATAAGTTCTACGTAATGAGAACAAAACCCTAACTTTTGCCTCTCAATTACTTTGTCTGATTTAACAACATCTCTGTCTGGTTATCGCTGGTTTGTCACCTTTATTGACTGTTATTCTCGTGTCACCTGGGTGTATTTACTAAAGGCAAAAAATGAGGTTTTTTCGTGCTTTAAGTCTTTTCACCAAATGGTGCGTACTCAATTTAATGCTAATGTTAAAGTACTTCGTAGTGATAATGGGACTGAGTATCTAGATGGTACTTTTTGGGCATATCTTAATGACTCTGGTATTCTTTTTCAGACTTCTTGTGTTGGCACTCCACAACAAAATGGAGTTGCCGAGCGCAAGAATCGCCATCTTGCTGAGGTAGACCGCTCTCTATTGTTCACCATGAATGTTCCTAAACACTTTTGGGGCGAAGCTGTCCTTACTGCAGCTTTTCTTATCAATCGCATGCCATCTAGTGTTCTTTAGTCCCAAACTCTGATTAAGGTTCTCTTAGGTTGTTCTCGGGTCTCATCTCTCCCACCCAAAGTCTTTGGTTGTGTGTGTTTTGTTCATGCTCCTAAGCACCCAGGTGGTAAGCTGGATCCCAAAGTCCGCAAGTGTATTTTCCTTGGCTATTCTCCCACTCAGAAGGGTTATAAATGCTATGACCCGCACTTTCGCAAAATGTATGTCTCCATGGATGTCACTTTTTGGGAAACAGAATCCTTTTATCCTCTGTCCACTTCATCTCTTCAGGGGGAGAATGATAGACAGGAAGAGATGTTGACATTTCATACTCCTGAGTCGTGGTCTTATCCTTTACCTTGTCATGGTGAGGGGGAGAAAGAACCTTTACCTGCAGAAAGGGCAGAGCATGATGTTCGGGAAAGACTGGATAGGCCAAATTTGCAGACCTTTTCTCGAAAGAAAAAAGGCAAGCCTACCGGTACCACTTTGCCAATCTTCATCACCTACTCCAGTTCCTGACTCTTCAGCTGACTCATCTAGTAATGATCCTTTCCCTACTGTTGTTGATGATCTTAATGCTCCTATTGCTCTTAGAAACGGAGTTAGATCATGCACTCAACATCCCATTTCCCAGTTTGTCTCTTATGACGGTTTATCTCCTTTGCATCGTGCTTTTGTTTTGTCTCTTTCTTCTATATCTATTCCACAGAATTGGCAGGATGCATTCATGATACCTAAGTGGAAATGAGCTATGGTAGAGGAGATGACGGCCTTAAAAAGGAATGGCACTTGGGAGCTATTATCTCTTCCAAGAGGGAAGAAACCTGTGGGGTGCAAATGGGTGTTCACTGTGAAACACAAAGCTGATGGGACAGTTGAGAGATACAAGGCAAGACTTGTTGCCGAGGGCTTCACACAAACCTATGGTATTGACTACGAGGAGACGTTTGCCCCTGTAGCGAAGATGAACTCTGTGCGGGTTCTACTGTCTTGTGCTGCCAATTTAATTGGCCTCTTTACCAGTTTGATGTGAAGAATGCATTCCTCCATGTCGAATTAGAGGAGGAGGTGTACATGGCTATTCCACCGGGTTTTTCTTCACCTCAAACCGAGGGAAAGGTGTGTCGATTGAAGAAGGCACTCTATGGCTTGAAGCAATCTCTTAGAGCATGGTTTGACAGGTTTCTCAAAGCCATGTTGAGATTTGGATACAAGCAGAGTCATGCTGACCATACTATGTTCATCAAGAGAAGTAATGGTAAGATTGTCATTCTTATTGTTTATGTGGATGACATAATCGTGACAGGTGATGATGTGAATGAGATTGTTAGCCTTAAAGCTCTTCTTGCTCAAGAGTTTGAGATTAAGGATTTGCGGTCTATGAAGTACTTTCTTGGAATAGAGGTGGCTAGATCTAACAAAGGAATTTTTATCTCTCAAAGGAAGTACATTCTTGATCTCTTGGAAGAAACTGGTATGTTGGGATGTAAGCCAGCCGATTCTCCCATTGAGGCCAACCATCATCTTGGTAGCAATGGTGGGGAGCTTACAGAAAAGGAGAGATATTAGAGACTTGTGGGTCGCCTGATATACTTATCTCATACTAGACCAGATATTTCCTATGTTGTGGGGGTTGTGAGCCAATTCATGCATGAACCTCGTACTAGTCATCTTGATGCAGTTTATCGTATCTTGAGGTATCTTAAATCTGCCCCAGATAAAGGAATTTTGTTCTCTAATCATGGTCACTTGAGATTAGAAGCTTTCACTGATGCAGACTGGGCAGGTTCTATTGATGATAGGCGATCTACTTCTGGCTATTGCACCTTCCTTGGAGGGAATTTGATTACATGGAGGAGTAAGAAGCAGTCTGTGGTAGCTAGATCTAGTGCAGAGGCTGAGTACAGAGCCATGGCTCATGGTGTTTGTGAGCTTTTATGGCTCCAAACCTTCTTGCGTGATTTGGGATTTCATGATTGTGGTCCTATGAAGCTCTACTGTGATAACAAAGCAGCCATAAACATTGCTCATAATCCTGTTCAACATGATCGAACAAAGTATATTGAGATTGATAGGCATGCCTTTTCATCTGTTATGTTTTCTATTCCTAGGGGTAGTTTGGTCATGTATATTGTTGGTCCTGTATATGTCTGTGTATAGACCATTTTTACAGTAATGAGAAAAATACCTTTGATCCTCATCTTTATTTACAGCTGCGGTTTTTTGTCAAACAGAAATGGATACTTTTCAATTTTAAATGGTCCTAGCATTCTCACATTACGACCTGATCCCTGTGAGAACTTCTTATACACCAATATTTTGGGGGTGTCTGGACACAAGACACATTTACCCTTGTTGCAGCCTTGACGTGTCCAGGGGGAAAAAAATCATAAACAAGGGACCTGCCAAGTGGCAAATACAGATACAATGCATGAACTGACGTGTTTGTGCTTCATAGAGCAGGTTGCTAGTATATATGTTTCCCCTATTTTTACAGAATTACATTTTACATTCTGCTGGGTCATGCGAATTCTTAGTTGATTGTTAGCGCTCATTCCACTTTAAGACCATCTGGTGGACCAAGTAGAACTATAGGTTTCACATGTGATTCATTGCTCTATTGTATCAGCTGAATGATCTTGAGCATTTATTTTCAACATGACTGCGGAGGATGTAATGTCTCACCATCAATTTTCAACTTATTTTAACAAACATTTCCCAAAGGAAAGTACGATAATTCCATACACTTCCATCCAAAAAGGGTATTACCATGTCATTTCTTGAAAAGAAGAGTTCGCCCAAAAGTTAAGTCATTAAGTTACATCTCCCATATTTTCTCCTTAGGATCTCGTAGCCCTCTGCCGAGATTCATGTGCCTCGTAACCCCTGCGGAGATTCATGGGCCTCGTAACCCTTACCTAGGGACACACTGAATGGTGGCCCTAGTAACATCATTCAAACTTTAGTCAAATACTCCTCATTTTCTCAAATCATCAAGTGTCCGTTCATTTTGTTCAAAACGTGTCCATGGGTTCGTCATACAACATCCCTACATGTTGAGCAAGCAAATGTATGATGGTAATTTCTATTACAACCGAGGGACATCCAACGATACAAACTGTGAACTCAAAATAGTAATTCAACAAGTTCAACGCAATATCGAGTGACATCATAATGATTTTAAACAAATAACTCAGCCAGAGGCCAAGGGAGGACCAAACAAAGGCGACAATTCAATTTCTAACCAACGTGAGGTTTTTGTGAAAACCGTCCAGATGGAAAATGCATAAATATAGAACACGAACATCAAATTTTGATAGATTTTGATCCAAGCACAAAGAGTTCGAACCAAGCTAAAATCAGGCATAAATTAACTCTATAAACACTTAGAGAGTGTAGAAAAGATCCCTACCTCAAGATTTGAGCTCCAAGCAAAAACCCTAGCTCTTCTAAACCAACACCCACCAAATATGATCTCCCCAAGCTTTTGCACATGAATCCCAGGTTCAAATGACATGAGTATGAATGTTTGTGAGTGGATCTATGAGGGTTTCGAGTGGGTGTGATTGTTTGTGGTGAGGTAGGAAGAAATTTCAAGAGAGAGGAGGGAGAGGGAGGGCCGGCCAAATTGAGAGGGAGAAGGGAAATGAATTTTATCTTTCTAACTCTCCCTTATATAGGGCTAATTACACTACACACCCCTCACCCACTTAAATGCTACAAACAAGTCCAAGTCAATAAATCTCTCACATTAACCCCTCATTTCAATACATATTTACACTTACACAATTTCTCAATTTAATTTTCGAAATGTTCATAGAAATTGATTTGGGTCAATAAGCCTACCCTTACTAATGCCTTTCAACTTTGATTTGGGGCATGGTTCTGCAACAAAACGTTCCTGTAGCTCCTCAGTTCTTGGAGGTCTAGGGGGGCCACTATTTCAGTGGTATTCTGAGAGCAACCACTTTGTGCAAATATTGTCAAAGGTTAGGTCTGTCTTCGTCTTCGATCATCCCCCGTCCCCCGCCCACACCCCTAATGATTGGGGACTAGATGGGTTCTATTATTGTTGATGGTGTTGTGTAATTTTCGAAATGTTCCTTTTTAAAATTTATTGGGTCTTTATATGTAAGAACACAACTAGGAAATCTATCCATTGCTCATCTTGTTTCTATTAGTTATGTTTTTGTATGTAGTATTGAGAGTTCCTTGATTAACCTTCTGTAAAATCACTTTTCATAAACGGTAATGGTAATCTGTACTTCAGACGGTTAGAGATGTCGCTCCGGCGTCGAGATGTTGAGCAGTGGATGAGCCATCGGCGGTTGCCAGAAGAACTAAGAAGGTATTGTAATTTTCAATTGTTTCCTTTATGTTTTGCCTTTACTTTCATAATTTAATGTTGTTGAGAAAGAGAAGAGAAAAATGTTTAGGGTGTTAATTAACACTAATACAAGAGAACTATATTTATATTATGAAGTGGCAAAGTGCCTTCTTACAAGACTCTATTAACCAATGTGGGACAAAGACTATACTCTTATTCTAACACTCCCCCTCAAGCTGGAGAATAAATATCACAAAAACTCAGCTTGTTACATAACAGCTCTAAACGTGGTTTAAACAACGGTTTAGTGTGATACAGAACGAAGGGGAGACGAAGAACTGAGTGTTTCGGGGGTTGGAGAGCGTCGGAGGGTAGAGGAATCCCATCATCACGGTGGAAGATCCTTTGCAAAAAAGCTACTCGTGCTCAGATGACTTGACCGCTTAGGTGGGACTTGAGCGCTCAGGTGGGACTTGAGCGCTCAGCTCTCTTATTTGAGCGCTCAGGTGATCCTGATGAGTTTTTGGCTTTTTCTTGAGTTTTGGGTTAGGTTTGGAAGGGTTTGAGGAGTTTGGTAAGCCTTTAAGGCCTTGTTCAAGCTCTGTTTCGATGTTCTTCGCACTCCTCATCATCGGGAATGCTTAAGGACATTCCCGGGCAGGATTGGGGTGTCTACAATGCCACTACAAACTTATCCAACATCAACGTAAGTGTTCATAACGTGTCCAAGAAGCATTTTCATTCATCGCGTCTGATACTCATCCAAGACCACTCGCAACATTAACTTATGTAGCCGTAATAAGCTTTTGATTAATTTAGACAAATTTCTTAAAGTAAACACTCAATTTATGAGAGAACAATGCAATCGAGCACTAATGGAGGGCCAAACAAGTATCACGTTGAAGAATCAAACAGTGGGATAATCTGGTTAAACCGTCCGGACGGTGGTGACCCCGTCCGGACAGGAAACACAGCAACGACAGACAACAGCAGCAGTATACTGGGTTTAGACAGCTCCCAATCAAACTCAACAAATTTTATTTTGGTTTCAACCCAGAAATCTAAGATTCAAGCAACAAAATACATCTTAGAGAGAGAATTTAACAATGGATGATTGGATTTACAATAACTCTTTGGAATCAATGATCAAACTCAGAAATTTAGCCCAAATCCCTAGAAATCCCTTCAAGTTCAACAATATAAGATCAAATCAAAGTATGTACTACACACACCCACAACCACTCAGAAAAATGGGGAACCCCTACCTCCTAGAGTTCACCTCCACTCAATGACTCAAAGCTTGGATTGAATAGCCCTTCCTCCACCGAAACCCACCGAATCCCACCCCCTCGGAGCTTGTACCCGCGGTTCCCGGTTTGTATAATGAGTATGTGAAGGTTTCAAGATGGGTTCATGTAATTTTCAAGTGGGGTGAGAGATTTGGGCGTGGGAGGAGGAGAGAGAGAAGAAGGTGAGAGGGACGGAGTGAGGAGAGAGAGAGAGAGTGTGTCGGCTGTGGGAGGGGAGAAGAGAGAAAATGAATTTTTCTCACCCACTCACCTTTTACATAGTGATAATTGCATAAGCACGCCCCTCAATTTCCTTATGTGCTACCTTCAAGCCCAAATTCAAACTATATTACACACTAAATCCACATTTGGATATATTCCACATTGCACACAAAACCCAAGTTTCAACTTTGAATATTTTCTCTTTAGAATACTTACGGGTCTTTACAGGTTCCATGGCTATGATACCATGTTTTGAAATAGAAGAGAAAAGTGTTTAGGATGTTAATTAACCCTAACACAAGATTATATTTATACTATGAAGTGTCTTCTTACAAGATTCTATTAACCGACATGGGACAAAGACTAAACTCTTATTCTAACAAATGCCACATTTATCCCTTTTTTGACGAGCATAAATTACAAATGTACCAGTATTGCCTTGGAGTCATTCCCAGAAGTTGGTTTTTGTGTTTTTGATTGTCTCAAACACCAATAGTAGTTGGTCTCAATAACTTATTTTTGAAGGTGATCACGGTGAATCCTGCCTCAGTTATAGTTGCTTTGTGCATAGTGGCTTGTGAGCTTAGAAGCACGGATAGGACACAGATACGATTCAGCATGATACAAACATGCATGCATACGCAACAGTTTTGTAGACATTATGATATGGACACATCGGTGACATGTTGATTTAGGTACTTAGCATTTCCAACGAGCACTATGATAGTGGGCCGAATACTACAAGGGTCGGGTCAAAGACTAGACGGCTTGGGCTGGTTAGCATGGAGTAGCACATGCCAATTCTTGTGGCTTATGGACCAAACGAGGTTGGGCCGAAGGACAAGCCCAACTCGTTGCGTATGGCCCAATGCCTTCTGAAGTTTAGTTGCGCCAAACGATGGGCGGGCTAAAGCCCAAGAACCAATTTGTTCAGTGTGGCCTAGCCTTTATGGACGCTTTAGGCCGAGCCATGCTGGGCCGAAGACTATGGCCCAGGCCTTTCCATGAAGGCTCAAAGGCCTGTTGGATATCCTCCGGGGTCGGTGGTTTCGGTTAGGGCCGAAAGGACCCGACCAATGAACCAACCCGGGAGACCGTTAGAAGGGTTTATGGGAGCACATGGTGGTGGCTACGTGGCAGCCGAGCAGAGCCTTCCCTTCTAGAAGCACTACATGACCGAAGCAGTTATTGGTGACGTCACGAGATCTGCCGAGAACAAGTGACTTGGAGAGCAAGTGCATTGAAGCCTATAAATACCATGGGATAAAACCTAGAAGAGTTGAAAAATTCTAGATCTGAGAAATACTTTGTGCTTTCCTCTCTTCTTCAAGGACTAACTTGAGCATCGGAGTGCCATCCGGCAAGTGCGGCCGGGCAGCACTAACTAGTTCTGTTTTGTAGGTTCTTGGAGTGAGGAAGGAAGTCGGATCTAATGTTAAGTTAGGGGCTTATTTGTTTGTTTTATTTCTTCCTAGGGGTATTATTGTACATGTACCTTTGTCCATATATATACAGTGAAATGAGAAGGGGGAGCCCTAACACTTGATATTTTTCACGTCTTCTTCCCTCTACAATCTTACATGGTATCAGAGCCATGGTCTTCCATAGATCTGGCCTTGTAGAGGAGGAATGATCGTGATATACCTCCACAGGCAATCGTTTGACTGTAGATGACTGTAGATGATCTACGCTGCTCACGCTACTCCATCACTGTAGATATCTACTTCTAGCGATCGTAGCCTACTGGGCCTTGCACTAAATCACTGTACGACCTCCGGCGACAGTCAACGACCAACGTACGACCTCCGACGACAGTCAACGACCACCGTACGACCTTTATGTAAGAGGTAATCTTCTGGGTCTTACACGAAAACTCAGATCTGACCCTAACGAGTATTGCTCTCAGTCCGACGACCCCCTACGACCTCCGGTGAGTCCCGTACGACCTCCGGCGAACCTCCGGTGAGTCTATTTTGGTCACTGTGACCCCTGGTTATGCTTGTTTTGACTGGTGTCTATTTTTCATCTGATTTTCGCACTTTGAGGTTGGTTATGTGATTTCCAGTCCTGTTTGAAGTTAGGGGCGACCTTGATACATCATTTCGGTGGGTTTTTGGTAGTCTGGTATTGTTCTGTGTCAGTTTGCAATATGGCAGAGGTTCCTAAAGAGGCTTCTGGGGTTGCGAAGGATGAAGGGAGCCGTTTTGTGACTCAAAACAATGCTCCATTGAATATTTGTCCTCTTAAGTTGGATGGTTCCAACTATTTACTTTGGTCCCGAAGTTTTACTTTGGCCATCACTGCCAATGGTCTGTTGAAATTCATCACGGGGCCTGTTCCACCACGAGCAGCTACTAGTCCAGATTTTGTGACATGGACTACTCAAAATGCTCAAGTCCTTACATGGTTATTCAACTCCATGATACCCACCATCAGCCATACCTACTTGTTCCTTGACACTCCACATAAGGTGTGGACTTCTGTGGCCCAAACCTACTCTCGAAAGGGCAATGATGCTCAAGTGTTTGATTTGAGAAGGAGACTTCGGGGGTTGGACCAAAACCATAGGTCCTTAGCTGAGTACTATGCAGATTTGAATGGAGTGTGGCAGGAACTTGATTTTTATAAGAGTTTTCACCCTACTTGTACTGTTGATGCCACTGCGTATCAACAAATGGTTGAGAAAGACCGTCTTTATGATTTCTTGGCGGGTCTTGATGTGGAGTATGATCCTATTCGAGTGCAGGTATTAGGCCGTGTTCCTTTTCCCTCTTTAGGAGAGGCATATGCCTGTGTTCAGGAGGAGGAGATTCGACGGGGTGCTATGATACCTGTTTCCACTCCAGATCGCTCGGCTCTGGTTGTCATTCCTACTCCACGGGATGGTAAGGCTCAGGTTGGGGATAAGAGCAGTTCTGTTGATCGTGATTTGCTTCAGTGTGACTATTGTCACAAGACTCGACATACCCGGGAGTTTTGCTGGAAGCTCCATGGGCGTCCCTCTCGAGGACGGGGTGGTAGTCGAGGTGGTGGTCGAAGTTCTCATGCACATGTCTCAGAGTCTAGTGTGGAGACTTTGTCGGATTCTAGTGGAGGTCGATCACATCCTTCAGCCTCAGATAGTTCTCATGGTGGTGCCCTTTCTCAGGGGGAGTTACAGACTCTTAGGCGTCTTATGACGAGGCTTGACTCTCCATCTACTACAACTTCTACTTCCACTACTTCTTCCCACTTTGCTCACACAGGTATTCAGGCTAGTGCCTTTACTAGTTCATCCTCACTTCCTTGGATAATAGATTCTGGTGCTACTGATCATATGACAGGTTGTTCATCCTTCTTTGACTCCTATTCTCCATGTTCTGGTAAGGATAAGGTCAGAGTAGCAGATAGATCCCTATCTTCGATTTCAGGGAAAGGTTCTATAAATTATTCTCCAACCATGTCACTCTCTTCAGTACTTCATGTCCCAAGTTTTTCCACCAATCTTCTCTGTGTTAGCAGTCTTACTCATTCTTTAAACTGCTCAGTGACATTTTTTCCTACTCATTGTGTCTTTCAGGAACTGGACACGGGGAGAATGATTGGCAGTGATAAAGCTTATGGAGGACTATATTTTTTGGAGCCTGCACCTAATCCAATCCGTCCACCTATGTCATGTGGCCAAGCTCTTGAAGCAGATGTGGGCTCAACTCTAACTTTACGGCATCAGTGGCACCGTAGATTAGGCCACCCATCTTTTGGGATTTTGGAAAAACTTTTTCCTAGTTTAGTTAAGCACTGTACTAGGAGTAAGTTTTTATGTGCAGCGTGTGAACTTGCAAAACACAAACGCTCATTTTATGCTCCTGTTAATCAAAGAAGTGATTCTCCTTTTATGGTTATTCATTCTGATGTTTGGGGTCCCTCCCCCGTTACCTCTCTTTTAGGCTATCGTTGGTTTGTTACCTTTATTGATTGTCATTCCTGTGTCACTTGGGTGTACTTACTTAAGGCAAAAAATGAAGTTTTTTCGTGCTTTCAATCTTTTCACAAAATGGTGCGTACTCAATTTGATGCTAACATTAAAGTACTCCGTAGTGACAATGCGACTGAGTATATTGATGGGAATTTTCAGGCATATCTGAATAACTCTGGCATTCTTTTTCAGACTTCTTGTGTTGGTACTCCACAACAAAATAGAGTTGCTGAACGCAAGAATCGTCATCTTGCTGAGGTAGCCCGTTCACTCTTGTTTACCATGAATGTTCCTAAACATTTTTGGGGTGAAGCTATTCTTACTGCAGCTTTTCTTATCAATCGCATGCCATCCAGTGTTCTTCAGTTCCACACTCCTCTTAAGTTTCTCCCTGGCGGTTCTCGGGTCTCATCTCTTCCACCCAAGGTTTTTGGTTGTGTGTGTTTTGTCCATGCTCCTAAGCACCCTGGTGGAAAACTTGATCCCAAAGCCCTTAAGTGCATCTTTCTTGGCTATTCTCCTACTCAGAAGGGTTATAAATGTTATGACCCACACTCTCGCAAAAC
The DNA here is from genome assembly GCA_016920895.1 of Vaccinium myrtillus. NCBI lineage: Eukaryota > Viridiplantae > Streptophyta > Magnoliopsida > Ericales > Ericaceae > Vaccinium > Vaccinium myrtillus. The sequence continues at coordinate 18,230,800 of CM029277.1, forward strand.
ATATGTTTCCATGGATGTCACTTTTTGGGAAACAGAATTCTTTTATCCTCTGTCCACTTCATCTCTTCAGGGGGAGAATGATAGACAGGAAGAGATGTTGACATATTATACTCCTGAGTCGTGGTCTTACCTACCTTGTCATAGTGAGGGGGAGAAAGAACCTTTATCTACAGAAAGAGTGGAGCATGATGTTCGGGAAAGACTATAGGCCAAATTTGCAGACCTTTTCTCGAAGGAAAAAAGGCAAGCCTACATGTGCGGTACCACTTTGCCAATCTTCATCACCTACTCCATTTCCTGACTCTTCAGCTGACTCATCTGGTAATGATCTTTTCCCTACTGTTGTTGATGATCTTGATGCTCCTATTGCTCATAGAAAAGGTGTTAGAACTTGTACCCAACGTCCTATTTCTCAGTTTGTTTCATATTCCCGTTTATCTCCTTCGTATCGTGCTTTTGTCTCTTCTCTTTCTTCTATGTCTATCCCACAGGATTGGAAAGAAGCTATCATAATACCTGAGTGGAAAGAAGCTATGGTAGAGGAGATGACAGCCTTGAAAAAGAATGGCACCTGGGAATTAGTGACTCTTCCAAATGAAAAAAAAAACCAGTGGGATGTAAATGGGTGTTCACTGTAAAGCACAAAGCAGATGGAATGGTTGAGAGATATAAGGCCAGGCTTGTTGCTAAAGGTTATACTCAAACCTATGGTATTGACTATGAGGAGACATTTGCTCCTGTGGCTAAGATGAACTCTCTTGTGCTGCTACTTTGGATTGACCTCTTCAACAGTTTGATGTGAAGAATGCATTTCTCCATGGTGACCTAGAGGAGGAAGTGTACATGGACATACCACCAGGTTTTTCCTCTTTTGCAACAGAAGGAAAGGTGTGTAGGTTGAGAAAGGCCCTCTATGGATTGAAGCAATCTCCCAGAGCATGGTTTGACAGGTTTCTCAAAGCCATGTTGAGATTTGGAAACAAGCAGAGTCATGTTGACCATACTATGTTCATCAAGAGGAGTAATGGTAAGATTGCCATATTTATCGTTTATGTGGATGAGATTGTTAGCCTTAAGGCTCTTCTTGCTCAAGAGTTTGAGATTAAGGATTTGGGGTCTATTTTTTTTTGCACGGCAAAAAAGGATTTGGGGTCTATGAAGTACTTCCTTGGAATGAAGGTGGCTAGATCTGACAAAGGGATTTTTATCTCTCAAAGGAAGTACATCCTTGATCTCTTAGAATAAACTGGTATGTTGGGATGTAAGCCAGCCGACTCTCCCATTGAAACCAATCATCATCTTGGTAGCAATGCGGGAGAGCGTACAGATAAGGAGAGATATCAGAGACTTGTGGGTCGCCTGATATACTTATCTCACACCAGACCAAATATTTCTTATGTTGTGGGAGTTGTCAGCCAGTTTATGCATGAACCTCGTACTGTGCATCTTGATGCAGTTTATCGCATCTTGAGGTATCTCAAATCTTCCCCAGGTAAAGGAATTTTGTTCTCCAATCATGGTCACTTGAAATTGGAAGCCTTCACCAATGCAAACTGGGCAGGTTCTATTGATGATAGAAGATCTACCTCTGGTTATTGCACCTTTCTTGGAGGAAATTTGATTACTTGGAGGAGTAAGAAGTCGGTGGTTGCTAGATCCAGTGCAGAGGCGGAATACAGAGTAATGGCTCATGGTGTTTGCGAACTTTTATGGCTCCAAACCTTTTTACGTGATTTGGGATTCCCTGATGCTAGTCCTATGAAACTCTATTGTGATAATAAGGCTGTCATAAACATTGCCCATAATCCTGTCCAACATGATCGAACGAAGCATATTGAAATTGACAAACATTTCATCAAAGAGAAGCTGAGCAACGGTTTAATTTGCATGCCTTTTGTGAGATCAGAAGATCAGTTAGCTGATGTATTTACTAAGGGTCTTAGTAGTAGAAGTTTTCACCCCATTGTGTTCAAGTTGGGCTTGATAGATATCTTTGCACCAACTTGAGGGGGAGTGTTAAGTTAGGGGCTTATTTGTTTGTTTTATTTCTTCCTAGGGCTATTATTGTACATGTACCTTTGTCCATATATATACAGTGAAATGAGAAGGGGGAGCCCTAACACCTGATATTTTTCACGTCTTCTTCCCTCTACAATCTTACTTCTAACTTGAGGAAGACCGTCGCGATCCACCACCCCACAACTATAAAACACCCACTAATGTAATGAGCACTACTAGGGGTACCGACCACGTGGGTCCCGAATAAATACATCAGCTTGCGGGGCCCACTTTAGGGTCCTCCACGAATGATCAATTTTTAAATTTTTTTATAAATGACCCTTCAAATAATCAGCTCAATTGGAAATATGTAAGTGGTTGATCCAAACTTCACGCTTACATTCAAAATTTAAGATCCTGAATGAAAACGTGAAGTTTGGATCAACCACTTACACTTATCCAATTGAGCTGATTTTTTGCAAGGACATTCTAAACATTATTTTAAAACTAGTGAACGGTTTGGATAATTTTTGTGGGATCCAAAAGTGGGCCCCGCGCCGACGTACATTTTCGGTATCCCACGTGTTCGTTACCCGTAGCATTAGTGCTAATGTAATGGGGTAAAAGTTTAGTAGGGATTGTGTAAAAACAACTCCAATGGAATCACTTGCTTAAGTATCCAAACAGTTTGACCACCCCGGCACCCATTAGTAGATAGAGAAAAGAAGAGATAGACAGAGAGGACATAGAAGGGAAAAAAAAGGAACACACACCAATGTACTTGACGAAGAGTAAGAAAGGGAGACAATGACACACTAGGAAGAGAGAAAGAATGTGTATCGTATCCTTATTGGATACTTGACAGATAAACATGTCCACAATTGAAAAGAAACAAAATTCTTTTTCTTTGAAGTATCAGATACTTTTTCAATACTCTAGGTCGTGCAATTGACTTTTATAATGAAATTAAGATTGTGGTACTTCTTGCATGTTAATTTGAGCAATTGTTCTAAATAAATAAAAGCATCATTTCTAATACATTGTTTACTTTCTAGAGAGGAAAATAATAGCAGGATGAAAAATAATGTCATCTTGCTGAGGGAAAAAAAAATATTATTCGGATGTTTTTTTGAATGTCTTTATTCTGTCATATGCGTATTCTATAAAATTGGATTTCAACATTTAAATAATAAAAACTTCTATATAAGATTTTTTCATATAAGAGTTGATTGCGAAAGTAAGAGCAAATGGAAAAAATCAAGACTACTTTACTAATGTGATATAAGCAGATTACGCTTGAAGTAAAATAAATTTCCGTAGGTCCAACATAAAACTAGAAATTAAGGTTGTAAATTAATTTATAGCTTGCAAAGGTAAGTATTTAGCGTTGCAATGATATATCACCATTCTTGCATGTAAAAGCTTGTAAAAATGTTTTTCATTTATGTATCCTATACATACCCGGATCATATTTTTGTTATTTTCTTGATTTTCTGTATCGCCATTGTACTATATCTGTATTTGTATCTCGTATCAGTATCCATGTTTCACAGAGTGGACTGCATTTTTATATCGTATCATTAACGTGGATCCCCTTTTTACTCAACAAACATTTTAGACACTCCATAAGAGCACATATCCATGCCCTAAAAAAGTTAACACTCAATAGATGGGTTCCAGTTATACCAAATTGTAAGCTTCAGTCTTTCTAATTTAGTTAGTCCATTGCAGATGCTCTGAAGTAGTTATACGCGGATATATGAACGTGTCAGTCATCAGTTTAACAGCAAAACAATAACCCAATCGATATCAAGACTAAAAAAGTAAAATAAAAAATCGTCAGTGTATCCTTAGGGTGTCCGTGCAAAAAATAATAATAAAATAAAATAAAATTAAAAGATTCAGGTACATGTCTGGGTCTGCCCAATGCCCGGCATGTCAGGATGTATTCTAGTCCCAAGTGTGTTAGATACTTATCAGTGGGGCTAAAAAAACGTTTTCGTGCTTCAAAGCTTGTGAGGAGCTCCAATAAAACTCTTTATGTTGCTGTGTGTATATCATCGATACAAAATAAGCACTTGATGTTCTCAAAGCACATTTACAGTTAGGTTGTCAATGACTTTATTTTTCAGTACCCAATTACACTATCTGAGTGTCGTATCTCAATCTAGCAACATGGTTGATGAAGGATTTGCTGCCAAATTTTCACAAAATAGAACGACTTAATTATGGTTTTTTTGTATAATCACAAATTAATTATCATTATTGAAGGAGTATCTGTTCTTTAATGTGCTGCATTGCCTTGTTTGGGCTATCTTTGATGTCATTAGGTTTATTGGATAATGTATATACCTAAAATAAAAATATTGTTTTGTAAATTAACCCATATAAGTGTGTAAAATGTAGACAAGTTCGCCTATCAGAACGCTATAGTTGGGCCGCCACGAGAGGGGTAAACGAAGAAATATTGTTGGAGAATTTACCTGAAGATCTTCAGAGAGAAATACGAAGGCACCTCTTCAAATTTGTGAAAAAGGTGAGCTTTATTGTTTAACTCACCTGATTGTCATAGCATTGCTAGGTACTTGTGCATTGTGTGTTTAATAGTTATCGCAGTGCACGTTCTATACGTTCTATGTTATATATTTGGCTCTGCATTCTCAGAAGTATCCTTCCGAAGATGAGCCATACTGGATCCATCACTAAATAACAAATAATTATACCTAGGTGTTCTTTACACCGTGGACTATTGGTCTTGACAGTAGTATTTGTTCTTGTTTTTCTGTTTTCCTTATGATGAGCAGGGAAAACCCGGTCTATGTATGCCCTGCCATTGCAGCTTCTAGAGAGGCCTCATGCTCCTTGAGGCATACAAACAAATGGGTGGACCCCACCCAACAAATCTCCCCCTCCACACCATTTGGAGAAGAAATTCCGTTGTTGATCCGATCCACCTCGACCACTTGTCTGCTCCCCCTGCAGAGAAAACTATCTGCATCCCCTCGACTAGAGTTCCCTTAGTGTCTTATGCCCTTTGCCGTTGGGCGTTCTCACCCCCACGCAGTATGCCATCGTCTGCGCCCATCAATCATCGAACGCCAGTGCCCACTCATCAGGACACTATCTAGTGACTCTAACTCTCCTCATCATGTGGCCACACATCCGGAGAGGAACCTATCACAAATCCACGGAGAAAAAGAATGATGCCTCATCTCGTCGCCATCTCAATTCCCTAGGAAGCACGGGTATTAGTACGGGGAACGGGTACGGGTATGGGATACGGCAACAACCCAAAAAAGTAGGGTACGGGTACGATGGGGTACAACAATTTTTTTAGGTATATCTTTTTACAATTTTGGCAGGATTAATTAGATATAACAAGTGTAACATATTTTATAGATAGAAGCAAGATAACAAAAGCTAATAGCACTTCAACTTGAACCCATACTGCTTGATAGACTCGTCTTCCTATGAAATAAAGTGCAATAGCCTAATTTTTGTGCATGCAACTATTATAGGTTTCAAGATGGAGAGCAAAAGATATTTCAAGGTCCATCTAAAAAATTGAAAAAAGGAATAGATTTTGACATAATAATGAGAGAGAAGGGGCAGCAGAAATAATGAGAGAGAGAGAGAGAGAGAGAGAGAGAGAGAGAGAGAGAGAGAGGGAGGAGTCACAGTCATCAGAGGAAGATTGACAAAAAAGATTAGTCAATCTTGCTCTTGTTTTTCCAAAATCAAGCTCTAGATCTGAGTCGTGGTCTCGAGTTTACGACTTCATCGCATTGATTTCTTGCATATTAAGGCCACCAATTTGAGTATTTTTTTTTCATATAGAATTCCTAAAGTTTTGAAAACTTTATGAATAGGCCCAAAAGTACCCAGAAAAGTACCCAACGAAGTACCCATAAACTCAAAAGTACCTGGTTACGTTTTTGGAGTACCCGGTACGTATTTTGAATTACCGGTACCCGATATGGGTACTTTGGGATTTTAGAAGTACCTGTGCTTCATAGTCAATTCCTTTGTCTGGAGCTCAATGAACACCTTAGTCGTAGCTGGCCAGCATCTCACACACCACCTGATTTGTTTCTTGGTGCGCATGTACAACTGTGTCGACTCCTCGTACCCCTGCGCCACTATCTTGTGCATCTACAACTGCTGCTCATCCCGTTCATTTTTTTGCCAATCACCTACACTACTTGTCTGTATGGGTTGCCCACCATTCGTCTGATCACCTGCAGCCCGAATCAAAGTTGTACCTCCTAATGTTAGGACTTTGCCTTTTGTGTCCGTCTCTCTGCTGCAACGGCGAGCAGCAATACGGATCACCATTTTTTTCATCACTTCTCTATGTGTGCTCTCCAACATGACCGCTTTTCTGCCTGCCTATTCACCCCCCGCAACTCTTGACCTCCATCGAATCAACCTCGTTTGCCTCTGACTGAACCAGATTGCTCCTGATCGACCTTGATCGCGTCCTCGATCACCTCTAATTTGTCTAACACAGCAAAACCCAACAAGAATCTGAGAGTCTGGAACCGTCCTTATCAAGGAGCTGAACTGCAAGTTTCTCTAACTCCAGGGACCAAACTGCATTGAGCTCGAACTTCATTGCAAATACCACCTTTCTGCCAGATCAAAGTCAACGTTCAATCTTTGACCTGTCAACTGTCGAAACTGGGACGGGCCACTGTGGCGAGTCGATCCATCTAGTCGGATCGAGTCCACTGGGCCTAATCAAGTCTCTGATTTTGACCCATTTGTAAACACCCTCATGAGGTACCTGCCGCACCCAAACATTTTTTTCCCTTCTTCAATGCCTCTCCTACATTGTTGCAACCCTTGTGTGCACCTCGATGCTCCATTCTCTGTACCGTCTGAGCCGTTGAACTCATATCGACCAAAGCTTCGCATTGTGTGACCAAAAGTCAGATCCGGCCAACTTTTTTCCCGATTAATTTTGGACAGAACACCCATTTTCGCTCCCCCGGAGCTCTGATACCAATTGTTGTGCCCCACAGGTTTGCCCACACACTCACTCACACCATTCACATAGAAATACACAAGTAATTTATGCGTTCCCCAAACTCGGGTACGTCCACGGGAGGAGGAATTTAACTATATATGGTAGGGAAGATACAAATACAATGGAGGAGGAGACACCACTCAACTCAATTCACCTCTTGGTGTTACCCTCACTGGAGCCCTGGCTCACTCGACTCCCTCCTGGAGGAGGAGCCTATGTTGCTCTCTCTACTCATGTAACACTTTCTCTCTCCTACTCAATTCCAAGAGAAATATACTCATATTAATAGCCACAAGAATCAGGAGCAATGCAACATGAAGATAAGACATCCACTTCAAGGTTGAGCCAACCAATGCTCCTCGTGAATGCTCTGCCTCTTATATTGCAGCTTCTAGAGAGGCCTCATGCTCCTTGAGACATACAAGCAAATGGGGTGGACCCCACCCAACACTTTCTCTAATGCAATTTCGTTCGCTGTTCCCCTTCCATGCCAGAGGACAGAAGCAACAGATCATGTCAGAGGTCATCCAAGCAACAAGGATAGAACACTATTTTGGGCCCTAAAGTTCAGTATAAGTCCATTTTGCACTCATACTCCTAGAACTTTTCCTACGCCTTCTTTTGAAAATTAGAATGGATCCTATTAATATGTTGGGGTACCTCCGAGGCTGGGGCATCCTAGATGCAGTTAAAATTATCCAACCAAAAGATGGGTTAATCATGTGAATATGTGATGGTCTTTGTCGGTGTATTAATCGTAGTGTGCATCAATTTCAGGTCCGTATTTTTGCCTTAATGGATGAACCTATATTAGATGCGATTTGTGAGAGGCTAAGACAAAAAACATACACTAAAGGAAGCAAAATTTTATACCACGGTGGCGTCATTGAGAAGATGGTTTTTATAGTCCGGGGGGAAATGGAAAGCATTGGAGAAGACGGTATTTCAGTTCCCTTGTCTGAAGGGGACGCTTGTGGGGAAGAACTTTTCATACGGTGCCTTGAGCATTCTTCTGTAAATAAAGGTATGCCACTGATTTGTTTTTTTATTTTTTTTATTTTTGGCTTCTGTTGGTCATGAACTGCTATTTTTGTTTCTCACTTCTTGGTAGCCATGCTTGAATAGTTGCATGTTTTGGAATGTATTTTAAGTTCCTTGAGGTCTGCATCTGCATGTAATGTTTACATTCAATCAAAATTCGAGTATTCTGGTTTTTTTTTCTTTTGATTGACATCAGTGAAGAATCCTCCCTCAGGGTATTACAATTGAGATCCAGAGAGGGAGAAAGTAAAGGAAAGTAGGTTAATTCTACAGTGATGAGTTCCTTCACCTCAGGTTGTTCCCTCATGGCCAAAATGCAAATTATCCCCTTGCGGTTTGGCCCTTTGGCTCTTCACCTCCCTGGCATTGGGAAATGACCAACTTGCCTCCTTGTGGTTTGGACTAAAATACAATTGGTAACTCTGGTAACTGCAGATATGAAATTACCTTAATGTCCATATCTTTTTCTTTTTTATCCTTCTCCTATTGTTTGCTCCTCAATATATATTACCTTTTTACAAATTCCATTATTTGAATGACCAATTATTCGGCTTCTTCAATAAACGTCAGGTACTGCGCTGTCACATGTCCACCCATATCATTGAAATCTCACTCTCAATTTTTTAGCTTCCAATCTTTTTGCTTTTGAAGTTCTTAATATTGAATCTGTAAAATATGTCTGTGACTTTATGTAGACATGCATTGGCGATACTTTGCATAAAGAATGAGCCATAAGAGAATGTTTGAGGTGTCGATAGCATCACTATATGTTAGAGCCACTTCATATAGTTTTCATTTTATTATCCCCATAACTTTTTCTATTCTATTAAAAAAAAAATTGATATTTTTCAAGTACATCAATTTGTAAAGCCCTAATTGATCAAGATACAAGGCTCAGCTTAGTTTTATGTAGTAGTGGTTGTCAACAAATAATGACCTATGGAGATAGATAGTGTGTTAACTGGTTAATGAAAAGAAAATTGGAGATTCGGAATTCATGTTAAATAGATAGCACGCATTAGTGTGGGATTTTGGTGGCTAAGCAATATGCTAGTTGGGGTTTTGGTTGGACCTGATCAAGGGTTTTTTAGAGTGAGGTCACGCGTATTTGAAAATTAGGGTAGGAAAATGGTTCAATTGTGATGCTGGGATATGGGGGTGGTGGAAAGGGTTTTGGTGGCAGGAAAGGTTCAGTCTATGAAAGGGTTAGGAGATGATTTGGAAGCAAAGGTAGGTTAGATCACGGATTTGGGTGCTTCAACTTCATGGCTTAGGCTAAGGTTTCCATATCGCTTTGGAGAAGATGATAGAGAAGGGTAACACGTCTTCTTGCATTGGCGTCCAACTTTATTTAATCTCTTTTGACATTAGTCTCATAAAAGGTGTCTATTTCACATGTTCCATAAGATTGGATGGAAACTTCACTCCAACACTATGAGAAGGCAAGTTGTTCATTTCCAAATGTCAAAGAGATGAAGTGCCAAGGGCCAGACCATGGGGTGTAATCTGCATTTTACACTTTATTCAAATGCGTGTGTTTATTTGTTACAAAGGGAGAGAAAAGCAAAACAACAAAACAAAAATTAATCTAGAAGAGAGAACAAAGGCAGTAAATGTTTTTTCTACCAACATAAGTTTACAAACACGATCTCAATGACTAGAAAATAACACTAACATCTGATATATGATACTTGGAGTGTGTATATAGCCATCCTAATATGACTTGATTCAGAATAATCCTGTTCTCTCCCTACACTAGGCCTAGTACTTCAATGTGAAGATGATAAATGCTTCATATCTGCAGGTGGAGGAAAAGTAAGGTTTCCTGGACACAGATTGGTCAGCAATAGGATGGTGAAGTGCTGTACAAATGTAGAAGCATTTACTCTACGAGCTGGGGATATTGAAGAAGTCACGGGTCTTTTTTCGAGATTCTTGAGGAAACCACGTGTTCAAGGAGCCATAAGGTTAGTACCCTCACAACTATAATTTTGAGAATATATAGTTATAGCAAAGTTTGTGGCTGATATAAGAAAGAAAGAAAGAAAATAGTTTTGTGGTACTATGTAGTTTTGTCAACTACATGCAAAGAATGTCGATCTTGATTAACTTCAACCTCTTGCTCTATAGGTAGTTAATTATGATATGCTGCGTTGAAACAGGCCTTCAGGCATATCAAAAGGAGGGGAAAACATGACAAACAGGCCTCTTTTTTCGGGATATGATTTTGTTAGCTAGTAAATTTGATCTACCATGCATTTTCCTGAAGATGGGTCTTGAAATCCTAATCGTCTCATAGCTTTGAAAACTTAGGATTCCTGAACATCCAGAGTTTCAAGTGGGTTTTTCAATTGGATCCCACTTCCGTGAGATTTATTTCATTCAGTCTATCCTCTTTATTCATATGCCAAGCACTTGCAATCACTAAGTTTCTTTTCGCCACTATCACCCTCTTTTTTCAAGATATAACACTTGTTTCATGGCAGGTATGAATCACCCTACTGGCGAAGCCTCGCAGCAACCCGCATACAGGTAGCATGGAGGTATAGGAAGAGGCATATGAATCGTGGTGACACCTCAAATTCTGAATCCATTCATTCTTCAATGTAGTGATTGTTGTTCTTTGTAACATTTATATGCATTATTCTTTTGTCTATTGCATTCTACATGCGGTGATACAGTTAACATGGCGTGAGGTATACATATGCATGCAAGGGTGCAAATAGAAAAATTCACATGTTTACCAAAAATAGCAAGTAGTCCAAAATGTGGTGTTAACTGATAATAGTTGACAATGGTTGGCGTGTAACCTGGAGGGATGACAATCTGAAGTCTGATAGTGTGGGCGCGCATGCGAGAGAGAGAGAGAAACAAATCTTTAAGGGGAAACCAATGTACATCATGTTTGTAAATTATTAGAGAAGACTTTTCTAATAAATTTGGCGAGGCGGCCACGCCATTTTTGGTGTTACTTGTGGAGGGGTGTAATGGGAAATTTTGTTCGCACCTTTTTTTTTTTTTGGGCTGCAAATATTGTATATTTGATGGAAGTAGATGAAATGGAATAAATAAATTATAACACCCTAAATTTTAGACACGGTAATAAAATATTTTTCAAACTGTATTCACTTATTAGAAGACGAATTACGTAAATAGCAGCGAAAACTTTATTTGAATATATCAACTTAACAAAATAGTTTAAGTGTAAATAGCAGCGAAAACTTTATTTGAATATATCAACTTAACAAAATAGTTTAAGTGTAAATAGCAGCGAAAACTTTATTTGAATATATCAACTTAACAAAATAGTTTAAGTGTAAATAGCAGCGAAAACTTTATTTGAATATATCAACTTAACAAAATAGTTTTAGTTACAAGACACGATGACAATCTTCAAGTAAATCGACAGATAAATTTTTACCCATTAACCCTTACATTACAAATATAGTAAATAGCTCGTTATAGAAGAAATGCATCAGCAAGGAACAAGTAAATTCCATTTTAGCAACCTTTTAACATAAAACATTCCATTTTCGAGAAACTTTTCCCAACCACACACCCCACATTAACCATCCCAATGTTCATTCTTCTTTCGAAGTTATCTTCGTACTACGAGTCATCACCTATTAGATTCCCGTTTATCACTATTTCCATTTTCGTTCATCACAAGATTCACGGCATCACTATATTCAGTTTTGAGTTATTTACCGAGACACCTCGTGTAAGTTCATGTTTTTCACTGGACAGCCTATAAGAATTTAACCTACCACAAAACCCCCTCTATCTTCCAAAACTTTACCCCAAGACCTCTTCCGTCAGTTTTATTTATTTATTTATGAACCGTCAGTTTTTTTATGATCCAAACCGTCAACTTGATTAAAACGTGTTTTTAAGGGTAGTAGCGAGAAATCAGCTCAAAATATGACTAGGAAGTGCTTGATCCAAACAATTTTTCAGACAAATGTATTTATGAAAAAACTCTTTCGATCCAGCACTTTCCAGTCATATTTTTAGTTGATTTCTTGAGAGTATCCTTAAAAACATGTTTTAAACAACTTGAATGAGTTGGATCATCAAAACATGACCCGGAACTTTGAGGTTCGAGACGGAAGGGGTCTTAGGGTAAAGTTTTGGAAGATAGAGGGGGACTCATGGAAGGTCAAATTCTTGTAGAGGGTGTCCAGTGAAAAACATGAACTTATAGGGGTGTCTTGGTAAATAACCCTTCAATTGTTCCATCAACGCATGTCCTTGAGATGCTCATTCGACAAATAAGGATGTACATTCAGCACATGTCCTTGAGATGTACATTTAGCATGTGAGGTTGTACATACAACACATTACCTCGGGATGCACATAAAGTAGATTTTCCAAATTCACAACAATCCCTGGTTGACTGTCATTCATAATATCTCATATTTACCATAAATCATCATTTGGCTGACCGCCAATTACCACATTGAGACTCTACGGGATTACCTCCCCAGATCTCATCACAGCTAAGCCTTATCATTACCAATTTCCTTTAACTTAACAATGTCTAGGTCTAGGTGATCGTGTCTAAATGTACACCAAGCCAGTGAATGTATGTCCGTTCTAGTAGTCAAACAATATCCTCAATAATCACAATGAAGTAATAGCAGAATAAAGTAGTAACATTAATTCAACACGTGTGTAGAATTTACATAAATTATTCGGGATTGGTCCTTGTGACTTTTGGTTTATTGAAGCTTAGCAAATGCGTTCTATTTACAATTATCATTCTTTGGTTTATATATCTTTCATTGGTAAGGGGAGTATTAAGGAGGCTTGTTCTTTGGGGGCCCCCTTTTGATCTGGTTGACATGCTTTTTAGTGCTTACACTCGGGGCCTCTTTCGTTATCAAGTTTTGCTCAGCGGCTTTGCGCTCAGCTCTCGCATCTTCAAGGAGGTAGTATTTCTCAATTCTTTTCATGAGCCACTCCATCGTGTCAGGGGCGTCGACGACGAGGTCCGCGAACACGCGGCCCTCTGGGTCGAGGCCGAGTTTGAAGGAAGTGACAGCGAGCTTGTGGTCACATCCCTGTATTTTACTGTAGAGCTCCCAGTAGCATTTTGCCTATTGTCTAAGTTTCAATTTTCTGCTTCCTGAAGGTGAGCAGCGCGTCGACGTCCTTTTTTAGTTTGTTATTGGTAAAGAAGCAATTAATAAACTGTCACGAGAGATTGTCAAAACTGGTTACCGACCCAGCCTTGAGGCTGTCCAACCACAAGAGTCCGAGCGACCCAAGGCTGGTAGTGAACACTTTGCAGATCATAGCACTATCGGAGCTGTAAAATGACATGATCTAGCTAAAGTGAATAAGGTGAGTGTAGGGCCCCGGATATACCGAGCAGTGGCAGAGAGCTGATACAGACTTTAATAATCGAATGAGATACCTTTAGGGAAATCGCTGAGAGGATACCTAGGAGGGACTCTTCGGAGGAAGATTCACTACGAACCTGCGTAAATCGCGAATAGGGTTTCGGTCCATCGCTTCGGTTACTTGCCAGAAGCACACAGTAACAGTTTCATTCGAACGGTTTGTAACACGTGTCGCCACCTTACTAAAGGCATGTGCCTGAGGCATATTCCCTCGAGTTTGTCACGATGACGTTAGCCGAGTGGTTACATCACGTGACAGACACGATCGTCTTGGAAAGCAAGCCAAGGATCACCTATAAAAGGTAACCTCTACCAAAGAAGCAAGACACACACATTCTTTCACTCAAACCCTAGATCTGTGCTTAAATTTCGTCTTCCTCACATACTTACTTGACCGTCGGAGGGCCATTCTGGACTCTACAATCCAGTACGGTGCTAACGCGGGTGCTGAGTGTGCAGGATCTAGAGCTTAGATTGAAGGGTAGATCATCCTCAACCAATACCGCCGGTGAGAGGATCTGATTGAGGAATTGTAGCTCCACAGTGAGTGTATGTGATAACAACTCAAGATTTCATATTTGAGTGTCTATATCCCTCGTTTTGTCACACTTGCATGTGTTTAATACTCCTTTTTCATGTTTTCTTTACCCAAGTGTGAGTAGTTTTATAGTCTTGGGCATGGGGTGATTTCCACCCCATAGCTTAGGATATTTGATGTCTTCTCACCATTTTGTGCTTAAAATGGGTTTGTGAATGGATATATCTCTCTTATTTTTGTCTAAACTTAGGGTTGTTTATCTCTTTTATTGGGTGTATACAAAATACTTGGCACACACAATGCTTGAAACCATGACATGTTAGGTATTTGATAAAATGTCTAAATGAGGTTTATGTTCATTTTCAAACCTCATCTATGTGTTAATGCTTGCGACCCAACTTAGCGTTATAGAATAGGATAGCCCAAAGCGTAGGACTAGATCACACGTAGCATAATACCTGGTAAGACGGGAGTCGAATCCACATAGACCGAATGCACCCGACGTGAGAGTTGACTTAAGAGTGAAATTTTCGGCCTTAAAGTGGTCAACTTAGTTTGTGATTTGGGGGTGGAATTCTCTCAACTTCGAGAACTACTTGGAAGGATTTAAAAAGACTAATTAACCTAAGGCAAAGTCTAGGGAATCATAACAATCATAACTTAAGCTAATCGGTTCCTCTCTTGATAACTGGCTCGGGACATCGTCAAATGCTCCCGAACGGAAGATTTAGAGATTAAAACCAATTGACTAGAAAAGGTGTTTAACAAAGAGTAGGGTTCTATGACTCATTTGGCAAACATCACTCTAAGATCACATGTGTCAAGAAGAACAAACCATTGGCTACGTGATATCAAAGAGATTAACAAACCTAAACTTTGTTACATAAAATGAACTTATCTCTTTGATTAAAAAGAAATGTTTGTTTTTTAACAAGGAGAACAGATTAAACCTAAGTCATGAAGTGTTAATCACCCCATGACCAAGCGTATTTAAATTACTCACTCAGGGTATTTGAAAACATGACTAGAAATTTAAAGGAAATAAAGAACATGACAAACAGGAAAATACACTAGATTTATATAAAAATTCGACGATTACAAGAACTATTAATGAACGAGAAATTAACGGAACTTAAAACTTACAAGGATTCTTGAAGGAAACAAAGCTTAAAAGCTATGGAGGAAATGACTTAAAACAACCTCCGAAGTCTCTCTCTCTCTCTCTAAAAAACTTAAACCCTAGCCGCCACTCTCTTCTCCTTCTTCCTTCCCCTCCCCCCCTTTCTCCAGTGGCGGGAGGGGAGGGATATTCACCCCTCACCCTTTCTCTCTCAATCCCTTTCTCTGTTTTTTTTTCCAGGTGGTGTGCGGCGGCTTATGGTGGTGATGGTTGCGCTTTGGCGGCGATATGGGAGCTTTGGCGTTCTGCGCCCTCTGGCCCTTGCTCACCCCTCCCCAGATCTGCTCTCTCTCTCCCCCTCCTTTTCCGGTTTTTTCGACATGTGGTTCGCTTTGCTGGATGCGTTTCCCTTTTCGCCTAACGGTTCGTCGGACCAGTGCCACGCCGATTTCATTGTTGGATGTCTTCGGTCCTTGGCCTAACAGCTTGTGGTGGGGCGGTGGTTTCACTGCGGCGGAGAGGGAATAGTTTTTGGGTTCTTGGTGGTGATTTACGGCGGGGTGTTTTGGGTGGTTTCGTTTCTTGCTGCGTGGATGATTGGAGGGACGCCTTGGATGTTTGGTTGCTGGACTGCGGACGGTTGGTTGGGCGTCTGGCGTTGGACTTTAGCGGTGGTGATGGCTGGCGGCTACGACGGCGTTTGGTTTTCTCGGTTGCTGCTACTCCGGGCAATTTATAAGATCCGTTTAGGCGGCGTCTTGGCTGCCACTCTCGGAGTTTCGGCTGCTCGTTTCGGAGGCCGCGGCGGCAGACATGGAGATTCGTTTGGATGGGCTGACATGGAGAGTTATGATCGGGCTTTGTTTGGTTTCTCGTTTGGCTCCTTGCCAACCGTTAGGGTCCAATGTGGTTTGTTACGTCTAGTGGTTGTGAGGGTGTAATTCCCTCCTCCGGTTGCAATCTAGGCGTAACTACCCTTCCTCCCCTTTAATCTTTGTATTATTTCAGAGATTAATAAAGTTCTTCGATTATAAAAAAAAGAAGAAGTAGAAAACTAGAGCTAAAGAAAAGGAGAAGTGAGAGAGAGAGAGAGAGAGAGAGAGAGAGAGAGAGAGAGAGAGAGAGAGAGAGGAGTGGTCTATTTATAAACAAAGCCTTTTTCTCTCAAAATATCTAAAAACATAACATAAAAGGAAAGTCAAAAAGTAGCTCGAAAGGCCTTTGTATAGATATCCATGAGGCTTGGTATCAATACAACTGCTTAAAATTTTCTCCGGAACAAGTGTGTATCAATACCCCCTACATGGGGTATCGATACAAGCATGTCTGTTCAGCATGATCAACAGAGGTATCGATACCTCTATTAATAGGTATCGATACACACCCCTTTTAAGCTTGATCTTCATGTCTTGGTCACCCCTTGGCCTTCCGGGTTGATCTTGTGACCTCTAGGTTTCCCGAGCCTTAGCCAAATCTTCATTTCTTGGCTCTTGAGGCTCAGTAGTGGGGTGCCATGGGGCACTTGTCCCTTGGGTTCTGTGGGATGCTTCCCATAACGCTTCAAATGCGCTTTATTCCCTTGGTTTGCCCTGAAACTCAAAAATACACACTTCGCACAACATCAATCATATAAAGCAATAATACGCGTGTGTGTGTGAACAAAATGAGCGAGATAAGCCTAGATATATACACATTTGGGGCTTATCAGTAAACCCCACTTTTCCAATGTTAAATCTTGTTGGAACTTGTGGCTCATATGGAGAAGTACTGAGAAGTTCTAGTAAAGGTCAGATGCGAAGCGGAGTGAAGAATTTGGCCTATTGCAGATTCAATTGTATGGGTTGGGCCGTAGGCCCCCCGCGGTATGGTACGGTGTATTTTAGGGTTGGAATAAAGTAGGCGTCATAAATACTATCTATTGTAAAAACCCTGACTTAATCAAATAACAGACTCACTCTCGTTCCCGTAGAGGTACCCGATTTTGGGGAACCACGTAAATCTTGTTGTCGATTTCTTTACTGTTCTTATTCCTTTATTGTGTGTGATTGTTTTTGCTAACAAATCTTCCGAGTGAGAGGAAGGTATATTGATTCTCAAAAGATTTTTCAAAAATAAGAATGGAGAATGTTATGAAATTGCATTTAAATGTGGACATGAGGGCTAATGTCAGAAGTTTATGTGTTTGGGACTAAATTGTAACACATTTGAAAGTTTGAGGGATGTGTGTGTTAGTGGCACTATATAAACAAGTTTTGGGGAGAGAAATTTCATTCTCCCTCCCCCTTTACCAACCGGCCCTCTCTCTCTCTCTCAAAAAAAAAAAAAAAAATTTCCCCTCTCCCACAAATTCACCACATACACTAAGAAAAGATAAAGTTTTCTATATTATGAGGCCAAATAACTTTGATAATAGATCCCAAGCCCAATTTGCCCGAGGGTACATTCTAGCCGAAAAAAGAGAGTTCAAGCAGCTTTCAACATAGTACTACTATCCATGATTTCTTGAAGAGCCCTGGTCTAAAGGTGTTAGTAAGAAACAAAGATTTGATTAACCAAAAGGACTGAAACCCAGATCCAACAAAAGAAAATGTACCATTGAACTTTAAATCTGTGAGAGTATCTTGTCTTAACTATAACCAAAATACATTGCAACTTTTCATAAACCAATGTGCGTCAATCATGCACATCCCAGGAAGGGCACATAAATAGCCGTTTCACTCATAACCCATTTATTGCCCTAAATCAAACTTGATGATAATCAAAGCTTATACATAAAAACTTGTATCAGAAATTGGAGTGGGTAAAATCTGATTACCCTAAGAAATAGACATAGCACGTGCCTATGACGGTCACCACGAGAGGGTGAATAGCTCGGCATTACGTAGGGAGTTCTTGAAGCCCTATGCTGAGCTGGTCGGGCCATGAATAAGGTCAAATTAAGAGAAAGTAAACTACCAAATCAGGATGCACCAGTTCGGCGTAGGACGTAGGGGGTGTCCCTGGTATGGCCGAACTGGATAGGCTACGTGTATAGCTTAAACATCATTCTGGAATACATAGTTCAGCTCGGCATGATAAGCTGAGCTATGTACGAGTTATTCCGAGCTACGTGGAAGCACGGCACCGCCACGTACAAGGCGGTGAGACATTCCAGAATCGTCTAAAGCGGTTCCTTACAAGATAAGGAGCAATCCCATGAAATAGGGGATTGATATGGGAAGTCCTAACGTAATTAGGAGTGTACCCCATATAGGAAAGTCCTATTAGGAAAAGGGTTCCTAAACCTAGTAGGAAACAGGGGGCACGAGATGCCTAAACCAACAAGCTATCTTTACCTATAAATACAGGACTATGCCCATGAAGAAAGGTACGCTGTGAATTGCTTTCATATGCATTTAAGTAATTTGTGAATCCAAGTACGAGATACTAACTTAGGCATCGGAGGGCCTTTGCCAACGAGGGGCAAAGGTGCTCTAACCCTTTCTTTGCCTTGCAGATTTAGGGTCGAATCAAGACAGCACGTGATCCAGAGTCTGTGTGGATTTACACCCCCTACAATTGGCGCCGTCTGTGGGAAACGCTTACAAAAAGCTTTGTTCTCAACAATGGTGATTTCAGAACCTCTTCTATGCACTCCACGAAGGGAAGCTGTGGAAGACGATGGCGAAACCACCCTGGTGTACACTACGAGAAAGAGTACGAGGGTGGACAAAGCTCCTGCAATCCTTAGAGCTCCGCAGAAAAAACCTGCTGCTAGGAGGTTCAACATAGGACATATCCCTGAGATTCCAAAATTCAGGGATACGCGCCTAGAAAATTTTGAGTCCCCAAAAACTGGAGAAGGGCAAAAGCACTCAAAGACACCACCCAGAGGCGGGGAAGCCTCCAACCGACGTGAACGGAGGAGGAGCCCCCCAAGGAAGGAGGGTCGTAGACACACAAAGGACCGAGAAAGAGAGGATAGCCTCGACAGAAAAGAACAGGAGGCAGAAGAATTGGCCCGTGAAGTCATGCGGCGAGAACGAGAGATCCATGACCTAAAGAAGCAACTCCAAGAGAAGGAAAAAGACCTACGCTCATGGACAAGATCCGTGCAATATGAGAAAAGGAGTCATCACCGTGAGGATGTCTTTGCAGACCGAGCAGTCTCTCCACGAAAACGGAGAGAAAGAAGCGTTTCCATTGAAAAAAAAGAAGAAGGAAGCATGCTAGGGACAGGTACGAGAGATCTGGTTCCAATGAGCATATTCCCGAGCAGCATGCGAGAAGAAGGGAAGATTGCCGAGCTGATGAAGGACCTAAAACTGCACGAGAAGCAGCTAAGGAAGCCCTAGGCCAGATCTCTAAGTCACCACTGGCCCATTGGATCCGAACGGAGAAGACACCGAGTAGGGTGAAACATTCAGCATTCATCCCTTACGAAACAAGCACTGGCCCTGTGGCCCACATTCAACACTACCAGCAAGCCATGTTTATGCACGAGCAAGATGACGCCTTGCTATGCAAAATGTTCCCGTCAAGTTTGGGAAAGATAGCCCTAAGCTGGTACCACAAGCTCCCAGAAGGATCCATCCTGCACTGGACTCAACTAGCTGAGGAATTTACTGCCCGGTTCCTCACTAGTCGAGCAGCTCCGAAAACTTTTGATGCATTAACCTCTATGAGACAGAAGGATGATGAGACTCTGAGGCAATACTCCAAGCGTTACTGGGAAACTTTCAACGAGATTGAAAATTGTAGCGAGGAGTATGCCTTGGCAACATTCAAAACAAGCTTGCCTATGCACAGTAAGCTACGAGAATCGCTTACTATGCATCCAGTGAAAACTGTGGCCAAGCTAATGGAAAGGATCCAGGAACACGCCAGGGCAGAGGATGACATCCTGCAGGCTGGGGGAAAGATCGTGGCTGGACAACCTCAGCTCCCAGAGAGAAAGGCTGCAGAGCCAATGGTGTACAAGAAGGAGTACACATCAGGGAGAAAGGACTATACGCAACAGAGGAAGGACAAGGCAGACCCAGATCCAAAGTCATACTTCAGTGTCATGGCGACCTTCAACGTCCCGATCTACAAGATGTTATACAGGATCAAGAATGAACCATGGTTCAGGAGACCCACAAAGATGACAGGAAGTCCAGAAAAGAGAAGGGCTACTAACCAACATTGCAGCTATCACAGAGACTGAGGGCACATGACTGAAGATTGTGTGGAGTACAAGAAGTTCTTGGACGAGAAGGTGACGGAGGGTCATCTCAAGGAATTTTTGGCTGACAGCAAGCATGATGCCGAGCTGATCGAGGAGATGGACTACGAGAAAGGTCCAAAGGGGACCATCCACATGATACATGGACTGGTGGCCCCATACACCAACAACGAAATCAGACACATCCAAAGGACCAACGGACAGGCAAAGCAGGTCATGAAGCTCGGCATGAAAAGGCCAAGGGCACGAAATCATCCGCACCACTCTCGTGGAGTCAGGTGGCAACGACAAAGCCTTGGCCGAGCAGCTTGATCTCGCCGAGGAAAGAAGAGAACGTGCACTTATTACACTAGCTGCATACCAAGAGCAGCTACGAAGAAGCTACAATAAGAAGGTGCAGCCAAGAGAGTTCAAGATTGGGGATCTGGTCCTAAGGAAAGTCTTGGCCAACACCAAAGTATCCACTGATGGGAAACTTGGGCCGAACTGGGAGGGCCCTTACAAGATCGTGGGGATCGCTGGGATTGGGGCTTATCGTTTGGCCGACCTGGATGGAAACCCAGTACCACGACCATGGATCGTCCAGAACCTGAGAAAGTTCTACCAGTAATTTGTTTATGTGATTATGAATACAATCACATCCTTTTTAGGTGAATACGGGAAAATTCACATTTGTTTTTTTTGGGATTACGAACAAAATCACCAACATAATTTATGTAAGTCCTTTATCTTTATTCCAGATATAAATGAGATTTCATTTTTTTCTTATTATGATACTGCTTAATACGAACCAAAATTGTCTTAAATTTGGATTCCTATTGGGGAGCAGAGAGTATGTATACTCCAATCATTTTAGTCTTTGAATAAATCCAAGTATGTGGGCACTTGGTAAAAATATTCTAAGTACAAAAACTTGTATTTGGGTGTATAAATGCAAAAAACCAAATACGTGGACACTTGGTAAAAATTCCTAAGTATGAAGAAACTTAGATGTGCAACGAACATTGCACCAAAACACTAAGTATGAAGAAACTTTAGATGTGCAACGAATATTGCACCAAAACACTAAGTATGAAGAAACTTAGATGTGCAACGAACATTGCACCAAAACACTAAGTATGAAGAAACTTAGATGTGCAACGAACATTGCACCAAAACACTAAGTATGAAGAAACTTAGATGTAAACACTAAGTATGAAGAAACTTAGATGTAAACACTAAGTATGAAGAAACTTAGATGTGCAACGAACATTGCACCAAAACGCTAAGTATGAAGGAACTTAGATGTGCAACGAACATTGTACCAAAACACTAAGTATGAATAAACTAAAGATTTGCAACGAATATTGCAATAGGTCCTAAGTACGAAGAAACTTAGGTACCTAAGTATGAAGACACTCAAGTTATGACAACTTCAAGAATTGGAGCACTTGAACATCTAGCATAAGCACGAAGAAGCTTACAACAAGGTAAAAAGTACGAACACACTTAGAAAACGCTTGCAGGAGTAAAAGTGCATGGCATAACTAGTACGAAAATACTTAGAAGAGAGTACCATCATCAAAACAACAGGAATATCAAAGTATCAACAGGCCACAGACGGCCGATCAGGACCACGCAGGGTCAAGGATTTGACTTCAAAAATTAAGAAGTACAGCAAGCAGGCCTTAGGCCTCTTCACTGAGCTGATCAGCATCAGTGGCAAGGTTGGGATTGGGGTCACTACCTCCAGCAAAGTTCTCAGCAATACCACCCTCTGTAACATTGGGGTCGGTAGGGATATCATCAACCCGGGCCTGTTCAGAGGGAAGTACGGTCTGATCAAGCTCAACTTGGGCGTCTGGGTGAGCCTGAGCAGCGGCCATCTCACTCGGCAACTCCATATTAGCCCAGTGAGGAGAGGATTCATCAATGCCGAGCTTAGTAAGACAACGTCGCCAAGCCGTCCCCCAGATGGTATCCTGTACAGCTGGCATCTGCGCCTTATAATTCTCTGTGACCTCCAGGACGGCTCGATCGTACTCCGCCTCAGCCTTGGCCTCCGCTGCGGTTAGCTGATCACTCAGACCGTGCTCGACCTCCTCCGACCTTTTTCTTAGATCGGCGTTCTCCCCCTTCAGCACCTCCACCTCAGCTCAGGCTTCTCTTAGGGACTGGGAGTACTAAGCATTCTCCTCCTTGGCCCTTTCCGCCCTCCTTTGCTCCTTCTCTAGTTCTTTTTGTGTCTCATTGGCTCTCTCAAAGCCAGAGGCAGCTTTCTGCAATTTATAAGGACACGGATCAGGACGGCAAGTATGGAAACCAATTTCTATAAACAGAGTAAAGGATAGTGACCGGACTACATACCTTGGCGCTTGATTGGAAGATCGATTTCATAAGGACGTCGTAAGAGCTGTTCTTTTCCCGCTCCATGTCATTCGGGAGGAGGGCAGCCCTAGAGACACCATAAGCCACCTCTGTGGAAGAAATCTTGTCAAGGACAGAAAGAGGAGTGTCGTTTGGGCGAGCTAGAGCGGGAGCCCAAGGCTGGACTAGAGGTGGGGACTCAGGCAGCTGCTGCCTGGAGCTCTGCTCACCAGTTCTCCTCCTCTGTGGGGAGGGCTGAGCATCCTGGGGACTTTCAGCTGGCCTCTTGTCCCTTTGTCGATCGGTGAGAGAGGCTGTTGCTGGTATAGGAGGGGGAGTGGCAATACGAGCATCTGGTGGAGCACGGGAAGCTCCGCCAAGGGTTAGAGTGTCCAGAAGGTTGATCGGCTGGCGTGGCATCTCTTCTCGGTCTGGCGAAGGAGAGTAACCTGGCGAGTCGTCTGAGTCTTCTAGTTGAGAGGATCGCTCGGCAATGTCACGGACAAGTGCACGATAGTCGATCCCACCTGATCTCTCTTCGTCGCCTTCTTCTCCTTCTTCTGCTACTGCTGCCCTACCAGAGGTGCTGGGCTCAAGGTCAGTACGGATAAGGATAGGGATGGCTGTGGGAATCTCTGGGACGTGAGCAAAGGTAATCTGTTGCTGAGGATCTGTTGAGGCTCGGGGGCGTCTTGACCCTCTCCCAGATCGGCCCCTTCTGGGTCGGCTGATCCTGTGTTCGGTAGGAGGTCGAGTGGCAATTAGAGGAGCGGCTGGCGGCCAGGGGTGTCTTGTTCTGGGCTCCCCAACTCTCCTAATGTTACCCCAGTAAAAAGGGACGTAACCCAAAAGCACGTGGGCTGCACGGCCGAGACCAACAGGAGTTGGTGGGAAACCGTCGAAGTAAAGGGCCCAGGCGATGTCCTTGCGGTGGAGCTTGCCGTGGATCAAACGACCACCGTGATTGAGGTTATCCGCTGTAAAACAACATGACGAAAACATGGTCAAATACAGGTTCTAAAAATACAAGGAGTAAACCAACCAAGGGAAAAAAAAGAGTACTAACGTAGTCCGCCTGTAGTAGTGGGGCAGGCAGGGCCAATGATCCTCCCCTCGGCATCTTTAGGCTGCCAGTTGCCAGTGACTACGAGATAGTCATCTGCCTCTCCCTTTGAGGAATTTGGTAGATCGGTGATGAGCTTCTGTTTGGGGTCCCTGGCTTTGAAGTAATAGTTCTTCTCAGCTGTAGGGACTACACTATAGAGATAGTGCAAATCCCACCAGTCGAGATGAAGGCCGAGCAGCCTATTTAGGGCGACCGTGCCCATAACTACCCTACCAAATTAGGGCACAGCTGCATAGGGTTTAACTGGCATCTATTGCAGACCTCCCTGAAAAAGGGGTGTAAAGGGAGTCTAAGGCCTCCCTCAACTATAAAAATCAAGGGGATGTGAATCCTATTTTCATCTTGACCCTGTTCTCTCATATCGTTGCTGTTATCTAGACGGAATCGAATATCAGCAGGGATACTGTAGTTCCGTCGAAATTCCGCTATTTTTTCAGGGGTACTTAGTAAAGCTCTGTGCCTACCCATTGCCTCTGGAAGTTAGGGTTTCACTGTTGAAACCTAGGGAAAGAAGTGGAAGATGAACAGGACAGAAAAACGAGAGAAATCAGAAAGAACGGAAAATGGAAAGGTCACTTACGTGGGAAGGTGAACCTAAGATGGTACTCTCCGACGAGAACGGAAGACGCTTTCCGACGAAAATCGGAGAAGAGTTTGGCTGCAGAAAGCTTGAACAACGTTAATGGCAGGAGGAAGTTTTCCTTTTCTCTCTTTTGCTTCTGATAAGATGAAGTAGAAATGAGAAGGGGAGGAGTTCTCGAGAAAACAAGGGTTTTGGGGGGAGAAAGAATAATCATTATCCCACCCAAAATCCCATAAAGTAGGGCGTGACGTACGAGAAACGTCACCCCAAATCGTCCTTTGGGCTTATCTGATGACCAACGGGTCACTTCGCATTTAATGCGAAGACATCCCTCTTCCCCACGTGAGGGGGAGGCGTGCAAGAGATACATCAGGAGCCGTTGAAGCTCTGCGCACTACTGATGAATGACAGTAGTGACAGAGCTGGGGAGCAATTGGAGTGGGTAAAATCTGATTACCCTAAGAAATAGACATAACACGTGCCTATGACGGTCACCACGAGAGGGTGAATAGCTCGGCATCACGTAGGGAGTTCTTGAAGCCCTATGCCGAGCT